>CM055068.1:29759002-29787648 GCA_029204045.2 Tillandsia leiboldiana | reverse complement strand
GCGGGCGCTCGGGCAGGCGCGCGGTCCACGGGCCTGCGTGCACCGGAGGCAGGACATGTTGCAGCTTGTGACTTGTTGGTGTTGTGGGCGCGGTCCGGGGGAAAATGAGCGGGTGTACGGTGGACCGGAGGGTGGACACATGGCGGCCACTGGTTGGCGGGTCCACATGGGCGCGGTCCACGAAGCGGGTGCAGGCCGCCTCGTGGTGCGTCGTGCAGGGTGGCAGGCGGCGGCGTAGGCGCGCACGTGGGCGCGGTCGGTTGACTGAGTGCGGTCCACGTGTCGACGCCTCCGCGCGCCACGTGTCGAGCAGCGGATGGCCCTGCACGGCTGTTTGCTGTTCGGGTGAGACGTGGCGGGCCCTGGGCATTCCAGGCGTGAACAGTGTTGGGCCGGCCCGACACTGTAGCTGTCCGGTTCGTGCGGGCGCCCGGAAAAACGGCCCAAAAGCCCAATTTTGGATTTTTCGGGTTGAGCCTATAAAAGGCCCTTTTGCTCACCGAGTAGAGCTTTTTCCCGAGCTCTTCGGCCAGTGCATCCTTCACCAAAGTTATTGATCTCCTCGTAGTGCATCTCGTGGAGAAGGCCGGGATTTTTTTGGAGGCCGCGACGTCCACGACTTCGGCATCGTAGCGCAGAACGACGTTCCTTCATCGAAGGCCCATTATCGTCGCATTTTGGTCTGAGAGGTCCACAGAGCTACCCCGACAGTGTTTTTGGACGATTCTCACGGTGTTGGATTTAAGAGAGGTACATCTATGATTCTTGTATTGTCTACGTTTCACAGTTTTGAGCTTTGTTTGGGGTTCCGGGTACGTTTTTAACCCCCTTTGCCGCTGATGGAATTTCTGGACAGCGACACCTTGCCGGATTTTTATCTCCGTGCTCAGGCATCGGATGGAGACGTGCCTGTACACTTTTTGCATCTATGCGTCGCAAGGATTACTGTCATATTTTTTGTGGAATTTTTTGAGGCTTGACCGAAGGTATACTTCTTCCCCCTTTACTGTGCAGAGTGTTATAGTTGTGTTGCTGCGAGGTTTTGCGCACCCTGTGTTGTGGAAATTGTAACTCGGCCTACGGGGCTCGGAATTGGACGTGCAGGTACCCGTTTCGAAGGTCTCGATGCGAAGATCGCGACAGTATTTATGTTGGATTTTTCTGAGTTCTTGCTGCAAGTG
Organism: Tillandsia leiboldiana; assembly: GCA_029204045.2. Classification (NCBI taxonomy): domain Eukaryota; kingdom Viridiplantae; phylum Streptophyta; class Magnoliopsida; order Poales; family Bromeliaceae; genus Tillandsia; species Tillandsia leiboldiana. The sequence continues at coordinate 29,786,467 of CM055068.1, read as the reverse complement.
AAAAATCCGCATATTTGGGACTATTCCAACATATTTGTATGTACTTGGATATTTTGGAATAAAAGTGTAACTTTGGACCTTTTGTTGTACCCAAGAAGGTTCACGAATGTTTTTGGAACACTGCTAGGAGCCGAGGTTAGCGTGACATGTACCATGGATACGGGTTCAGCAGATATGGTTAGCAAGTGGCCACGTTCTTCACCGACCCCAGGTTTGCCTTGGATTGAGCACTTCAGGTGGGTAAGCTTAATATTAGTAACTGTATAAGGCAATGATAAGATCTTCATGGATGATTATGTTACGGTGAATGTAAGTGCACTTGTGGGAATGTCACCCCTCCATGACTGATAGGATGCATGTTTAATGTACAACCCATATTTAGCATCGAAAGGGAAAGCTTGAAGAATGGCCTAGATCATGTGGTTATTGTACATGTTTATTCATTAGCCTACTTGTGTGAGATTGGTACAGCATAGTAGGATTACTTTAGCATGCTTTGCTACCATATGTTTCACTCTCTTTTATCGTTCCTGAGGACAAAAGCATGCTTGAATGGACATCTAGATAAGCCATCTTTTACTGCTGCACTACTTATTGGAACTTGACTTAGGAGAAACCATGCTTTTCCTTTCTCCTTCTTTGTTAGTCAGGTGGTCTGTGTTGCCCGGGTTCGAGCAGGGGTCGGGACTTGGTGTCTGGGACAGGTTGGATTAGTTTGTGGGGTTTTGCGGCGACCGCGGATATTGGGCGGTTGACCGGATATTCACTTATGCATCAGATTGGGTGTCAGTTTTCTATAGTGGATGGAGTTTCCCACTTATCGTTTAGTTGCATCCGATTGAGGTCGGGACTTTCTTTAGTGGTTGGGTTTTCCCACTTTGATCAGAGCCGTGATCAAAGTCCTGCTATACAGAGATACTTGTTACTGAGATACTTTACTCGTGTGGGTCGCTCCCCTCGAGTGCCACTCCGGAGGTAGGCTTTTGGACCCAGCCATGTGTGCCGGTCTGATACTTATTTTGGGATGCGAGCCATGTGGGCCGGTCCCGCGGTTTCGAGCCATGTGTGCAAATTCCGCTGAGCATGCAGTACCAGTTTTACTAGTGACACTAGATTGGGTTACTACCGGCATTTACCTTATTGTTGCGCTCGTGCCTGGGGGCCGAGTGGAGTCTAGTAGCTGTGTTTAGACCAGTGCTAGTGTTGTTGGGAGCCGTTTGGTTTGACGGTGGTCCCGTGTCGTTGCGAGTACTTTGACCATTGTGTGTGAGGTTGAGTATGTTTAGTCTATCCGTTCTGAGAGAGAGCGTGGATTTCGACTATAGCCTGCATGAGCAACTATTCGATAGCGAGTTAGTCCGTTTGGACGCCCTACGTAATTCCTGCCCGTCAGCGGGAGGTGGTTGTAGGTGGGCGCAGGTTTGACTGGACCAGATATGGCAGTCCGCTCGATTGGGTCGATTGTGCACTTCATGTGCTGGTGGTTGCATACCATTCTTTGGTTCTCCCCTTTTGAGCATTTAGATAGAGGCATGGTAGTTGTTGAGTGTCATCAACGTTCTTGTTCAGTTCTCACGGTTTTGGTTAGTTTATGTCTCTCGAGGACTTAGTGGGCAGACCGTCGAGTCTGGCGGTGGTACCCACTGAGAACTCCCTTTTTGGTGTAGTTCTCACACCCTTTGGGGGTTTTCCCCCTCCTTTTTTTCTTCCTCTCCTTTGTTTTGCAGAGTCTTAGCGGGTGTTGCTGATTCTGCGGTTGTTGATCGAGGCGAGGGAGTCGCGAGCTAGATCCCTACCCATCGTTGGAGAGTAGCGGTACCCTGACAGAGGAGATCTTCATTAGATTAGTCATTTTATTTCCCCTTTTGAGAGACTGTTGTAGTGAGGATATGATATGTATTGAGAGTGTCACGCCCCGGGTGTAAACCGGAACCCGGGCCCGCCAATAGATCCGCCGTGCACACAGAATTTTCTATGTGCACAAAGCACTGGTAACCTGCTCAGATATATAATATACAATAAAAGAGCATAAACAGAGCTGAACTAATAAAACTAAAAGTAATCTCAGACTGAAATAAGCTACAAGCAGAAATAAAAGTACAATATACTCCCAGCTCACCAAAAATATACAACCAGCTGGCCAAAGCCAGACCCAAAAGGAAACTACTGAAGTCTGAAATACAAAAAGGGGTAAAATAAAAACCTCGCTAGTCCCACACTTGGGGTAGACGATCTAGCTAGTCGGCGATTCTCTTGCCTCGATCTGCCGCTGAAGGCCCAGCAGCTCCCACAGATGACTCTGCAAAACAAAGGGGAAAAGGACAGGAAACAACAATGGGGGTGAGAACTACTAGATAAACCAGTAGCCTCCCCTAGCGGGTAAAACCTCTAATGCTGACGCACCCACTAGGAATAAAGAGGCAAAAGGAAGAACAGTGGTATGCAATAAAGACTGCTGAAACAGGAACTACCACTACTATGCCTCTAAATGTAGTGCCAAAAGATAACTGTATATATGCAACTATAAAGCTGACTGCCCAAAGAAACCCAATCAGAGGGCCAAGAAATACTGGCACTGCCTGCTCTGTCATCACTCACAACTCACCAACTGACCGGCACCCGTCACGGTCAAAAAGCCTACTCCGGAGTGGCACTCGAGGGGAGCGACCCACACGAGTAAAGTATCTCTGTATCAATCATCTCTGTAACCGATGTCTCACAATAGCAGGACTGGATCATGACCATGATCAAAGTGGGAATACTCCATCCACTAATGCAACCCTGATCCCCAATCTGATGTGATAATAACATCCGGTCAACCGCCCAAAATTCGCGGTTGCCACTATCTCCCACAATCCCCAAGAAGAGTCTAAACTGTCCCAGACTCAAGATCCAACTACACTATCTCAAGATCCCGATCTGACTCGATCGTCATGCATCGTTAGAGAAGAATAACAATAAAACATGTTTTCTCCTAAGTCAAATCCCATGATATAGTGCTGCAGTAAAATAGTGGCTTAACTAGTTGTCCAAATAAGCATGCAAGTGTTTTCTTTTAAAGCATTTCAAAAAGTGACTAAGATTTCATATGAAGGATCATTTTAAAATAATATTGGGTTACTTATTTGCATGCGGTTTAGGATATAGCAAATGTCCAACTTTATTGTCCCAGATTTATCATATAGAAGCTATCAATTAATTTAGGGGGCCCAATGCAATAGGTTCATATACCACCAGTTATCTATCACATGTATAATTGGGAAACTCTACTATTCCTAGTGTGCAAGTCAACAAAGAGGGAAACGCAACCACCCACATCGAAAAGCGTGCACAATACACCCAGAAAATACCCGCTGTCCTCTAAACACACCGTCAGCTGAAACAGTATCCTACAACATCACACAAGTGTACACGGTGTAAAAACTACAAGTTCCAAACACAAATTGCTGTTTTTACAATCAGCACGCAAAACGAAGAATTTCACCTCTGTCTCGAGCTCCTAAAATCTCAAAAAAATCACGGTTGCATTCCTCGCGAAAAGTAGCCCAAAATAGACTCTTGAATCGCCTCGATCTGATATTCCTACGCTGAGAAACAATTCGTCGAAGTCGCCGCTGTCCAAAAACCCAAACAGCAAAAGAGGGGGTCAAAACACCTCGGGAATCGTGCCAAGGAATCGGAATCCAGAGAAACCACCAACACGGAAAACGAAGCCCTACCTCTTAGGAACAGACCGGTGAAGAAATCGTCGAAAGAGGACTCCTGTACTGCGCAGGGGACTCCTCGGACTGAAATGCGACGATAACGGGCCAAGATTGGGAAAAAACGAGGCACACTGTAAAATCCGGATCGCCGCTGTCGAACTTCCAGAAAATCTGGGAATGCACCACGAGGTAGAAAATAAGAAGATGAAAAACTTCTCTTAAGGCCCCTCCCACAGATTCCCTCTCTATCTCTCGGAAAACAGAGAAAAAGAAGGGAGGGGAGGCCTTTAAATAGGCCCACAAAAACAATTGGAAAAATTCCCAATGTGTCCCGGATTTCGGGCGCAAACAGTGCGGCCCGCCCATTTCGGGCGCGCACAGTGCGGCCCGGCCCAGCCATTTCCGGGCGCGCACAGTGCAGCCTGGCCCAAGCCCCGCTCGCACAGCGGATCGGCCGCACCCTTCGCCCGTCCGACCCGCCCCCAGGGCCCGACACGTGTCCGCCAAACAGGCGGCAGCCGTGCGGCCCAACGGGGAAACGCCACGTGTCCCCCGTGATTGGCGGCGCGGTGGGCGCCGCAGCCAACCACGTGGCGACACGTGGCCCCGCCCGACACGGCTGTCGGCGGGCACCGCCGCCACGTGCGCCCACGTGCGCCCACGTGCGCCCATGTGCGCGTACGGCCGCCGCCGCGTGGCGCCGCGTGTGCCACGCGCACATGGACCAGCCAACCCGGGGCCGCCACGTGGCGCGCCCCGGTCCACCGTGCACCACGCCCCCTCCGCGCCTGCCCGGCCTGCGCTGCCCGCGCACCCTCCCGTGCGCCGCGCGCCCTGCACCGGCCCAACCGCGTGCTGCCACGTGGCCCGCCGGTCCACCATGCACCGGCGGCCCTTTCCATGGACCGGGAGGCGTGCGCCGGCCCAATGAGGAGCCGCCACGTGTCCCTGGCCGGTCCACCGGTCCCCCCATGCACCAATTTGCGCAGAAAACTTCCGGGGGTCCGTTTTTGGGCATCCGGACTCCAAAATAAATAAGTAAATAGCCGTTTTCAAGCGTTTTTCCGCGCTGAATTCAAATACGGCCTCCGATTGGCCCAAATCATTTTCTAAAATTCGGCAATTACCTCCGAAGGTCAAACCAACAGTAAATACCACACTGTGTCCATCCGCTAGCATCCCTTTGATGCACTGTGGACCTAATACACCAATAATAGATGTTTCTCACCAGGATTCACGGGAAAACACAGTACGAAAACCTGGGCCACTACATCCTCCCCCACTACAAAAGTTTCGTCCCTCGAAACGAAGATCATACCTCAATCCTGAGCCTCGAAACAGGTAGGGGTAGGCGTCCATCATTGCTGACTCGAGCTCCCACGTCGCCTCGCGTATCATGATTGCTCCAGAGGATCTTCCATAGGGGATGGTCCGATTTGCGCAATTCTTCATCTCCCGATCTAGAATCCGCAGTGGGCGCTCCTCATATCTCAAATCCTCGTGACCTCGAGTGGTGCAAAGTCGATGACGTGCGAAGGGGTCGAAGACGTACTCCTCAGAGTGGAAACATGAAAGACATCGTGGACACTGGCTAGCCTCGGGGGAAGAGCAAGTCGATAAGCAACTGGCCCGATGCGCTCCAATACCTCAAAGGGTCCAATATAACGGGGGCTAAGTTTCCCGCGAATGCCAAACCTCCTTATCCCTTTGGACGGCGAGACTTTCAAAAATACATGATCTCCAACCTGAAACTCTAAGTCTCGTCGCCGAACATCAGCATAGCTCCTCTGTCGACTCTGAGCGGTCTGAAGAGGCTGTCGAATTACCCGGACCTTCTCCTCTGCCTCGTAAGCAATATATCTGGTCCCAGAGTCCGTCTCTCCCCCACATCACTCCAATATAGCGGTGATCGACATTTGCGTCCATACAACGCTTCAAACGGAGCCATTTGAATGCTTGCTTGAAAGCTGTTGTTGTACGCAAACTCAGCCAGTGATAAGTGTCGAATCCATCCACCGCCAAAATCTAGGACACAAGCCCTTAGCATATCCTCAAGGATCTGAATCGTCCGTTCTGACTGTCCATCAGTCTGTGGGTGGAAGGCTGTGCTGAATCTGAGCTAAGTCCCCAAGGTAGTCTGTAAACTCCTCCAGAATCGCGAAACAAACCTCGGGTCTCTATCTGATACTATAGAAGCTGGCACTCCATGTAATCTCACTATCTCATCCAAATATAACTGGGCTAGTCGCTCGAGTGGCCAAGTAGTCTGCATAGGTAAAAAGTGCGCTGACTTGGTAAGTCGGTCCACAACTACCCAGATAGCATCTGCACCTCCCTGTGCCCTCGGCAACCCGACCACAAAATCCATAGTAATGTGGTCCATTTCCACTCGGGAATCGGGAGACTCTGTAGCTTGCCAGCTGGCACTCGATGCTCAGCTTTTACCTGCTGACAAGTTAAACACTGCGACACAAACCTCCCAATATCCCTCTTCATACCATTCCACCAGAAGTGTGCCTTGAGGTCCTTATACATCTTAGTCCCCCCAGGATGAAGGGTATAAGGTGTATAATGGGCCTCCTTCAATATCTGTTCTCTGATCTCAGCATCCACTGGCACACATGCTCGGTCCCTGTACCTCAGTACTCCCGAAACATCCACTGAAAAATCCCATGATCGAACACTCGGAATCTGATCTCTAATCCTGGTTAAATGGGGGTCCTCGCTCTGTTTCTCCCGGATCCTCTCCAACAGAGTGGGCTGTACGACCAAAGACATCAGTCTAGCAGAGACCCCAGGGGATACAACCTCTATCTCGAGCCGTCTCAACTCCTCTAACAGTGGCGCCTGATTTGTAATCAACATGGACAAACTCTGTACTGCTCTCCGGCTTAATGCGTCAGCGACCACGTTAGCCTTGCCTGGGTGGTACAGGATGTCCACATCATAATCCTTTAGTAGCTCTAACCATCTGCGCTGCCTCAAATTCAGTTCCTTCTGCTGTGAACAGGTACTTTAGGCTCTTGTGGTCGGTGTAGATCTCACAGTGCTCCCCATATAGGTAATGGCGCCAAAGCTTCAGTGCAAACACCACGGCAGCAAGTTCCAAGTCATGGGTAGGATAATTCTTCTCGTAATCCTTAAGCTGTCTCGATGCATAAGCAATTACCCTCCCTTCCTGCATCAGCACGCATCCAAGCCCACTGTGCGATGCATCACTGTAGATCACATATCCTTTCCCCATAACAGGGAGGGAAAGGATAGGAGCAGTCATCAATCTATCCTTTAGCTCCTCAAAGCTTCTCTAGCAGTCCTCACTCCAGATAAACTTAATTCGTTTACGCGTCAACCGAGTGAGGGGTGTGGAAAGCTTCGCAAAGCCTTCCACAAACCGACGATAATAACCAGCTAACCCCATGAAGCTGCGCACCTCAGATACAGTCGTCGGTCGGGGCCAATCTCGAACTGCCTCAATCTTCGCCGGGTCTACTGCTACACCGGCGGCGGAAATCACATGGCCCAAGAAAGCTACCTCCCGAAGCCAAAACTCGCACTTTGACAGCTTGGCATACAACTTCTTATCTCGTAGAAGTTGTAGCACAGTCCTCAAGTGCTCCACGTGCTCGGCCTCGCTTCGGGAGTAAATAAGGATATCATCAATGAACACCACCACAAAACGATCCAGAAAGGGCCGAAATATCCTATTCATCAAGTCCATAAAGGCGGCAGGGGCATTAGTCAATCCAAACGGCATAACTGAAAACTCATAATGCCCGTACCGTGATCTGAAAGCAGTCTTAGGAATATCCTCGGCCTTCACCTTCAGTTGGTGGTAACCAGACTGTAGATCAATTTTGGAAAATACAAAAGACCCTTGCAGCTGATCAAAGAGATCATCGATGCGCGGCAGAGGGTACTTGTTCTTAATGGTCACTTTGTTCAATTCCCTATAGTCCACACACAACCGAAGTGACCCATCCTTCTTTTTCACGAATAGCACCGGTGCTCCCCAAGGCGACACACTTGGTCTAATAAAGCCCTTATCCATCAGGTCTTGCAGCTGTGCCTTAAGCTCTCGCAGCTCAGCCGGTGCCATCCGATAAGGAGCCTTAGAGATTGGCGCAGTTCCTGGAACTACGTCAATCACAAACTCAATCTCTCTGTCTGGCGGCATACTAGTCAGCTCAGGTGGAAAAACATCCGGAAACTCGCGAGCAATAGGAATATCCCCGAGTCCCGGTGTCGCCGTAGGCCCCTCAACAACACTAGCCAAAAAGGCTACACATCCTCGATGAATCATCCGCCTCGCTCGGGAAGTCGAAACCACAGAGGCAAAGAAAGCACTCTGACATCCCCGATATACAAACATCTCCTGGCCTGGCTCTCTAAAAGTGACAGTCCTCGCGGCACAATCAATAGTCGCGAAATACTGAGCCAGCCAGTCCATCCCAAGAATCACATCAAAGTCCCTCAGCTGTCTCAAGACCAACAGGTCTGCTGGCATAATCCAGGACTTGATCTGTATCGGGCAGGACCAACAACACTCCTCCACGTGCAAAGTGTGTTCGGGAATCTGAACCTCTCATGCACGTAGCAAAAATCCTACCTCTAACCCATGTAATGATGCAAAAGATCTACTAATGAAAGAATGCGATGCTCCAGTATCAAATAAAGTACGAGTCCTAATGCCAGAGAGTAAGGTGATACCTGCCACCACATGGTCCGCTGCTGAAGAATCCTCTACCTGTGCAGCATACACTCGCCCACTCTGAGCTGGAGGGCGATAATCGGTGGGATGAGAAGAAGATGGCTTGCTCGCTAGAGCATAAGGCCGCTGAGCCGTCGACCGCTGCTGCGATGATGCTGGGGCAGATGCTGTAGAAGGAGCGGCTGAAGTCGAAAAGGGGCACACAGCTCGAATGTGCCCTGGCTGTCCACATCCGTAGCAGCGACCCCACCGCTGGTCGCAAGTGCCGGGGAAGTGCGGACCTCCACAGAAGATACAACTGCTGGGAGCCCGTGACTGTCGGGACTGCTGCTGCTGAGACTGTCGCTGTCGCTGTGGCTGCCGCTGAGACCCGCGTTGCGACGAATGAGATCTCTGCTGCTGCTGCTGCTGCTGGGGCCTCTGGGACCCACTAGGCCCTCGCCGCTCCGAATGCCCACGACCTGGGAACTGAGGCGGTGGCGGTCGAGGCGGCCTCCAAGTACTGGCCTGTCCCCCCTCGTCCTGGGCTGGTCGCTTTCTGTCGGAGCTCTGAGCGACCGTGGCCCTCTGTCTGGCCACCACCAGATCACCTCTCTCCACCCACTGTGCATGCTCTGCGGCTGCCTCCAGAGTCTGAAACCTCTGAGCATGCACCAGTGTGTAAATCTCTGGACGGAGGCCTCCCTCGAACAACTCAACCTGGTGTGGACCGTCACGAGCGACGAAGGGCACACAGTTCAGCAACTCCGTGAACTCCTGGAAATAGGCATGAGCCGTTCGATTGCCCTGCTGCAGGTTCTTCAAGTCGTCCTCCATCTTCTTCTTCACACTAGTCGAAAAATAGGTGTCCAGCACCATCCGTCGGAACTCCTCCCAAGGCAGCTGCCGAGTAATCCGGAACTCCAGGGGCTCTACCCGCTGCCACCAAAAATCAGCATCTCCGTCCAAACAGTGCACCGCCATGTGCACTCGATACCTCGGGTCGATGAAGAAGTCCCGAAAAAGCTTCTCCATCGCAGAAAGCCATCTCCCAACAGCCCAGGGCTGCGCATCCCGCCCTGAGAATCTAGGGGGTCCCCGCTGAACAAACTTGGAGAGTTTGTTAGCGATATCCTGCTCCTCCTCCGCAATCAGAGGCTGAATAGCTCCAGGAGCCCCGCTACTCGAAGATGGCGCTGACGGCACAAAAGGTGCAACAGGAGGCACAAGGGCCTCAGGAACAGCTGGGGATGGTGCCTCTCTCTGGGCAAGGAGCTGCTCAAACCTCTGCTCCTGGCGGCGCTGACCCTCCGCCAATTGGGCCACCAAGGCCCTCAACTCAGTAAGCTCAGGGGGTGTAGGCTGCCCTGGCTCATCAGGGGGTAACGGGACACCCCGAGTAGGGATCCGACGTCGGGGAGGCATCCTGCCACAAGAAATCAAGAATAAGTAACATAACCCCACACGACCCAATCTAGCAAAAGTCAAAGACATCCCCTAATTTCTGCAACTTTATGTTGTCTGCAGCCAACATAACGGTCCACCAGAAATTGGGTATGTCGATCCCTCTTCACTCACTGGAAGAGTCCAAAACATAAATCTACGACTTTTGCGAAGTGTCACGCCTCTCGCGCCCTATCATCCTAGGGTCTGCCAAAAGCCTAGGGTTTCCTAAGTCCCAACTGACCTATCCCTAAGCTCTGATACCAACTTAATCTGTCACGCCCCGGGTGTAAACCGGAACCCGGGCCCGCCAACAGATCCGCCGTGCACACAGAATTTTCTATGTGCACAAAGCGCTGGTAACCTGCTCAGATATATAATATACAATAAAAGAGCATAAACAGAGCTGAACTAATAAAACTAAAAGTAATCTCAGACTGAAATAAGCTACAAGCAGAAATAAAAGTACAATATACTCCCAGCTCACCAAAAATATACAACCAGCTGGCCAAAGCCAGACCCAAAAGGAAACTACTGAAGTCTGAGATATAAAAAGGGGTACAATAAAAACCTCGCTAGTCTCACACTTGGGGTAGACGATCTAGCTAGTCGGCGATTCTCTTGCCTCGATCTGCCGCTGAAGGCCCAGCAGCTCCCACAGATGACTCTGCAAAACAAAGGGGAAAAGGACAGGAAACAACAATGGGGGTGAGAACTACTAGATAAACCAGTAGCCTCCCCTAGCGGGTAAAACCTCTAATGCTGACGCACCCACTAGGAATAAAGAGGCAAAAGGAAGAACAGTGGTATGCAATAAAGACTGCTGAAACAGGAACTACCACTACTATGCCTCTAAATGCAGTGCCAAAAGATAACTGTATATATGCAACTATAAAGCTGACTGCCCAAAGAAACCCAATCAGAGGGCCAAGAAATACTGGCACTGCCTGCTCTGTCATCACTCACAACTCACCAACTGACCGGCACCCGTCACGGTCAAAAAGCCTACTCCGGAGTGGCACTCGAGGGGAGCGACCCACACGAGTAAAGTATCTCTGTATCAATCATCTCTGTAACCGATGTCTCACAATAGCAGCACTGGATCATGACCATGATCAAAGTGGGAATACTCCATCCACTAATGCAACCCTGATCCCCAATCTGATGTGTTAATAACATCCGGTCAACCGCCCAAAATTCGCGGTTGCCACTATCTCCCACAATCCCCAAGAAGAGTCTAAACTGTCCCAGACTCAAGATCCAACTACACTATCTCAAGATCCCGATCTGACTCGATCGTCATGCATCGTTAGAGAAGAATAACAATAAAACATGTTTTCTCCTAAGTCAAATCCCATGATATAGTGCTGCAGTAAAATAGTGGCTTAACTAGTTGTCCAAATAAGCATGCAAGTGTTTTCTTTTAAAGCATTTCAAAAAGTGACTAAGGTTTCATATGAAGGATCATTTTAAAATAATATTGGGTTACTTATTTGCATGCGGTTTAGGATATAGCAAATGTCCAACTTTATTGTCCTAGATTTATCATATAGAAGCTATCAATTAATTTAGGGGGCCCAATGCAATAGGTTCATATACCTCCAGTTATCTATCACATGTATAATTGGGAAACTCTACTATTCCTAGTGTGCAAGTCAACAAAGAGGGAAACGCAACCACCCACATCGAAAAGCGTGCACAATACACCCAGAAAATACCCGCTGTCCTCTAAACACACCGTCAGCTGAAACAGTATCCTACAACATCACACAAGTGTACACGGTGTAAAAACTACAAGTTCCAAACACAAATTGCTGTTTTTACAATCAGCACGCAAAACGAAGAATTTCACCTCTGTCTCGAGCTCCTAAAATCTCAAAAAAATCACGGTTGCGTTCCTCGCGAAAAGTAGCCCAAATCGACTCTTGAATCGCCTCGATCTGATATTCCTACGCTGAGAAACAATTCGTCGAAGTCGCCGCTGTCCAAAAACCCAAACAGCAAAAGAGGGGGTCAAAACACCTCGGGAATCGTGCCAAGGAATCGGAATCCAGAGAAACCACCAACACGGAAAACGAAGCCCTACCTCTTAGGAACACACCGGTGAAGAAATCGTCGAAAGAGGACTCCAGTACTGCGCAGGGGACTCCTCGGACTGAAATGCGACGATAACGGGCCAAGATTGGGAAAAAACGAGGCACACTGTAAAATCCGGATCGCCGCTGTCGAACTTCCAGAAAATCTGGGAACGCACCACGAGGTAGAAAATAAGAAGATGAAAAACTTCTCTTAAGGCCCCTCCCACAGATTCCCTCTCTATCTCTCGGAAAACAGAGAAAAAGAAGGGAGGGGAGGCCTTTAAATAGGCCCACAAAAACAATTGGAAAAATTCCCAATGTGTCCCGGATTTCGGGCGCAAACAGTGCGGCCCGCCCATTTCGGGCGCGCACAGTGCGGCCCGGCCCAGCCATTTCCGGGCGCGCACAGTGCAGCCTGGCCCAAGCCCCGCTCGCACAGCGGATCGGCCGCACACTTCGCCCGTCCGACCCGCCCCCAGGGCCCGACACGTGTCCACCAAACAGGCGGCAGCCGTGCGGGCCAACGGGGAAACGCCACGTGTCCCCCGTGATTGGCGGCGCGGTGGGCGCCCCAGCCAACCGCGTGGCGACACGTGGCCCCACCCGACACGGCTGTCGGCGGGCACCGCCGCCACGTGCCCGCACGTGCGCCCACGTGCGCCCATGTGCGCGTACGGCCGCCGCCGCGTGGCGCCGCGTGTGCCACGCGCACATGGACCAGCCAACCCGGGGCCGCCACGTGGCGCGCCCCGGTCAACCGTGCACCACGCCCCCTCCGCGCCTGCCCGGCCTGCCCGCGCTGCCCGCGCACCCTCCCGTGCGCCGCGCGCCCTGCACCGGCCCAACCGCGTGCTGCCACGTGGCCCGCCGGTCCACCATGCACCGGCGGCCCTTTCCGTGGACCGGGAGGCGTGCGCCGGCCCAATGAGGAGCCGCCACGTGTCCCTGGCCGGTCCACCGGTCCCCCCATGCACCAATTTGCGCAGAAAACTTCCGGGGGTCCGTTTTTGGGCATCCGGACTCCAAAATAAATAAGTAAATAGCCGTTTTCAAGCGTTTTTCCGCGCTGAATTCAAATACGGCCTCCGATTGGCCCAAATCATTTTCTAAAATTCGGCAATTACCTCCGAAGGTCAAACCAACAGTAAATACCACACTGTGTCCATCCGTAGCATCCCTTTGATGCACTGTGGACCTAATACACCAATAATAGATGTTTCTCACCCAGGATTCACGGGAAACACAGTACGAAAACCTGGGCCACAACAGAGAGCCTGTACACTGATTTATTTATTGAAGATACCTCCCTGTTAAGCTATGAGTTTTGTATCTGAGGATATTGTTCGATTATCATTTTTGGGAGGTGGACATTGTTATACTATTTTCCTATTGTACAGCGGTTGATTTTATTTTACAGCAGTTTTATCTTCTAGCTCTGATATCTGTTAGTTATTGCACTTTTCTTGCAGGCAGGATGCTTCGCCTGTGCGGAGTTTGGCATAGGTGGCGGATCTGTTGGCGAGCCCGGGTCGCAGTTTCGACCCCGGGGCGTGACAGCTTGGCAATCGGATGATGAGACTGATACCAGCGCCAATGCTAATGTTTCCAGTGTTGGGAGAGAGATCTGCGAGTTTTAGTGATGCCTCTTATAGTGACTGTGGAATTACCGTTGGGTTATTGTTGAGCATTCTGGATTACCCCGACAGGGTCACTGTGTTGGCAGATGCCTGGAGCAGGAGAGCTGTCTGGGGTTGAGTTTAATGACTCCACAGCTGGCACTGTGTGGACCGTTGAGGTAATCAGGGCTTGTGGTTGTGTCCCTGAGGGTCCCTTTTGATGGTAGACCGTGGTTGAGCAGTCCACTCAGATAATCAGGATTTGGGAGTGACCGAGTGAGGACCCTAGTTTGTGAAGGCTTCTTTCCTTCTTGGATAATAGTGTGGGTATGCTTCGGGTTGCCTTGGTTGAGTTGACACAGGATGTGGTTTGGTGCATGTGGCACTGGTGGTTATTTTGCTTTTCCCCCCAGCTTTTGATGGAGTCCCTGAGGTTTTTCCCACGTTTCAGCGCGGAGTGATGTGCTTTTGGATCCCTCGCCCGTGATTTACTCGCTCCATTTGAGATCAGTGAGTGTTTGGATTACGAGGGACGCCCGTTGTGAATTCTGGCTCGTGAGGTGAGGGAATTGCGCAATCGGGCTATGCCATACTGGTTGTTGCTGTTGTTTTTGTTGCGGAGTAATCACGGGGAGTGAGTGGTGACTTAGGAGCTGGAGATGGTGATGTTGAGTACCTACCCTTGATTTTGTGACACCTTTTAAGTTGTGTTAGTTTCGAGGACAAAATTTTCTTTTAGTGGGGGAGGATGTGGTGACCCGGATCCCCATGATGAGATTACTGGTTGACCAGCAGCTTCTGGAGGCCTATGTGGCGCGTCGGTGGTGTTTGTGCATAATTTGGACACAAGTGATGGACTTTGGGCTTAAAATGGATCACGTGATTGATCGGAGGACCCCGTCGGATGTTTAGAAGTAGTTTCGCGCGAAGCGTATATTAAAATTGGACTCAGTGCGAAGTTTGGACAAAAGATCACTTTTCCGGATGCCTTCGGAAAAATTGAGGTTTGGAATTTGGCAAAACGCACACCGGATTTGGATTCAGCGCGCGAAAACGATGAGAATGGACTATTTACTTGTATTTTTTGGAGCCCGGATGACACGCACGTTTTTCGAGGTGATTGATACTGTTCCGGAGCGCGGCCGGCGGGCAGCGGCGGAGCGCGGCGGGTAGCGGCGGAGCGCGGCGGCGCAGGCGCGCGGGCAGGCGCGGGCGGTGCACGGGTGTGCTTTGCCACGTGGCATCTTCTTACTGGTTCCTTGCGGACACGTGGCGGGCTTGGAGTGGCCGGTGCAGTGGACCGGGACCACGGAGCTGGCTGGACCGCCTCGGGGCGCGTGCCTGGCTGGGTGTGCAGGCGGCGCTGGCAGCGCGCACATGCGCGCGCCAGGCGCGCGTTGACCGGCTGCCGCGCCACGCGTCACCCTCCGGGGCGGCCACGTGTCGTGCGGTGGATGGCCCTTGTTGCTGTCGCCTGTTTGGCAGCTAACGTGGTGGAACCGGATTAATCCGGGTGCTCTGCGAGGCAGCAGACCGGGTTACTGTTGGCGCCCAGAACATTTCGGGCGCCCGAAACCGGGACATATCCGTCATTTTTGGATTTGTTTTCTGGAGCCTATTTAAGCGATCCGAGCCGCTTCTTCTCCCCTTTTTCCGGCATTTCCGAGCATCCCCTCGCCACGATGTCTTCAGCAAAGATGATCCCCGTGAAGTTTTGCTTCCTTCTATGGATTTCTAGGATTTTACGTGGCACGCTTCCCGAGGTTTCCATTTTTACGGCGCGGCGCGATGCTCGTTCATTTGTGTCCCCCTTCGTCGCGTTTCGGTGCGAGGACTCCCCCGGCTCACTCCGACCTCCGTTTCAGGCGATTCTTGCGCCGTTGGATCGGCGACAGACAGAGCTACGATCTTAGTACTTGCTGTTTCCCCACATTTCAAGCTTTTCGAGGAGTTTTTCCAAGCTTTCTGTGACCCTTTTGCTGTGGTTGAGACTTGGACAGCGGCTCGATGTTTTGGCGATATCTCCGCGCTCAGGCATCGGATTGAGGCGTGCCTATACATTTTTTGCACCTACGCGTCGCAAGGATCATCGTCGTATTTTTTTGGGATTTTTCTGAGATTTGCCCGAAGGTATATTTTTCCCCCTTTACTGTGCATGGAGTTACAGATGTGTTGTTGTGAGGTTGTGTGTACCTTGTATTGTGGATTTTGTAACTTGGCCTACGGGGCTCGGAATTCGATGTGTAGGTACCTGTTTCGATGGTCTCGACGCGACGATCGCGACTATATTTTTGTTGGATTTTTTTGGAGCCCTCTTAGCTGGTTAAAATATTGTTTCTTTGGGACTAAAGTTTCAACTTGGACAACACTCTTGGAATGTTGTATAAATTGTAATATTGGACCATATTTTTGTATCCAGGGGTAATTATGGGAGTTTTTGGAGCACTGCTTGGAGCCGAGGCTTGCACGACATGTACCGTGGATTCGGGTTCAGCAGATATCGTTAGCAAGTGGCCACACTCTTCACCTACCTCAGGTTTGCCTTGGTTTAAGCACTTCAGGTGGGTAAACTTTGATGGGTTATGCTTATAATGGATCTAAATAGGGGAAAAAACACCTAGAGGGGGGTGAATAGGTGTAAACAATAAACACTCAAAAATCTTTGAGCAATAAAACCCAATGCGGAAATGAAAAATAACACGCAAGATTTTTACGTAGAAAACTCCAAAACCAGGAGTAAAAAACCACGGGACCGATAACACGGCGAAATCCACTAGAATTATAACACGTACAAAGGTGATATACCGTACTCACAGACGACTCGACCTTTTTCCATAGGCTCCTAGAAGATCTTCTCCGCTCGCTCCGCAACGCTCCTCGAATCCACGTTTAGCGTCCAACGCCGAATCCACAGCGTCCAACGTCGAATCCACGACGTCCGACCGAATCCACGGTCTTCACCCAGTAGCACGTCTCGAATCCACGAACGTACCTCGCTCCGAATCCACGAGAGCGGTTGCACCTTGAATCCACAAGGCCACGCGAGTCCACGCGCCGATTTTGGGGAAATCGTTGTTTTTGGGTGGTGATGATCCGCCGAATACTTAGATTAAAAATAGATCGGAAATACCATCTAAGTATTCATTAATATGATTCTACTCAAAATCTGAGTTTGAAAAACCTAGAATCAAATTAATCAATATAGATGAAGAAACATAGATTTAATCTAGTTATTTACTTTCTTCTCTATATATGGATTTTTCTCTTTTTGACCGTATTTTGGATTACCCTAAAAAATGAATCGTAGGGTTTATTTATAGGTTAGAAACTGTTGGAAGAGGATAAGAATCAAAAACTAACCTTATCTGGAATTTTTCAGGACGACGGTCCGGACTGGAATTTTGGCGGTCCGGACTGTCGTGGCTAAACAGACAATTTCTAGAAAAACATACCTTCGGGGTCCGGACTGAAATAACCATGGTCCGGACTGTTCATGCAATTCCTACAGAATCCACGTTCGGGGTCCGGACTGAAGTAACCCCGGTCCGAACTGTAATTGCGCATGAACTACCCTATGTTTGGGGTCCGGACTGTAGTGCCTGATCCGGATCCTGAACATGTAATATGTCCAGTTTTTTTATTTTTATGCAATTAAAAATTCATCCAAGTGTTTCTACACTATAAGAAGTATTCGGATCACCAAAAATATTTAGTTAAACGTACCTGATCCTTTTGAATTCTTCTTTCTTGAGATTGAGGTATATGATCCAAAATTCTTCATCTTCAATCTTCAAGACTTAACCATTTTCACGAAATACGCCAACACAAATTCCTTAACAATCTCTCTCATTGGCGGTTTCGTGATAAAACACAAATCCACTCAAGAAAATTCAAAATGGTATTTTTGTTACTATCACCATACAACAAAAATTTATATTTGAGAACCAAGAAATAAATATATGAGATAAACTCCGAAAACAGACTCTAAACTTAGACATCTGTACTCTCTGCAAAAAGAATCATTCTTGACAAAAGAGATCGTTAGATACCTCAAGAATATTTAGCATTTAAAAACCAAACACAGAGATAGAGTTTATACTCAACATGACATTTATGAATTCAGATATGTAATAAGATCAGAATCAAAAACGACATATCTTCTAAACATTAAAAATTCAAATGTCACAGAATTGTTAGTCAACAACAACAACAACAACTTGTTAGTTATATTACATGCCCAAATAGTTAGTCGAATAATTAGTCGAGGCATGCATGCATAACACAATATAAAACCACAGTAAAGTTGAAGTTGTACTTACCTTCATAGTTCAAAGTTCATAGTTCTCACAAACATGTTCAAAAACATGTTCAAAGTGCACAACCATTAGTCGATCATTGTTCGTTCTCTCTCCCCCTTTTTGTCACAAAATCAAGCCAAAATTACAAAACAAAAGGAGAGTTAAAAGTTCAAAACAAGAAAATGTGAGAACTAAACTAAAAAAAAAATTGAGAAACCTGCAAAACAAAATTAAAAAGCTGAGTTTAGATCATGCCAAATCAGAGCTGTCAGATCTGCTACAATCCAATTTCCGCAAAATTCCTTTAAGCATTTTTGATATTGTGGCACACTTTATTTTCATCTTTCGTTGATCAGAGGTAATCTGCTGGAGGTTTATGGACAATCTCTCTTGTTCAGCAGATAATCTCCTCTGTTCTTGTCGAATTGAGGACAATATGTTTGCTTCGGTAGTGTTTCTCCTGGAAGTTGATGGATGTAGCGTAGAGGCAGACGGTGCATTCTGGCCTTCAAACCATGGAGGTGAGTGTGCTCTAGTGAGAGGTTTATTAATTTGAATTCCACTGTCTTTAACATTCTTCCGCCTCCTATATTGCTTGGTTGTAGAGGAGGATTTTATTAGCCTTTTGTTTTTCAAATACAATTTGTCTTCTTCATCAACAGCTTGTTGTACTTCTCTACAAATTTCTTCCCAGTCTTCCTCATCTGATTCGGAATCATTTTGACAAACATTCCTTGTCTCTTCTTGAATTGACTCATCTTGTTCTCTTTTTATAGTCGCACGTGTATGCACCATGCTAATAGGAGGAGTTATTAACTGAGAAAATACTATCTCTGCTGTCTTTGTGAAAGAGAGTCCTGTGAGCAACAACTCAAGAACACGAAAAAATTATTAATTTTCAAAAATAAGATAAATTGTACCCAAACAATCATTATCGTGTAGAGAGACTAGGAATCAAATTAGTTTTGCAAAAAGAATTTTAAAAATAGATCAATCCCATGATTTTCAAAAATTCCCATTATATGCCCTAAAACCGAATTTTCAGAAATCGAAGCCTAAAAATCCGTTAATCAAGTGAATACCAAGCATATAATCAAAACTAATCTACTCAGAGTTCTTATTTCAAAAGAAATTTGATCAAAAACCAACCTCAAACGAAAAAGATACAAATTTTTCTTCACGTTTTGAGCAAAAAGATAAAAATAGTGAAAAACCGAAGTTTTGATCAAGAAAACTCACTTTGATTCGAAGAACTCTGGTTGGAAAGACTCCAAATTGGTTGCTTTCTAGAGAGAGAAGCTCTGGAGACTTAGGAACAAAAGATTGTAGTAAAAAGAAATCAAAACCCTTTTGTTCTATATAAAACCCTAGCCGCGGTCCGGACTGCCTCAAGAATCCAGTCCGGATCGGCTACCCGCAGGAATTCCTGCGTTCGGGATCCGGATCGGATTGTCCAGTCCAGATCGGCTCCAAACTTTTTCTTCAGAAAAATTTAAGAAAATTTTAGAAAATCCAGAAAAAGTATGTAAGCACTTTTGCATGTCAACTTTAAACAAAAATCATCATTTCATAATAAAAGAAATAGATTATGCAAAATCTATCAATAATATCCAACTAATGAAATGAAAACTTATGAAAATTAAAACCTTTAAAGTTGAACAAGTTCAATGACATCTATCATGATCTTATGAGTAATGCGTTTATCAAATCATTAATCTTGCAAAGAAAATGAAGTACCAAGATCAATAGATGTTTGAAATCCCAAATATGTTAGATAATGTATCTAATCAATTTGTTGTAAGGAGTGGCTCTTCGAGCATCTTTCAATAAAATTCCCACCTTATACCAACCTTGGAATTTGACAGAGTCAAGTATTCCAAAAAGCATTTTATCTAAACAACTTAAAAAACCATGCTTGGCATACATGTGGTAGCTGCACACAGTACTCGGACGACCGAGGTGGTAGCTCTTTCCTCCATGTGGTGGTAGTTTTCACACTCATCATTGGGATGTAACTCTTTCCACATCTTATGAGCATAAATATTCTAACAAACTCCCCCTCAATTGGTTATCAATTATTTAAGATATAAGTTATTCAACCAAAGATTGATCTCGAGTTTCATACTTAACTCAATTTTCAAATATGATAAAAACTATACCAAGAGATCATATGAGAGAGAAATTGACATTGATCAATTAAAGATAACTTAATTGACATAAATGATCACTGCATCAAATGAATTATTATGATATCCAAAGCATAATAAATTTCTAAATATATAAAGGATGCAAGTAAAGTCAATTACATATGCTCAATTAATGTTCTATGTACAAACATAGACAAGGAACAAAAACACAAAACAAAACCTAACCTAAGCAATGATTTCAAAAAGGTGTTATTTCAAGGAAAGCATTCCAATTGCTTTACGCAAATGAATAAAACATTTTTGATCCAAAGGTTTTGTTAAAATGTCAGCTAATTGATCCTCAGTTGAAATATAAGATAGTTGAAGAATATTTGATTCAACTAGCTCTCTTATAAAATGATATCTAAGTTCAATGTGTTTTGTTCTCGAGTGCAACACAGGATTTTTGGAAATATTTATAGCACTTGTGTTGTCACAAAGAATTGTTACCGAAGTTGCTGAAATCCGGAAGTCGCTAAACACACTTTTCATCCAAATGAGTTGGGTTGAACAACTACCTGCTGAAATATATTCCGCTTCAGCAGTCGAGAGTGCAATGCAGTTTTGCTTTTTACTATGCCATGCAACAAGGCAATGGTCAAGATAAAAACATGCACCACTCGTACTCTTCCGATCATCCACAGATCCTGCCCAATCGGCATCTGAATATCCTATAATCTCAAGCGTTGTTCCCATAGGATACCAAATTCCGAAATTCAAAGTTCCTTTGATGTACCGGATGATCCTTTTCACCGCTTTCAGGTGAACCTCCTTTGGTGCTGATTGATATCTCGCGCAAATCCCAACACTAAAGGATATATCCGGGCGACTAGCCGTGAGATAGAGTAGATTTCCTATCATGCTGCGATAAAGCTTCTCGTCTACACTCTCACTAAGAGATTCACTTCCTAATCCCTTATTGCTAGTTCCCATAGGAGTCGGAAAATCTTTAGAGTTTTCTAAATCGAATTTCTTCACCAACTCCCTTGCATACTTGGATTGACACAAATGGATGCCATCATCATTTTGTTTCACTTGCAATCCAAGAAAGTATGTCCGTTCGCCCATCATTGACATCTCAAATTCGCTTTCCATGGTTTCCGCGAATTTAGAAGCATCATTATCTCTTATTGCCCCAAATACAATGTCATCGACATAGATTTGTGCCACAATGAAGTTATCCTGATAATGCTTCACAAAGAGAGTCCGGTCAGCTCCCCCTCGAGTATAGCCCTTTTCTAATAGGTGCTTTGTCAACCTTTCGTACCACGCTCGCGGTGCTTGTTTTAGACCGTAAAGAGCCTTTTTCAAACGAAAAAACATGGTTAGGTTGTTTACAGTCTACAAAACCTTTCGGTTGGGCCACATAAACTTCCTCGTTTAATAACCCACTTAAAAACGCGCTCTTAACGTCCATTTGAAAGAGTTTGATTTTAAAATGACAAGCAATAGCGAATAAAATACGAATTGACTCGAGTCTAGCTACCGGGGCGAACGTTTCATCAAAGTCTATTCCTTCAATTTGTGAATAGCCCTGAGCAACTAGGCGTTCTTTGTTCCTGATGATGGTACCATCCTCGTTTTTCTTATTCTTGAAAATCCATTTAGTACCAATCACGTTGTGTTGCTTCGGAGGCTTCGTTAATTCCCAGACTTTGTTTCGTTCGAACTGATGGAGCTCTTCCTGCATTGCTTCAATCCAGTAGTCATCCTAAAGAGCTTCATCTATGTTCTTTGGTTCTATCATGGAGACGTAACATGCGACTCCACAAACCAACTGTCTCCGAGTCCTGACTCCCTCTTGTGGGTCTCCAATAATGTTAGATTCCGGATGATCCTTGGAGATGCGTAACGTTTGCGGTAACGGAGTACTCGGAGGTACATGTGATGATTCCGGCACATCAGATAAACTTGAAGAACCATTAGATGCATCAACTTTATCAAAGGAGTTATTACGAGAAGATGCATTTACAGGAGTATCATCATCTAGAGACATATCAGGGGTAGATTTATCAGATGCAAAGTGAAAAGCTTCATCTACTTTAACATTTATAGATTCTACCATCGTTTTAGATTCCAAGTTAAATACCCGATATGCTCTGCTATTTGTAGAATAACCCATGAAAATCCCTTCGTCACTTCGAGAGTCGAATTTTCCAAGATTCTCGCGGTTACGTAAAATGTAACAACGACTCCCAAAGATCCGAAAGTATTTGATATCCGGTTTTCTACAAAACCACAGCTCATATGGTGTATTAATGTTCCCGGGCGCAAATACACTCGATTAATTACATAAACAGTGGTGTTCACAGCTTCAGCCCAAAAATGTAACGGTAAATTCCGGCTATGAAGCATAACACGAGCCATCTCTTGTACAACCCTATTTTTGCGCTCGACTACACCATTCTGCTGAGGTGTATAGGGTGCTGAGAATTCATGTTTTATGTCGTTGGAAGTGCAAAAATCAATGAATTTAGAATTTATGAAATTCTCCACCTCTATTACTTCGAACACGAACGATCTTTTCATTTTTCTCAATCATAATACGATGACAAATCTCATGAAAAGAGTCGAAAGTATCCGCTTTCTCTTTTAAAAATGTTACCCATGAATATCTAGATAAATCATCAACCAAAAGAAAAATATACCATTTACCTCCCAAGATGGTTGACGAGTCGGCCCCATTATGTCCATGTGCAGTAATTCTAAAGGCCGTTTGGTTCCAACGTGGTTCAAGTTCTTGTGTGCAGCCCTTTGGTTGTTTTCCCTTTTGACAACCTCCACACACAATGTTATCTTTAAATGAAAGTTTAGGAACCCCCTTAACCACGTCTTTATTAGAAATCCTTGCTAGTTCTTTAAAATTAATGTGACCTAGTCTTTCATGCCAAAGAGTTTCATTATCCACAGAAACTAGGTTACATTTTTAGAAATTTTGTTTGAAACAACATAGCAATTATTTTCTGACCTAACCCCTTTCAAAAAGAATACATGGTCCTTATCAGCTACAATAGATTCTGATGAAGAAAAATAACTGAGAAACCATTGTCACAAAGTTGACTTATACTAATGAGGTTAGTCTTTAGGCCCTTCAACAAATAGACATTGTTCAAAACTGGGCCTTCTGGAATAACGATTGTTCCCATTCCAACAATTTTGGAAGAACGACCATCTCCGATAACAACATATCCTCCGGAGATTTTCTCTAAATTTTGAAAGCAGTTTTTATCACCGGTCATGTGACGGGAACATCCACTATCCAGATACCAAGACGAGTTGTCATAAGCATGTAAAGAAGTATGAACAACAAGACAAGGGAAGATTTCACCTTTGCGCACCCAAACCTTTTTGGACTGCGTCAGCAATGTTCGTGAAGTTATTCTCCTTGGTGAAAGCGTCTTGTTTGATTCATTGTTTGACATCGTCTTGCGAGGTGGACTACCAAGGCTCTTTTCCTTTGAAAAATTTTCCTTTGATTTCCGGGGAATCACCTTTTGGTAGTTGTTGCAACAGGCGCTTGATTTGTTCGTTTCGCTCCAATCTTGCAATTTCTTCTTATGTGCCCTGCATAACCACAACGAAAACATACCTTTGTTCTTGACGATCCCGAAGAGGATAGTAGGGTTGTTGTCGTTGTATGCTGTGATTTCCGTCGTCGGAGGAGGAGTTATCGACTGGGGCACAAAAACTATTCCACTCGAACTAGGACTGTCTCCAGTTTGAGTGTATCCGAGGCCGAATTGGTTTGTTTGACCAAGACCAAGCATCTTATCCAACTTACTCCTCCAGAAGAAAATCGCTTTAAATCATCCTTGAGTTGGAAAATGGTCTTCGTCATTTCCATTTTTTCCTGTCGAGCCTCGGAGTAGAGCTTCAAGAAGTAATTTGCTTTATCAACCATTTTTACATGTTCCTTCTCGAAATGCTCATTTTTCTCTTGAAGTGAAGCATTTGCTTTGATCAAGTTATCCCTTTCCACTTCAAGACCGGTCGAGAGAGAAGTTGCTCTTTTTACTTCTTCTTCGAGATCCTGCAATCTCCCTCTCGACCCCTTGTTTTGCTTTGCCAGTTTCTTTGAATCCCTCAAAAGTTTATGGTAGGCAAAAACAAAATCTTTACCTTCAGAGTTACTCGATTCGTCATCCGTTGCAATCTTTTCAACTGGGAGGAGTTGGACAATGAATCGGATGTACTTGCCATTAAGCACATGAAGGGTGAAGATGTGGACGCGTGGAATGCCGTTGCATTATTCTCTTCATCACTGGAAGATGACTCATTTGACGTTGAGGTGTCATCCCAAGTGACGGCTTGCATCGCTTTCTTCTTTGACGGATTCTTATTGGGACACTCCGTTGAGATATGACCGAATCCTCGGCACTTGAAGCATTGGACTTGTCCCTCCGAGCTTTTCTTATCCTTTGAAAAACTCTCTTGCTTCCTTGACCTGTGGCTTGAAAAACCTTTGCCTTTCTTCGACTTTTCGAAGGATGGAGTTTTACTTGAATTGCCCCTTCGAAAGTTTCGGCGAAATTTTCTGGTCAAGAGAGCAAGCTGCTTCTCAAAATCCTCCATAGATAGGTTCTCGTTGTCGTCTGAGGAGGATGAATCTGTGTCTTCTTCTTTTGTTGTTTTCAACGCAAAACCTGAAGACTTAGAAGAGGATGCCTTTCCAGAAGAATAGTTAGTAGGAAATGTCATTTCATAAGTTTGTAATGAACCAACTAATTCTTCTACTCAGATTTCGTCCAGTTGTTTAATTGTTTCAGTGGCCGTAACCTTGGAATGAAATCTTCCAGGAAGAGTCCTAAAATATTTCTTACAATTTTAAATTATGGAATTTTCTCTCCCAAGTTAGCACATGAATTCACGATGTCTTGCAATCGCGTATAATAATCTGTGAAAGATTCATTTTCTGCAATGAAAATAGAGTCAAACTTGCTCGTAAGTATTTGCAGTTTTTGAATCTTCACGAGGTTAGTTCCCTCATGTGTAACTTGTAGAACATCCCAGATTTCTTTCGCAGTCTCACATGCCGAGACACGAGAGAATTCGGTTTGAGACAAAGCATTAAATAAGGCGTTAATTCCTTTGCCATTGTAAGAAGATAAGTCAATCTCTTCCTTGGTCCATTTAGACCTAGGTTTGATGGTGTGAACATCAATAATAACTTCATTTGGATTTAACCATCCTAACTCGATAGATTGCCACACCCATTCGTCGATGGAAATTAAAAAGGCTTTATTCGTACTTTCCAGTAGGCATAATTGTTCCATCGAAGAACGGGGGTATGTTGATGTTTCCACCTTCAACCATTGTTTACAACCCGATTCCCGCTCTGATACCAATGATGGGTTAAGCTTATAATGGATCTAAATAGGGGAAAAAACACCTAGAGGGGGGTGAATAGGTGTAAACAATAAACACTCAAAAATCTTTGCGCAATAAAACCCAATGCGGAAATGAAAAATAACACGCAAAATTTTTACGTGGAAAAATCCAAAACCATGAATAAAAAACCACGGGACCGATAACACAACGAAATCCACTAGAATTATAACACGTACAAAGGTGATATACCGTACTCACAGATGACTCGACCTTTTCCATACGCTCCTAGAAGATCTTCTCCGCTCGCTCCGCAACGCTCCTCGAATCCACGATTAGTGTCCAACGCCGAATCCACGGCGTCCAACGTCGAATCCACGACGTGCGACCGAATCCACGTCTTCACCAGTAGCACGTCTCGAATCCACGAACGTACCTCGCTCCGAATCCACGTGAGCGGTTGCACTTTGAATCCACAAGGCCACGTGAGTCCACGCGCCAATTTTGGGAAATCATTGTTTTTGGTGGTGATGATCCGCCGAATATTTAGATTAAAAAATAGATCAGAAATACATCTAAGTATTCATTAATTTGATTCTACTCAAAATCTGAGTTTGAAAAACCTAGAATCAAATTAATCAATATAGATGAAGAACATAGATTAATCTAGTTATTCCTTTCTTCTCTATATGTGGATTTTTCTCTTTTTGACCGTATTTGGATTACCCTAAAAAATGAATCGTAGGGTTTATTTATAGGTTAGAAACTGTTGGAAGAGGATAAGAATCAAAAACTAACCTTATCTGGAATTTTTCAGGACGACGGTCCGGACTGGAATTTTGGCGGTCCGGACTATCATGGCTAAACAGACAATTTCCAGAAAAACATACCTTCGGGGTCCGGACTGAAATAACCACGGTCCGGACTGTTCATGCAACCTACAGAATCCACGTTCGGGGTCCGGACTGAAGTACCCCAGTCCGGACTGTAATTGCGCATGAACTACCCTATGTTCGGGGTCCGGACTGTAGGCCTGATCCGGATCCTGAACATGTAAATGTCCAGTTTTTAATTTTATGCAATTAAAAATTCATCCAAGTGTTTCTATACTATAAGAAGTATTCGGATCACCAAAATATTTAGTTAAACGCACCTGATCCTTTTGAATTATTCTTTCTTGAGATTGAGGTATATGATCCAAATTCTTCATCTTCAATCTTCAAGACTTAGCCTTTTCACGAATACGCCAAACACAATTCCTTAACAAACTTATTAATGGTAACTGTTTATAGGGACAGAATGGCAGGGTTTATATGCATGTTATGCCTTATGGGAGCTAATAGTGGATGTTCATATGGTTAAGATAAGCTACCTATGGGAATGTCCCCCTCTATGAGATGCATGCCTAATTTAATGTTACAATCAATATGAGCGAGAGTGGTAAGATGGAATGGCCTAGAGCATGTGGATTGAGGCTTACCTGATAATTGTACATGTTTGTGGAACTAGAGATTAGCATGTGGTAGACAGGTTATATTTATCCAACACTAGATGATATGGAGATCATACCTGGTTATTCATTGGCCTATTAGGCGAGGATTGGTATATCATAAGTAGGAATACTGTAGTATGCTTGCTACTATATGTGTTTACTCTTTTGTTCGTTTACGAGGACACAACCATGCTTGAATGGAATGTAGTTAGGCCATCTTTTACTGCTGCCCTAATTATTGGAACTTGACTTAGGAGAAACCATACTTTCCTTTTCTCGTCTTGGTTAGTTCAGGCGGTCTATGTTGCTCGGGTGCGACAGGGGTATTGGGGTAGGTAGCCTGGACATTGGTGTCAGGGAGGTTGTGCGGGATTGCGGTTAGCAGGGTTTAGTGGTGACCACAGACTTGGGGGTTGACCGGATATTTATTTATGCATCAGATTGGGTATCAGATTTCTCTAGTGGACGGAGTTTCCTACTATTTGAGTATTTTTGCATTGATGAGGACCAGGGTCTTCTTTAGTGGTTGGGCTTTCTACTTTGATCATGGTCATGATCTTAGTCCTGCTATATGAGATACTGTGATACTGATGCAGAGATACTTTACTCGTGTGGGTCGCTCCCCTCGAGTGCCAC
>CM055068.1:29655072-29758902 GCA_029204045.2 Tillandsia leiboldiana | reverse complement strand
AAATCTTGGACGGCGGCCTCACTCGAACAACTCAACCTGGTGGGAAGTCACGAGGGAAGAAAGGGACCACAGTTCAGCACTCCGTAAATCTTGGAAAATAGGCATGAGCCGTTCGATGCCCTGCTGCAGGTTCTTCAAGTCGTCCCCATTTCTTCTTCACATAGTCGAAAAAAGGTGTCCAGCACCATCCGTCGGAACTCCTCCCAAGGCAGCTGCGAGTAATCCGGAACTCCAGGGGCTCTACCCGCTGCCACAAAAATCAGCATCTCCGTCCAAACAGTGCACCGCCATGTGCACTCGATACCTCGGGTCGATGAAGAAGTCCCGAAAAAGTCTCCATCGCAGAAAGCCATCTCCCAACAGCCCAGGCTGCGCATCCCGCCCTGAGAATCTAGGGAGGTCCCCGCTGAACAAACTTGGAGAGTTTGTTAGCGATATCCTGCTCCTCCCCGCAATCAGAGGCTGAATAGCTCCAGGAGCCCGCTACTCGAAGATGGCGATGACGGCACAAAAGGTGCAACAGGAGGCACAAGGGCCTCAGGAACAGCTGGGGATGGTGCCTCTCTCTGGGCAAGGAGCTGCTCCAACCTCTGCTCCTGGCGGCGCTGACCCTCCGCCAATTGGCCACCAAGGCCTCAACTCAGTAAGCTCAGGGGGTGTAGGCTGCCCTTGGCTAATCAGGGGGTAACGGGACACCCCGAGTAGGGATCCGACGTCGGGGAGGCATCCTGCACAAGAAACAAGAATAAGTAACATAACCCCACACGACCCAATCTAGCAAAAGTCAAAGACATCCCTAATTTCTGCAAACTTATGTTGTCTGCAGCCAACATAACGGTCCACCAGAAATTGGGTATGGCGATACTCTTCACTCACTGGAAGAGCCCCAAAATAAATCTACGACTTTTGCGAAGTGTCACGCCTCTCGCGCCCTATCATCCTAGGGTCTGCCAAAAGCCTAGGGTTTCTAAGTCCCACTGACCCTATCCCTAAGCTCTGATACCAACTTAATCTGTCACGCCCCGGGTGTAAACGCCGAACCCGGGGCCGCCAACAGATCCGCGTGCACACAGAACTTTTTATGTGCACAAAGCGCTGGTAACCTGCTCGATATATAATATAACTAAAAGAGCATACACAGAGCTGAACTAATAAAACTAAAGTAATCTCAGACTGAACTAACTACAAGCAGAAATAAAAGTACAATATACTCCCAGCTCACCCAAAAATATCATACACCCCCCCAGCCCCCAAAGCCAGACCCAAAAGGAAAACTACTGAAGTCTGAGATATAAAAAGGGGTACAATAAAAACCTCGTAGGTCTCACCTTGGGGTAGACGATCTAGCTAGTCGGCGATTCTCTTGCCTCGATCTGCGCTGAAGGCCCAGCAGCTCCCACAGATGACTCTGCAAAACAAAGGGAAAAGGACAGGAAACAACAATGGGGGTGAGAACTACTAGATAAACCAGTAGCCTCCCCATAGCGGGTTAAAACCTCTAATGCTGACGCACCCACTAGGAATAAAGAGGCAAAGGGAAGAACGTGGTATGCAAAAAGACTGCTGAAAACAGGAACTACCCTACTATGCCTCTAAATGCAGTGCCAAAAGATAACTGTATATATGGAAACTATAAAGCTGACTGCCAAAGAAACCAATCAGAGGGCCAAGAAATACTGGCACTGCCTGCTCTGTCATCACTCACAACTCACCAACTGACCGGCACCCGTCAGGTCAAAAAGCCTACTCCGGAGTGGCACTGAGGGGAGCGACCCACACGAGTAAAGTATCTCTGTATCAATCATCTCTGTAACCGATGTCTCACAATAGCAGCACTGGATCAGACCATGATCAAAGTGGGAATACTCCATCCACTAATGCAACCCTGTCCCCAATTGATGTGTTAATAACATCCGGTCAACCGCCCAAAATTCGCGGTTGCCACTATCTCCCCCAATCCCCAAGAGGTCCTAAACTGTCCCAGACTCAAGATCCAACTACACTATCTCAGATCCCGATCTGACTCGATCGTCATGCATCGTTAGAGAAGAATAACAATAAAACATGTTTTCTCCTAAGTCAAAATCCCATGATATAGTGCTGCAGTAAAATAGTGGCTTAACTAGTTGTCCAAATAAGCATGAAAGTGTTTTCTTTTAAAGCATTTCAAAAAGTGACTAAGGTTCATATTGAAGGATCATTTTAAAATAATATTGGGTTACTTATTTGCATGCGGTTTAGGATATAGCAAATGTCCAACTTTATTGTCCTAGATTTATCATATAGAAGCTATCAATTAATTTAGGGGCCCATGCATGCAATAGGTTCATATACCTCCAGTTATCTTCACATGTATAATTGGGAACTCTACTATTCCTAGTGTGCAAGTCAACAAAGAGGGAAACGCAACCACCACATCGAAAAGCGTGCACAATACACCCAGAAAATACCCGCTGTCCTCTAAACAACCGTCAGCTGAACAGTATCCTACAACATCACACAAGTGTACACGGTGTAAAAACTACAAGTTCCAAACACAAATTGCTGTTTTTACAATCAGCACGCAAAACGAAGAATTTCACCTCTGTCTCGAGCTCCTAAAATCTCAAAAATCACGGTTGCGTCCTCGCGAAAAGTAGCCCAAATCGACTCTTGAATCGCCTCGATCTGATATTCCTACGCTGAGAAACAATTCGTCGAAGTCGCCGCTGTCCAAAAAACCCAAACAGCAAAAGAGGGGGTCAAAACACCTCGGGAATCGTGCCAAGGAATCGGAATCCAGAGAAACCACCAACACGGAAAAACGAAGCCCTACCTCTTAGGAACCACCGGTGAAGAAATCGTCGAAAGAGGACTCCAGTACTGCGCGGGGACTCCTCGGACTGAAATGCGACGATAACGGGCCAAGATTGGGAAAAAACGAGGCACACTGTAAAATCCGGATCGCCGCTGTGTCGAACTTCCAGAAAATCTGGGAACGCACCACGAGGTAGAAAATAAGAAGATGAAAACTTCTCTTAAGGCCCCTCCCACAGATTCCCTCTCTATCTCGGAAAACAGAGAAAAAGAAGGGAGGGGAGGCCTTTAAATAGGCCCACAAAAACAATTGGAAAAATTCCCAATGTGTCCGGATTTCGGGCGCAAACAGTGCGGCCCCCATTTCGGGCGCGCACAGTGCGGCCCGGCCCAGCCATTTCCGGGCGCGCACAGTGCAGCCTGGCCCAAGCCCGCTCGCACAGCGGATCGGCCGCACACTTCGCCCGTCCGACCCGCCCCCAGGGCCCGACACGTGTCCACCAAACAGGCGGCAGCCGTGCGGGCCAACGGGGAAACGCCACGTGTCCCCGTGATTGGCGGCGCGGTGGGCGCCCCAGCAACCGCGTGGCGACACGTGGCCCCCCCGACACGGCTGTCGGCGGGCACCGCCGCCACGTGCCCGCACGTGCGCCCACGTGCGCCCATGTGCGCGTACGGCCGCCGCCGCGTGGCGCCGCGTGTGCCACGCGCACATGGACCAGCCAACCCGGGGCCGCCACGTGGCGCGCCCGGTCAACCGTGCACCACGCCCCCTCCGCGCCTGCCCGCCTGCCCGCGCTGCCCGCGCACCCTCCCGTGCGCCGCGCGCCTGCACCGGCCCACCGCGTGCTGCCACGTGGCCGCCGGTCCACCATGCACCGGCGGCCCTTTCCGTGGACCGGGAGGCGTGCGCCGGCCCAATGAGGAGCCGCCACGTGTCCCTGGCCGGTCCACCGGTCCCCCCATGCACCAATTTGCGCAGAAAACTTCCGGGGGTCCGTTTTTGGGCATCCGGACTCCAAAATAAATAAGTAAATAGCCGTTTTCAAGCGTTTTCCGCGCTGAATTCAAATACGGCCTCCGATTGGCCCAAATCATTTTCTAAAATTCGGCAATTACCTCCGAAGGTCAAACCAACAGTAAATACCACACTGTGTCCATCCGTAGCATCCCTTTGATGCACTGTGGACCTAATACACCAATAATAGATGTTTTCACCCAGGATTCACGGGAAACACAGTACGAAAACCTGGGCCACAACAGAGAGCCTGTACACTGATTTATTTATTGAAGATACCTCCCTGTTAAGCTATGAGTTTTGTATCTGAGGATATTGTTCGATTATCATTTTTGGGAGGTGGACATTGTTATACTATTTTCCTATTGTACAGCGGTTGATTTTATTTTACAGCAGTTTTATCTTCTAGCTCTGATATCTGTTAGTTATTGCACTTTTCTTGCAGGCAGGATGCTTCGCCTGTGCGGAGTTTGGCATAGGTGGCGGATCTGTTGGCGAGCCCGGGTCGCAGTTTCGACCCCGGGCGTGACAGCTTGGCAATCGGATGATGAGACTGATACCAGCGCCAATGCTAATGTTTCCAGTGTTGGGAGAGAGATCTGCGAGTTTTAGTGATGCCTCTTATAGTGACTGTGGAATTACCGTTGGGTTATTGTTGAGCATTCTGGATTACCCCGACAGGGTCACTGTGTTGGCAGATGCCTGGAGCAGGAGAGCTGTCTGGGGTTGAGTTAATGACTCCACAGCTGGCACTGTGTGGACCGTTGAGGTAATCAGGGCTTGTGGTTGTGTCCCTGAGGGTCCTTTTGATGGTAGACCGTGGTTGAGCAGTCCACTCAGATAATCAGGATTGGGAGTGACCGAGTGAGGACCCTAGTTTGTGAAGGCTTCTTTCCTTCTTGGATAATAGTGTGGGTATGCTTCGGGTTGCCTTGGTTGAGTTGACACAGGATGTGGTTTGGTGCATGTGGCACTGGTGGTTATTTTGCTTTTCCCCCCAGCTTTTGATGGAGTCCCTGAGGTTTTTCCCACGTTTCAGCGCGGAGTGATGTGCTTTTGGATCCCTCGCCCGTGATTTACTCGCTCCATTTGAGATCAGTGAGTGTTTGGATTACGAGGGACGCCCGTTGTGAATTCTGGCTCGTGAGGTGAGGGAATTGCGCAATCGGGCTATGCCATACTGGTTGTTGCTGTTGTTTTTGTTGCGGAGTAATCACGGGGAGTGAGTGGTGACTTAGGAGCTGGAGATGGTGATGTTGAGTACCTACCCTTGATTTTGTGACACCTTTTAAGTTGTGTTAGTTTCGAGGACAAAATTTTTTTAGTGGGGGAGGATGTGGTGACCCGGATCCCCATGATGAGATTACTGGTTGACCAGCAGCTTCTGGAGGCCTATGTGGCGCGTCGGTGGTGTTTGTGCATAATTTGGACACAAGTGATGGACTTTGGGCTTAAAATGGATCACGTGATTGATCGGAGGACCCCGTCGGATGTTTAGAAGTAGTTTCGCGCGAAGCGTATATTAAAATTGGACTCAGTGCGAAGTTTGGACAAAAGATCACTTTTCCGGATGCCTTCGGAAAAATTGAGGTTTGGAATTTGGCAAAACGCACACCGGATTTGGATTCAGCGCGCGAAAACGATGAGAATGGACTATTTACTTGTATTTTTTGGAGCCCGGATGACACGCACGTTTTTCGAGGTGATTGATACTGTTCCGGAGCGCGGCCGGCGGGCAGCGGCGGAGCGCGGCGGGTAGCGGCGGAGCGCGGCGGCGCAGGCGCGCGGGCAGGCGCGGGCGGTGCACGGGTGTGCTTTGCCACGTGGCATCTTCTTACTGGTTCCTTGCGGACACGTGGCGGGCTTGGAGTGGCCGGTGCAGTGGACCGGGACCACGGAGCTGGCTGGACCGCCTCGGGGCGCGTGCCTGGCTGGGTGTGCAGGCGGCGCTGGCAGCGCGCACATGCGCGCGCCAGGCGCGCGTTGACCGCTGCCGCGCCACGCGTCACCCTCCGGGGCGGCCACGTGTCGTGCGGTGGATGGCCCTTGTTGCTGTCGCCTGTTTGGCAGCTAACGTGGTGGAACCGGATTAATCCGGGTGCTCTGCGAGGCAGCAGACCGGGTTACTGTTGGCGCCCAGAACATTTCGGGCGCCCGAAACCGGGACATATCCGTCATTTTTGGATTTGTTTTCTGGAGCCTATTTAAGCGATCCGAGCCGCTTCTTCTCCCCTTTTTCCGGCATTTCCGAGCATCCCTCGCCACGATGTCTTCAGCAAAGATGATCCCCGTGAAGTTTTGCTTCCTTCTATGGATTTCTAGGATTTTACGTGGCACGCTTCCCGAGGTTTCCATTTTTACGGCGCGGCGCGATGCTCGTTCATTTGTGTCCCCCTTCGTCGCGTTTCGGTGCGAGGACTCCCCCGGCTCACTCCGACCTCCGTTTCAGGCGATTCTTGCGCGTTGGATCGGCGACAGACAGAGCTACGATCTTAGTACTTGCTGTTTCCCCACATTTCAAGCTTTTCGAGGAGTTTTTCCAAGCTTTCTGTGACCCTTTTGCTGTGGTTGAGACTTGGACAGCGGCTCGATGTTTTGGCGATATCTCCGCGCTCAGGCATCGGATTGAGGCGTGCCTATACATTTTTTGCACCTACGCGTCGCAAGGATCATCGTCGTATTTTTTTGGGATTTTTCTGAGATTGCCCGAAGGTATATTTTTCCCCCTTTACTGTGCATGGAGTTACAGATGTGTTGTTGTGAGGTTGTGTGTACCTTGTATTGTGGATTTTGTAACTTGGCCTACGGGGCTCGGAATTCGATGTGTAGGTACCTGTTTCGATGGTCTCGACGCGACGATCGCGACTATATTTTTGTTGGATTTTTTGGAGCCCTCTTAGCTGGTTAAAATATTGTTTCTTTGGGACTAAAGTTTCAACTTGGACAACACTCTTGGAATGTTGTATAAATTGTAATATTGGACCATATTTTTGTATCCAGGGGTAATTATGGGAGTTTTTGGAGCACTGCTTGGAGCCGAGGCTTGCACGACATGTACCGTGGATTCGGGTTCAGCAGATATCGTTAGCAAGTGGCCACACTCTTCACCTACCTCAGGTTTGCCTTGGTTTAAGCACTTCAGGTGGGTAAACTTTGATGGGTTATGCTTATAATGGATCTAAATAGGGGAAAAAACACCTAGAGGGGGGTGAATAGGTGTAAACAATAAACACTCAAAAATCTTTGAGCAATAAAACCCAATGCGGAAATGAAAAATAACACGCAAGATTTTTACGTAGAAAACTCCAAAACCAGGAGTAAAAAACCACGGGACCGATAACACGGCGAAATCCACTAGAATTATAACACGTACAAAGGTGATATACCGTACTCACAGACGACTCGACCTTTTTCCATAGGCTCCTAGAAGATCTTCTCCGCTCGCTCCGCAACGCTCCTCGAATCCACGTTTAGCGTCCAACGCCGAATCCACAGCGTCCAACGTCGAATCCACGACGTCCGACCGAATCCACGGTCTTCACCCAGTAGCACGTCTCGAATCCACGAACGTACCTCGCTCCGAATCCACGAGAGCGGTTGCACCTTGAATCCACAAGGCCACGCGAGTCCACGCGCCGATTTTGGGGAAATCGTTGTTTTTGGGTGGTGATGATCCGCCGAATACTTAGATTAAAAATAGATCGGAAATACCATCTAAGTATTCATTAATATGATTCTACTCAAAATCTGAGTTTGAAAAACCTAGAATCAAATTAATCAATATAGATGAAGAAACATAGATTTAATCTAGTTATTTACTTTCTTCTCTATATATGGATTTTTCTCTTTTTGACCGTATTTTGGATTACCCTAAAAAATGAATCGTAGGGTTTATTATAGGTTAGAACCTGTTGGAAGAGGATAAGAATCAAAAAAACACCTTATCTGGAATTTTTCAGGACGACGGTCGGACTGGAATTTTGGCGGTCCGGACTGTCGTGGCTAAACAGACAATTTCTAGAAAAACATACCTTCGGGGTCCGGACTGAAATAACCATGGTCCCGGACTGTTCATGCAATTCCTACAGAATCCACGTTCGGGGTCCGGACTGAAGTAACCCCGGTCCGAACTGTAATTGCGCATGAACTACCCTATGTTTGGGGTCCGGACTGTAGTGCCTGATCCGGATCCTGAACATGTAATATGTCCAGTTTTTTTATTTTTATGCAATTAAAATTCATCCAAGTGTTTCTACACTATAAGAAAGTATTCGGATCACCAAAAATATTTAGTTAAACGTACCTGATCCTTTTGAATTCTTCTTTCTTGAGATTGAGGTATATGATCCAAAATTCTTCATCTTCAATCTTCAAGACTTAACCATTTTCACGAAATACGCCAACACAAATTCCTTAACAATCTCTCTCATTGGCGGTTTCGTGATAAAACACAAATCCACTCAAGAAATTCAAAATGGTATTTTGTTACTATCACCATACAACAAAATTTATATTTGAGAACCAGAAATAAATATATGATAAACTCCGAAAACAGACTCGAAACTTAGACATCTGTACTCTCTGCAAAAAAGAATCATTCTTGACAAAAGAGATCGTTAGATACCTCAAGATATTTAGCATTAAAAAACCAAACACAGAGATAGAGTTTATACTCACATGACATTTATGAATTCAGATATGTAATAAGATCAGAATCAAAAACGACATATCTTCTAAACATTAAAAATTCAAATGTCACAGAATTGTTAGTCAACAACAACAACAACAACTTGTTAGTTATATTACATGCCCAAATAGTAGTCGAATAATTAGTCGAGGCATGCATGCATAACACAATATAAAACCACAGTAAAGTTGAAGTTGTACTTACCTTCATAGTTCAAAGTTCATAGTTCTCACAAACATGTTCAAAAACATGTTCAAAGTGCACAACCATTAGTCGATCATTGTTTCGTTCTCCTCTCCCCCTTTTGTCACAAAATCAAGCCAAAATTACAAAACAAAAGGAGAGTTAAAAGTTCAAAACAAGAAAATGTGAGAACTAAACTAAAAAAAAAATTGAGAAACCTGCAAAACAAAATTAAAAAGCTGAGTTTAGATCATGCCAAATCAGAGCTGTCAGATCTGCTACAATCCAATTTCCGCAAAATTCCTTTAAGCATTTTTGATATTGTGGCACACTTTATTTCATCTTTCGGTGATCAGAGGTAATCTGCTGGAGGTTTATGGACAATCTCTCTTGTTCAGCAGATAATCTCCTCTGTCTTGTCGAATTGAGGACAATATGTTTGCTTCGGTAGTGTTTCTCCTGGAAGTTGATGGATGTAGCGTAGAGGCAGACGGTGCATTCTGGCCTTCAAACCATGGAGGTGAGTGTGCTCTAGTGAGAGGTTTATTAATTTGAATTCCAACTGTCTTTAACATTCTTCCGCCTCCTATATTGCTTGGTTGTAGAGGAGGATTTTATTAGCCTTTTGTTTTTTCAAATACAATTTGTCTTCTTCATCAACAGCTTGTTGTACTTCTCTACAAATTTCTTCCCAGTCTTCCTCATCTGATTCGGAATCATTTTGACAAACATTCCTGTCTCTTCTTGAATTGACTCATCTTGTTCTCTTTTATAGTCGCACGTGTATGCACCATGCTAATAGGAGGAGTTATTAACTGAGAAAATACTATCTCTGCTGTCTTTGTGAAAGAGAGTCCTGTGAGCAACAACTCAAGAACACGAAAAATTATTAATTTTCAAAAATAAGATAATTGTACCCAAACAATCATTATCGTGTAGAGAGACTAGGAATCAAATTAGTTTTGCAAAAAGAATTTTAAAAATAGATCAATCCCATGATTTTCAAAAAATTCCCATTATGCCCTAAAACCGAATTTTCAGAAATCGAGCCTAAAAATCCGTTAATCAAGTGAATACCAAGCATATAATCAAAACTAATCTACTCAGAGTTCTTATTTCAAAAGAAATTGGATCAAAAACCAACCTCAAACGAAAAAGATACAAATTTTTCTTCACGTTTTGAGCAAAAAGATAAAAATAGTGAAAAACCGAAGTTTTGATCAAGAAAACCTCACTTTGATTCGAAGAACTCTGGTTGGAAAGACTCCAAATTGGTTGCTTTCTAGAGAGAGAAGCTCTGGAGACTTAGGAACAAAAGATTGTAGTAAAAGAAATCAAAACCCTTTTGTTCTATATAAAACCCTAGCCGCGGTCCGGACTGCCTCAAGAATCCAGTCCGGATCGGCTACCCGCAGGAATTCCTGCGTTCGGGATCCGGATCGGATTGTCCAGTCCAGATCGGCTCCAAACTTTTTCTTCAGAAAAATTTAAGAAAATTTTAGAAAATCCAGAAAAAGTATGTAAGCACTTTTGCATGTCAACTTTAAACAAAAATCATCATTTCATAATAAAAGAAATAGATTATGCAAAATCTATCAATAATATCCAACTAATGAAATGAAAACTTATGAAAATTAAAACCTTTAAAGTTGAACAAGTTCAATGACATCTATCATGATCTTATGAGTAATGCGTTTATCAAATCATTAATCTTGCAAAGAAAATGAAGTACCAAGATCAATAGATGTTTGAAATCCCAAATATGTTAGATAATGTATCTAATCAATTTGTTGTAAGGAGTGGCTCTTCGAGCATCTTTCAATAAAATTCCCACCTTATACCAACCTTGGAATTTGACAGAGTCAAGTATTCCAAAAAGCATTTTATCTAAACAACTTAAAAAACCATGCTTGGCATACATGTGGTAGCTGCACACAGTACTCGGACGACCGAGGTGGTAGCTCTTTCCTCCATGTGGTGGTAGTTTTCACACTCATCATTGGGATGTAACTCTTTCCACATCTTATGAGCATAAATATTCTAACAAACTCCCCCTCAATTGGTTATCAATTATTTAAGATATAAGTTATTCAACCAAAGATTGATCTCGAGTTTCATACTTAACTCAATTTTCAAATATGATAAAAACTATACCAAGAGATCATATGAGAGAGAAATTGACATTGATCAATTAAAGATAACTTAATTGACATAAATGATCACTGCATCAAATGAATTATTATGATATCCAAAGCATAATAAATTTCTAAATATATAAAAGGATGCAAGTAAAGTCAATTACATATGCTCAATTAATGTTCTATGTACAAACATAGACAAGGAACAAAAACACAAAACAAAACCTAACCTAAGCAATGATTTCAAAAAGGTGTTATTTCAAGGAAAGCATTCCAATTGCTTTACGCAAATGAATAAAACATTTTTGATCCAAAGGTTTTGTTAAAATGTCAGCTAATTGATCCTCAGTTGAAATATAAGATAGTTGAAGAATATTTGATTCAACTAGCTCTCTTATAAAATGATATCTAAGTTCAATGTGTTTTGTTCTCGAGTGCAACACAGGATTTTTGGAAATATTTATAGCACTTGTGTTGTCACAAAGAATTGTTACCGAAGTTGCTGAAATCCGGAAGTCGCTAAACACACTTTTCATCCAAATGAGTTGGGTTGAACAACTACCTGCTGAAATATATTCCGCTTCAGCAGTCGAGAGTGCAATGCAGTTTTGCTTTTTACTATGCCATGCAACAAGGCAATGGTCAAGATAAAAACATGCACCACTCGTACTCTTCCGATCATCCACAGATCCTGCCCAATCGGCATCTGAATATCCTATAATCTCAAGCGTTGTTCCCATAGGATACCAAATTCCGAAATTCAAAGTTCCTTTGATGTACCGGATGATCCTTTTCACCGCTTTCAGGTGAACCTCCTTTGGTGCTGATTGATATCTCGCGCAAATCCCAACACTAAAGGATATATCCGGGCGACTAGCCGTGAGATAGAGTAGATTTCCTATCATGCTGCGATAAAGCTTCTCGTCTACACTCTCACTAAGAGATTCACTTCCTAATCCCTTATTGCTAGTTCCCATAGGAGTCGGAAAATCTTTAGAGTTTTCTAAATCGAATTTCTTCACCAACTCCCTTGCATACTTGGATTGACACAAATGGATGCCATCATCATTTTGTTTCACTTGCAATCCAAGAAAGTATGTCCGTTCGCCCATCATTGACATCTCAAATTCGCTTTCCATGGTTTCCGCGAATTTAGAAGCATCATTATCTCTTATTGCCCCAAATACAATGTCATCGACATAGATTTGTGCCACAATGAAGTTATCCTGATAATGCTTCACAAAGAGAGTCCGGTCAGCTCCCCCTCGAGTATAGCCCTTTTCTAATAGGTGCTTTGTCAACCTTTCGTACCACGCTCGCGGTGCTTGTTTTAGACCGTAAAGAGCCTTTTTCAAACGAAAAACATGGTTAGGTTGTTTACAGTCTACAAAACCTTTCGGTTGGGCCACATAAACTTCCTCGTTTAATAACCCACTTAAAAACGCGCTCTTAACGTCCATTTGAAAGAGTTTGATTTTAAAATGACAAGCAATAGCGAATAAAATACGAATTGACTCGAGTCTAGCTACCGGGGCGAACGTTTCATCAAAGTCTATTCCTTCAATTTGTGAATAGCCCTGAGCAACTAGGCGTTCTTTGTTCCTGATGATGGTACCATCCTCGTTTTTCTTATTCTTGAAAATCCATTTAGTACCAATCACGTTGTGTTGCTTCGGAGGCTTCGTTAATTCCCAGACTTTGTTTCGTTCGAACTGATGGAGCTCTTCCTGCATTGCTTCAATCCAGTAGTCATCCTAAAGAGCTTCATCTATGTTCTTTGGTTCTATCATGGAGACGTAACATGCGACTCCACAAACCAACTGTCTCCGAGTCCTGACTCCCTCTTGTGGGTCTCCAATAATGTTAGATTCCGGATGATCCTTGGAGATGCGTAACGTTTGCGGTAACGGAGTACTCGGAGGTACATGTGATGATTCCGGCACATCAGATAAACTTGAAGAACCATTAGATGCATCAACTTTATCAAAGGAGTTATTACGAGAAGATGCATTTACAGGAGTATCATCATCTAGAGACATATCAGGGGTAGATTTATCAGATGCAAAGTGAAAAGCTTCATCTACTTTAACATTTATAGATTCTACCATCGTTTTAGATTCCAAGTTAAATACCCGATATGCTCTGCTATTTGTAGAATAACCCATGAAAATCCCTTCGTCACTTCGAGAGTCGAATTTTCCAAGATTCTCGCGGTTACGTAAAATGTAACAACGACTCCCAAAGATCCGAAAGTATTTGATATCCGGTTTTCTACAAAACCACAGCTCATATGGTGTATTTAATGTTCCCGGGCGCAAATACACTCGATTAATTACATAAACAGTGGTGTTCACAGCTTCAGCCCAAAAATGTAACGGTAAATTCCGGCTATGAAGCATAACACGAGCCATCTCTTGTACAACCCTATTTTTGCGCTCGACTACACCATTCTGCTGAGGTGTATAGGGTGCTGAGAATTCATGTTTTATGTCGTTGGAAGTGCAAAAATCAATGAATTTAGAATTTATGAAATTCTCCACCTCTATTACTTCGAACACGAACGATCTTTTCATTTTTCTCAATCATAATACGATGACAAATCTCATGAAAAGAGTCGAAAGTATCCGCTTTCTCTTTTAAAAATGTTACCCATGAATATCTAGATAAATCATCAACCAAAAGAAAAATATACCATTTACCTCCCAAAGATGGTTGACGAGTCGGCCCCATTATGTCCATGTGCAGTAATTCTAAAGGCCGTTTGGTTCCAACGTGGTTCAAGTTCTTGTGTGCAGCCCTTGGTTGTTTTCCCTTTTGACAACCTCCACACACAATGTTATCTTTAAATGAAAGTTTAGGAACCCCCTTAACCACGTCTTTATTAGAAATCCTTGCTAGTTCTTTAAAATTAATGTGACCTAGTCTTTCATGCCAAAGAGTTTCATTATCCACAGAAACTAGGTTACATTTTTTAGAAATTTTGTTTGAAACAACATAGCAATTATTTTCTGACCTAACCCCTTTCAAAAAGAATACATGGTCCTTATCAGCTACAATAGATTCTGATGAAGAAAAATTAACTGAGAAACCATTGTCACAAAGTTGACTTATACTAATGAGGTTAGTCTTTAGGCCTTCAACAAATAAGACATTGTTCAAAACTGGGCCTTCTGGAATAACGATTGTTCCCATTCCAACAATTTTGGAAGAACGACCATCTCCGATAACAACATATCCTCCGGAGATTTTCTCTAAATTTTGAAAGCAGTTTTTATCACCGGTCATGTGACGGGAACATCCACTATCCAGATACCAAGACGAGTTGTCATAAGCATGTAAAGAAGTATGAACAACAAGACAAGGGAAGATTTCACCTTTGCGCACCCAAACCTTTTTGGACTGCGTCAGCAATGTTCGTGAAGTTATTCTCCTTGGTGAAAGCGTCTTGTTTGATTCATTGTTTGACATCGTCTTGCGAGGTGGACTACCAAGGCTCTTTTCCTTTGAAAAATTTTCCTTTGATTTCCGGGGAATCACCTTTTTGGTAGTTGTTGCAACAGGCGCTTGATTTGTTCGTTTCGCTCCAATCTTGCAATTTCTTCTTATGTGCCCTGCATAACCACAACGAAAACATACCTTTGTTCTTGACGATCCCGAAGAGGATAGTAGGGTTGTTGTCGTTGTATGCTGTGATTTCCGTCGTCGGAGGAGGAGTTATCGACTGGGGCACAAAAACTATTCCACTCGAACTAGGACTGTCTCCAGTTTGAGTGTATCCGAGGCCGAATTGGTTTGTTTGACCAAGACCAAGCATCTTATCCAACTTACTCCTTCCAGAAGAAAATCGCTTTAAATCATCCTTGAGTTGGAAAATGGTCTTCGTCATTTCCATTTTTTCCTGTCGAGCCTCGGAGTAGAGCTTCAAGAAGTAATTTGCATTATCAACCATTTTTACATGTTCCTTCTCGAAATGCTCATTTTTCTCTTGAAGTGAAGCATTTGCTTTGATCAAGTTATCCCTTTCCACTTCAAGACCGGTCGAGAGAGAAGTTGCTCTTTTTACTTCTTCTTCGAGATCCTGCAATCTCCCTCTCGACCCCTTGTTTTGCTTTGCCAGTTTCTTTGAAT
Organism: Tillandsia leiboldiana; assembly: GCA_029204045.2. Taxonomy (NCBI): domain Eukaryota; kingdom Viridiplantae; phylum Streptophyta; class Magnoliopsida; order Poales; family Bromeliaceae; genus Tillandsia; species Tillandsia leiboldiana. The sequence goes on along the minus strand of CM055068.1, from coordinate 29,743,952 downwards.
CCCTCAAAAGTTTATGGTAGGCAAAAACAAAATCTTTACCTTCAGAGTTACTCGATTCGTCATCCGTTGCAATCTTTTCAACTTGGGAGGAGTTGGACAATGAATCGGATGTACTTGCCATTAAGCACATGAAGGGTGAAGATGTGGACGCGTGGAATGCCGTTGCATTATTCTCTTCATCACTGGAAGATGACTCATTTGACGTTGAGGTGTCATCCCAAGTGACGGCTTGCATCGCTTTCTTCTTTGACGGATTCTTATTGGGACACTCCGTTGAGATATGACCGAATCCTCGGCACTTGAAGCATTGGACTTGTCCCTCCGAGCTTTTCTTATCCTTTGAAAAACTCTCTTGCTTCCTTGACCTGTGGCTTGAAAAACCTTTGCCTTTCTTCGACTTTTCGAAGGATGGAGTTTTACTTGAATTGCCCCTTCGAAAGTTTCGGCGAAATTTTCTGGTCAAGAGAGCAAGCTGCTTCTCAAAATCCTCCATAGATAGGTTCTCGTTGTCGTCTGAGGAGGATGAATCTGTGTCTTCTTCTTTTGTTGTTTTCAACGCAAAACCTGAAGACTTAGAAGAGGATGCCTTTCCAGAAGAATAGTTAGTAGGAAATGTCATTTCATAAGTTTGTAATGAACCAACTAATTCTTCTACTCAGATTTCGTCCAGTTGTTTAATTGTTTCAGTGGCCGTAACCTTGGAATGAAATCTTCCAGGAAGAGTCCTTAAAATATTTCTTACAATTTTAAATTATGGAATTTTCTCTCCCAAGTTAGCACATGAATTCACGATGTCTTGCAATCGCGTATAATAATCTGTGAAAGATTCATTTTCTGCAATGAAAATAGAGTCAAACTTGCTCGTAAGTATTTGCAGTTTTTGAATCTTCACGAGGTTAGTTCCCTCATGTGTAACTTGTAGAACATCCCAGATTTCTTTCGCAGTCTCACATGCCGAGACACGAGAGAATTCGGTTTGAGACAAAGCATTAAATAAGGCGTTAATTCCTTTGCCATTGTAAGAAGATAAGTCAATCTCTTCCTTGGTCCATTTAGACCTAGGTTTGATGGTGTGAACATCAATAATAACTTCATTTGGATTTAACCATCCTAACTCGATAGATTGCCACACCCATTCGTCGATGGAAATTAAAAAGGCTTTTATTCGTACTTTCCAGTAGGCATAATTTGTTCCATCGAAGAACGGGGGTATGTTGATGTTTCCACCTTCAACCATTGTTTACAACCCGATTCCCGCTCTGATACCAATTGATGGGTTAAGCTTATAATGGATCTAAATAGGGGAAAAAACACCTAGAGGGGGGTGAATAGGTGTAAACAATAAACACTCAAAAATCTTTGCGCAATAAAACCCAATGCGGAAATGAAAAATAACACGCAAAATTTTTACGTGGAAAAATCCAAAACCATGAATAAAAAACCACGGGACCGATAACACAACGAAATCCACTAGAATTATAACACGTACAAAGGTGATATACCGTACTCACAGATGACTCGACCTTTTTCCATACGCTCCTAGAAGATCTTCTCCGCTCGCTCCGCAACGCTCCTCGAATCCACGATTAGTGTCCAACGCCGAATCCACGGCGTCCAACGTCGAATCCACGACGTGCGACCGAATCCACGGTCTTCACCCAGTAGCACGTCTCGAATCCACGAACGTACCTCGCTCCGAATCCACGTGAGCGGTTGCACTTTGAATCCACAAGGCCACGTGAGTCCACGCGCCAATTTTGGGAAAATCATTGTTTTTGGGTGGTGATGATCCGCCGAATATTTAGATTAAAAATAGATCAGAAATACCATCTAAGTATTCATTAATTTGATTCTACTCAAAATCTGAGTTTGAAAAACCTAGAATCAAATTAATCAATATAGATGAAGAAACATAGATTTAATCTAGTTATTCCCTTTCTTCTCTATATGTGGATTTTTCTCTTTTTGACCGTATTTTGGATTACCCTAAAAAATGAATCGTAGGGTTTATTTATAGGTTAGAAACTGTTGGAAGAGGATAAGAATCAAAAACTAACCTTATCTGGAATTTTTCAGGACGACGGTCCGGACTGGAATTTTGGCGGTCCGGACTATCATGGCTAAACAGACAATTTCCAGAAAAACATACCTTCGGGGTCCGGAATGAAATAACCACGGTCCGGACTGTTCATGCAATTCCTACAGAATCCACGTTCGGGGTCCGGACTGAAGTAACCCCAGTCCGGACTGTAATTGCGCATGAACTACCCTATGTTCGGGGTCCGGACTGTAGTGCCTGATCCGGATCCTGAACATGTAAAATGTCCAGTTTTTTAATTTTTATGCAATTAAAAATTCATCCAAGTGTTTCTATACTATAAGAAGTATTCGGATCACCAGAAATATTTAGTTAAACGCACCTGATCCTTTTGAATTATTCTTTCTTGAGATTGAGGTATATGATCCAAAATTCTTCATCTTCAATCTTCAAGACTTAGCCATTTTCACGAAATACGCCAACACAAATTCCTTAACAAACTTATTAATGGTAACTGTTTAAGGGAATGGCAGGGTTTATATGCATGTTATGCCTTATGGGAGGTAATAGTGGATGTTCATTTATGGTTAAGATAAGCTTACCTATGGGAATGTCACCCTCTATGATTGATAGCATGCCTAATTTAATGTACAATCAATATGAGCGAGAGGTAAGCATGGAAATGGCCTAGATCATGTGGATTGATGCTTACCTGATAATTGTACATGTTTGTTGAACTAGAGATTTAGCATGTGGTAGACAGGTTATATTTATCCCACACTAGATGATATGGAGATCATACATGGTTATTCATTGGCCTATTTAGGCGAGATTGGTATATCATAGTAGGAATACTGTAGTATGCTTTGCTACTATATGTTTTACTCTCTTTTATCGTTTCCGAGGACAAAACCATGCTTGAATGGACATGTAGTTAGGCCATCTTTTACTGCTGCACTACTTATTGGAACTTGACTTAGGAGAAACCATACTTTTCCTTTTCTCCTTCTTTGTTAGTCAGGCGGTCTATGTTGCTCGGGTGCGAGCAGGGGTCTGGGGTAGTGTAGCCTGGACATTGGTGTCAGGGACGGGTTGTGCTGGATTGCGGTTAGCAGGGTTTTGTGGTGACCACAGACTTTGGGTGGTTGACCGGATATTTATTTATGCATCAGATTGGGTATCAGATTTCTCTAGTGGACGGAGTTTCCTACTATTTGAGTATTTTTGCATCTGATTGAGGACCAGGGTCTTCTTTAGTGGTTGGGCTTTCCTACTTTGATCATGGTCATGATCTAGTCCTGCTATATAGAGATACTTGTGATACTGATGACAGAGATACTTTACTCGTGTGGGTCGCTCCCCTCGAGTGCCACTCCGGAGTAGGCTTTAGACCGTGTTGGGTGCCGGTCAGACCGTGTTGGGTTCCGGTCAGTTGGACAGTGGAGATACTGAGTTCGTGAGATTGATGACAGAGCAGGCAGTACTGGGTTTTATACCGGTTCATTTGATTGGGTTTATTTCGGTCAGATACTTTTATTGTTGCACTCGTGCCTGGGGGCTGAGTGAGGTCTGGTAGCTGTGTTTAGACCAGTGCTAGTGTTGTTGGGAGTCGTTCGGTTTGACGGTGGTCCCGTGTCGTTGTGAGTACCTTGACCGTTATGTGAGAGGTTGAGCATCATGATTCTATCCGTTCTGAGAGAGAGCGTGGATTTCGACTATAGCCTGTATGAGCCACTACTCGATAGCAAGTTAGTCCGTTTGGACACCCTACGTAATTCCTGCCCGGCAGTGGGAGGTGGTTGTAGGTGGGGCGCAGGTTTGACTGGACCAGATGTGGCAGTCAGCTCGATTGCGTCGATTGTGCACCTTATGTGCTAGTCGTTGCATAACATTCTATGATTCTCCCCTCTTGAGCATTTAGATGGAGGCAGAGTAGCTGTTGAGTGTCATCAGTGTTCTTGTTCAGTTCTTACTGCTTTGGTTATTTTTGTCTCTTGAGGACTTAGTGGGCAGACCGTCGGGCCTGGCGGTGGTACCCACTAAGAACTCCCTTTCTGTTGTAGTTCTCATACCCATTGGGGGTTTTCCCCCTCATTTTTCCTTCCTCTCCTTTGTTTTACAGAGTCTTAACGGGAGTTGCTGATTCTGCGGTTATTGATCAAGGCGAGGGAGTCGCGAGCTAGATCCCTACCCGTCGTTGGAGAGTAGCGGTACCCATTTCAGAGGAGATCTTCATTAGATTAGTTATTTTATTTCCTCTTTTGAGAGACTGTTGTAGTGAGGATATGATATGTATTGAGAGCCTGTACACTGATGTATTTATTAGAGATACCTCCCTGTTGAGCTATGTGTTTTGTATCTGAGGATATTATACGATTATCATTTTTGGGAGGTGGACATTGTTGTATTATGTTCCAGTTGTACAGTGGTTGATTTTATTTTTACAGCAGTTTTATCTTATAGCTCTGATATCTGTTAGCTGTAGCACTTTTCTTGCAGGTAGGACGCTTCGCCTATGCGGAGTTTGGCATAGGTGGCGGATCTGTTGATGAGCCCGGGTCGCAGTTTCAACCCCGGGGCGTGACAGCAACGGTAGTGGATCGAGTTGTCGCAGGTGTGATTTCATTACAGTAGTCGGAGTTAGAGCGTTTTGCATTCCTGCATGGACTAGAGGCAGAGTTGTTGCCACGTGCACTAGAGGTACAGGTTCCTGTTGGTGTGGTGCACGAGGAGGAGACTTGTGGATCATGTCCAGCGCAGTTGAGACCGTGAGTTATACCAGCAGACTTATTGGTAATTTGTGGCAGCTCGGTGTTTTGACCCTGTGCCTGAGATTGGTTGGCACAGTGCCCCAGGATGTTTGACTGGAGGACAGAGAGGACTTTGATCTTCTGCGAGGCAGACAAGAGGAGGCTTGCTGGTTGAGACAGTTAGAGCGCATAGGTTGCGGCGACAGTGTGAGAGGTGCTTACGGCGGCACCGGGACTCAAGGATATCCCTGTTGCCGTGAGATCCCGGGTGTGAGTCCCCCTGAGCTGATATTGATGCCATCGGTTAGGGAGTTGGAGATTGAGATTAACGTGGTTTTGGGAACCGCGCCAACCTCGACGACACCTCATTGGATAGTGCCAATAGAGCTGAGGGAGCTAATGGCGCAGTCGCGGGATCTGATGGATCGAGGGGTCTATTTGACCTAGTGCCACGCCGTTGATGTACGGTGGTGATGCCACGTCGGTGGTATACGCCAGTGAGGTTTTACTGTGGTTTGAGTGCAGGCAGGTCCGGGCTTTATTTATGACCTTTTGATGGAGTCATACTCCGGCAGTTGTTTCGTTGTGATGCCTGTACCTATTTGGAATTTTACAGCTGCGTATTTTGCCAAGACGGCATTCAGGACCCTGCAGGGGCATTATGAGCTCACAATGAGGCCAATTGGATTGATTAATGCCCTACCGCCTTACGATTTGAGGGATTGTGTGTTCCAGCCGTACTTGGATGGTTTTGGTAGCGGTATTCTCCAGGGATATTATGGTTTACTCCCTAAGTGACTTGGAATATGAGGAGCACTGGTGGAGGATGCAACCAGGTCTATGTGGAAGGAGCTGTATGCCGTATTATCGAGGTACAAGTTTTAGCTTCGAGTGCATACCTTTTTGGGTCACCTTATTCTAGCCGTTGGAGCGGCGGTGGAACCCGACCAAAATGGATGCTATTCGAGAGTTGGCCGAGGTCAACATTTATTGTTGAGGTGAGGAGAATCTTGGACAGAGCAGTGCTTGGAGGGCTGGACGAATGGATGATGAGGTTGATACTAGCACCGATGTTTAGCTTTGCCAGAGATGGGAGTTGGACTTTTGAGTTTTGGTGATGCCTCCCATAGTGGCTGTGGGGCTACCGTGGGTTATCTTCAGTCCGCGCTTTATCGGTTCAACCCTATGGGTATTGTGGTAGGACGGACCGCTGTTTTGTTGGCAGCTTTGATTCCATAGATGAGCCTTTCAGTATGCTTTTTACCTCCAGCTTTGATTGATATACCTGGGCATAGGCCATGGCTGCTTGGCTATCAGTTCTATTTACTCAGCATTCCTGTTCTTTACTTGTGGAGGGGTCGACTTCGACCCGTGGATCCGTTGGGGTTATGATAGCATGTTGAGTGACCAACAGTGGCATGAGATAGTATCTCTAGGGGTCCCTTTTGATGGTAGACCGCGGCTGAGCAGTCCACTCGGAGGGTCAGGTTTCGGGAGTGACCGAGTGAGGACCCCACCTTTTAGGACTCCTTGTCTTATTGGATGATCATGGAGATGTGTTTTGGTCGCCCTGGTTGGGTTGACACTTGAGGGTGGTGTTGGTGCGTGCTGCACTGGTTATTCTTCTTTTTCCCCCCAGCTTTGGTTGGAGTCCCTGAGGTTTTTCTACGTCTCAGCTCAGGAGTGTGATGTTTTTGGGATCCCTCGCCCGTGATTTACTCGCCCTATTTGAGATCCGCGAGTGTTTGGAGTTCGAGGGACGCACGTTGCGAATTCTGGCTCGTGAGATGAGAGGATTGCGCAATCGGGCCAGGCCGTGCTGGTTGTGGTTGTTGTTGTTGTTGAGGAGTGATCACGGGGAGTTAGTGGTGTTTCGGGAGCTGGAGACGTTATTGATGGATACATACCCGTGGTATTTGTGACTCCTGGTTGAGTTGTGTTAGTTTCGAGGACGAAACTTTCTTTTAGTGGGGGAGGATGTGAGGACTTGAATACCCGCGATAGGTTTAATGTTGGATCAGCAGCTTCTCGAGGCTTATGTTGGGTGATGGAGTTGTTTTTGCGCAAATTGGACGCAAGTGATGGACTCAGTGTGAGAAAATGGATCATGAGTGTATTTGGTTGCCCCAATAAAATTTTAGAAGTGGAATTGGGCAAAACGGACATCGGATTTGGACTCAGCGTGCGAAAACGATGGAAATCGACTACTTGCTTGTATTTTTTTGAGTCCGGACGGCCAAAAACGGACACCCGAAAGTTTTTTGGTGTTTTTGGGTGCACGGTGGACCGGTGGACCGAGGAGCGTGCCACGTGGCGGCTTCCGATTGGCACCGTACGCCACGTGGCGGAGCTGGAGTGGCGGCGCATTGGGCCCGGCCCACGGGAGCAGGCGCGGGCAGCGCGTGAGCGCGAGCAGGCTCACGGGCAGGCGCGCGGTGCAGCGGGGGCGGCGTGCCACGTGGCAGCTTCCCGTTGGCCCGCTTTGGACACGTGGCAGCAGATGTTTCGCTGGTGTAGTGGGTGCGGTCCACAGACTGGGCGGCAGGCCTCGGGAAGCGTGCGCGGCAGGTGGGCGCGGGCGGCGTGGGCGCGCACGTGGGCGCGGCGACCAACGCGTTGACGAGCGGTTCCCGCGCGTGGGCACGCCACGCGTCAGCCTCCGCGTGGGCCACGCGGCGCCTGGCGGTTGGCGGTGTTGGCTGTTCCCTGTTCGGCAGTGACGTGGCGCAATCTGGTGCATCCGGGCGTGGGATGGACGGCCAGATCGGGCGCTACTGTTGGCGCCCGAAACTTTCGGGCGCCTGGAAAATGTCCCCCAATGTGTATTGTTCGTCCGGATTTCAGCCTATAAATAGGCATTTGGTGCCCTTTTGTGCGGGTTTTGGAGGTTTTCTAGAGCTCACCTTTGAGCAGAGCCCTCACCCCTTTGTCCTCTACTCTCCGACGGATCTAGGATATTTTTGGAGGCCGCGGCATCGGCATTTTCTACGACGTGGCGCACTTCGACGCTTCTTGGATTTTTGCTTCCACCGTTGCATTTCAGTTCGCGAGACCCCCTGAGCTACCCTGTTAGGCTTTTGAGCCGATTTTTGTGGCAGCGCGGTCACGAGAGGTACGCCTTCGATTTTTGTGTTGATCACTTCGCCTCATTTTGGATTTTTGGCTCAGTTCCCGAGGCTTTTCTGTGACCCTTCATACTGCTGCGAGGTATGGGATAGCGGTGGAGTATTGTTAGATTTTCTCGGTATACGAGCATCAGAATGAGGCGTTTAAGGACTCGATTGATATCTACGCTTCGAGAGGAACGTACCCGTATTTTTATCAGAATTTTTGGAGGACTCTTCGAAGGTGATAATTATTCTTCTTGCGAACTGATTTCCTTCCAGATTTTGTTTGTGGATACTTTGACATACCCGCATTGTTGTATTTATATATTGGCCTACAGGTGTCGGAACGGGACGTATAAATACTCGATTTGTATCTACTCGTCGCGAGGATCACAACCGTGATTTTTCTGGGATTTTTGGAGGACTGTACACAGTTGAGAATCCCCCCTCTTCTCTGCTGGTTTGGAAAACAGCGTGTGTTGTTTGGGTATTTGGGGTATTTGATTGTTGTATGTGGTTGCATTGTTGGTTGAGGCAGAGACTTGTGCGACTGAGTACCGATGGTGCAGTTTTGGCGGATTTTGGATAGCGTGTGACTACGCACTTCACCGACTTCGGCTTTGCCTGCGGAAAGAGTTTCAGGTGGGTTGCTTCATCTCCCGAACCGGTGGACGGTTCTCTAATTCTGTATGTTAGAATGCATGCATGTATAGGGTACAATATTTGTGATTAAGGGGTAAGCTTAGGGATGACAGTTGTACAAGGAATTGCAAGTGAATATTCATGTTAAATATTATTGAGGACTTGCTAGATTTGGATATCCAGAATTATGAATAGTAAAAGCTTACCTAAAGGGATTTACCCTATGTGATTGCTAGCATGCATGCTTAATTGTACAATATTTAGTATCGAGATGGAAGCTTGAGGAATGGCCTAGATCATGCAGATTGATATACTATAGTAGTGATCTTTTAGCATGCCATGTTGCACATAGTCTTTTATGATATGATTACTCGATGGAGTAGGAGGCTATATCTATGTGCGGATATTATACTGATCATTCTTTTGATGGACCATGGATTATGGACGGGTAGCGGATTAGTGGATTTGGCAGGTGGTGCTACTAATTGTTATATTTGTTTTATCTTCCTTGAGGACATTTGCATGCTTGTATGGACATCTAGATAGGCCATCATTTATTGCTACACTATCATGTTGGAATCTGACTTAGGAGAAACCATGTTTGTTCTTTCTCCTTTTCTTCTAGATTCATGTTGCTCGGGTTCGAGTAGGGGTTTGGGATAGTGTAGTCGGGACTGTGTGTCTGGGATAGGTTGGATTAGATCGTGGACTTGTGGTGTAGAGTACCGGGATTTCGGATGGCGCACCGACCTCGCAAGATGGCGTGGTGCGGAGGAAATTGCCTCGGGCGTGTTCCATATGTGTCTTCAGATGAGTTCGGGTTGATTCAGATCTACGCGGAAGCCCCAGCTTGATTCGAAGTTTTTCCGGGCTTTGTGCGCCGATAGAGGTCTGGTTTTGGGAAAGCACTGACTCCACAGTAGTGTGCAGAAAATTTGGAAATACTTGGAACAGGTGTACTTTATGATTACAGCGGAGTTCGGGAGCTTCCGGACTAACGCGGAGAACCCGGAGGCAAAAAGTGAGTTGGAGTCGGCAATTTTGGAGCCGGTTTTTGGTTTGAGCACACCGACTCCACGGTTGAGCTTTTTGAGGAGAAAAAGCTTTGAGCATGTGTATTTTCAGATTAAAGCGGAATTCGGGAAGTTTCGGGCCGGTGTGGAGACCCCGAAGGCAGAAAGTGACTTGGAGTTGGCTAAATTGGATTAATTAATTAATTAATTAATTTAATTAGTTAAATTACGAAATGTAGCCGGTGAAGAATTAGTGTAAAGAGGAGAGTGGATTAGTGGATGTGGTTTTTTTTAGGGTTCAGATATTTTTGGATGAGGGGAGTTATTTAATTGTTTCCCATCCACTTAATTAACTCCCACTATTTAAGAAGGTGCCACCTCATCGCCTCCTTCACCTGCAAACAGAGAAAAAAATGAGAGGAACAGAGAAAAGAATGGAAGAGGAAATAAAGAGGAAGAAGATGAAGAAAAGGAAAATGAGGGAAGATTTGTGAAGCTGTGAGCTCTTGTGGTGTGACCCAGCTGCTAGAGGCTGCATGGAGCGAGCGGTGCGCCCACGCGTCGAGCCTATTGCGAGGTTTGTGCTGTCCTTTTTAGAGAAGAGTGAGAGAATGGATTTCTTTTTTTTGTTTCGTTTTGATGGTTAGTGTGAGTGTGGTTTTGGACTGTTTGCCTTGTGCGTGGGTGGCCGCAGGGTGCCGCGCGGGCGCAGGAAGGCGCCGCTCGCGGTGGACGCTGGGCGGCTGCGCGGGCGCACATGGACGCCGCGCGCAGCAAGCACTGTGAGCTGCAGAGGCAGCGCAGCAGCGGGCGCGGGCGCAACAGCGGGCGCGGGCGCAGCAGCGCGCGCAGCAGCGGCGGGCACAGGCGCCGCGCGGGCGCAGCCTGGGCGCTGCGCAGGTGCGCGGTCCGCTCGCTCAGGTGCCACACGGGGCCGGGGCAAGCGCGCAAGGGCGCGTGTAGCGGGCTGGGCCGCCGCGCGGCGGGCCCATGCGCCGCGCAGCGGACCCATGGCGCCTCGCGGCTGCTGCAGCGGCAGCGCCGCGCAGGCCCAGCGGCCAGCGGCAGCAGCAGAGCAGCGCGGCCTGCGGTAGGCGCGCCAGTGGCGCGAGCAACAGCCGCGTAGCACGCTGTGGGTTGGCTGCGACTTGCGACTCGTGTCGGCGCGCGGGGTTTTCGCGACTGGGGCTGGTTTTCGCCGGCGATCGCGCGTGTTTACCGGATTTAACTTGGTTTCGTGGGTTGTTCCCTTTTTCTCTCCCAGGTTGTCGCCAATGGAGCGTATTCCGGCGAGGTGCCATGCGGAGCCCGGATTGAGCGCGCGGCACGCGGATTCCGGCGGAGCAGTCCTGAGGGTGTTCGTGTGAGTGTGGTGCGGCATTGGCTGTGGGTGCCATGTTGTGGCTGTGATCTTTGTAATGCCTTGGTATATTTGGACATGGATGTGTTGGTGTTTTGGGTTGTGAATGGGAGGTGTGCGCAGAGGGATGCATTTAGAGTGTGCTGTTGGGTTTTTGGAGCTACAGAGTTATGTGTGAGTGTATGTATTTTTGTGTTGATGCAGTGAGATGTATGTGATGTGTGGTAAAGGAGCATGTAGGATGTTAGTAGATTATGTAAGTTTGTTTTGTGAGCTGTTGGAGCCTTGTGGTGGCTGTGGTACTTGAATGTGGTGTACTTGAGCCTTTTTGCACTGATTTAACCGTGGAGTGAGCCATAGTTTGCTCGGATTTTTGTATGGACTCGTGAATTTTTTTAGTCGAACTTCCGGGGATTTTTTCGGGTACGCAGCAGTGTGTGCGCGCGCGGCGCGTTTTTCGGAGTTTCGTCAGTTCGAGGTTTCGGCACTTCTCCGACTTCAGCGTTGCCTGCGCAAAGTGATCTAGGTGGGTTGGAATTTCTTCCAAAATATACGGAATGCCCTTTAATTCTTCTGAATGCAATTTGAGCATGTCTAGTGTAATATTTTCACTGTTGGTAAATCTGATAGTTGCCTAGAAAATTACAGAAAATTCTTTGGAACCCCAGATTATTTTTAGTGTACTCCTGGTATAGTATGACACTAGATTGCATGATTAGAGAGCATTACTTTTGCACCGGGATCGTTTTAAAAATCATGAAACCTGTTTTAAGGAAAAAAATCGGCTTTTTAAAAGGTGGTTTTTAAACTGCGAGATTGCTAGTGAGATGACAGGGTCCCAGGGTGCATGTAACCTCGTGCCTGGGGGCCGAGGAGATTTTATTTGACTTATGGATGTTTTTACTAGTGTCTCGGGGGTTGGTGAGGGCATATCAGATCTAGTTGTGGAAGGTTTCCCGACTGAGTTGTGCTTTTTGAGCATTGAGTTGCCGATCTGTTCGATTGTGGATCATAGCCTGCATGTGCCGCTTGTTGACACAGATGAGTTAGTAGAGAGCCTTCACTTGGGCTAGGTTCTTTTATGTATTAGACCATCCCACACTTTGCATCTTTCCTGGACATAGTATTGCCTCGCCCGGGTAGTGGGCCGAGAGGTCAGGTTTCTGTGGGACATTGTTGCACTCGGGCCTGGGGGTTGAGTGGAGTCTGGTAGCTGAGTTTAGATTATGCTAGTGTCGTGGGGAGCCGTTTGGGTAGACGGTGGTCCCGGGCCGTCGAGTATCTTCCGGTCAGTGTTGTTGGGAACCGTTGGGGTTGACGGTGGTCCCGGGTCGTTTTGTGTTGTCCGACCTGTTTTATGTGGGACAATTGGGGGCGTCACAGACTCCCCCCGTTTAGGGCGATGTGAGACTTGTCTCGCTAGCCCAGTCATCTAGACCCAGGCTCAGCCGAGACCGTTTAGGGCGATGCGAGACTTGTCTCACATTGCCCTAAACGGGGGGAGTCTGTGACACCCCCAATAGTCCCACATCGGATGTGGATGGAATCGTGATTTGGTTTAATGAGACATGGACACTAGTAATAATATCTAGGCTTAAGCATTTTGGCTGTGGTTTGAGCCCAACGAGTTAGTATTGCTAGTGGGTCGGGTCGTTACACCCATTGGCCGCCACGTGTTGCCGTTGGCGCAATGCGTGGGTATGGGGACGCGTGTCGCTCCCCGATTGGCCGAGCAGGGATGACGTGGACGTTTAGCTATCCACTGTAGCAGCCCGAATTAGTTTGGAGCGCCCGAATGTGGGATTTTTGGCTATAAAAGCCCGAAATCCACTCATTTCTTCTCTTTTCCCCTTTTTCTCCAAATCGAGCGTCCGGGGGAGGGAGAGGGGGATTTCATGGGGGGGGGGGGGGGCGGGGGCGTCCGGGAGAGGGAGAGGGGGATTTCGTGGGCGGGGGGGGGAGGAGGGGTTTGGGTGCCGCGAGCGCACCGGTGACCCTGTGGAGCGCGCGCAAGGTGTTCCAAGAAGTCGGATGGACGCATGTGCACGCGTTGGACGGCGCGACGGTGTTGAGGTATGTTATTTTGCGGTGTCTTCGGCGCAGTTTTGAGATTTACCCTTTGAGTTTTGGATTTGACCCCATGCCGTTGTGCATGTTAGGGACGCCGTTGACTGTGTCGTTTTGCTGCGCGAGGTATCGCCGGGCATTTCGGGGTGCACCATTTTGCGTGCAACCCAAGGAATGTGCACCGTTTGGCATGCAACCTCGAAGATCGTGCATCATTTCGCGCGCAACCTTGAAGAGAATATGCACCGTTTTGCGTGCAAACTTGAAGAACTTGCACCGTTTGGCATGCAACCTTGGAGAGAGATGTGCACTGTTTTGCGTGCAAACCTGAAAAACTTGCACCGTTCGGCCTACAACCTTGAAGAGAGATGTGCACCGTTTTGCGTGCAAACCCGAGGTGCGTGCATCGTTTAGCGTGCAGATTTTGATAACGTGCATCATTTTGCGTGCAGACATTGATGTTATGCATCATTTTGCGTGCAGACTCGAAATGTATGCACCGTTTTGCGTGCAACCTCAAAGAAAGATGTGCATCGTTTTGCTGTAGTCTTTGATGATGTGCACCGTTTTGCGTGTAGATTTGGAAGGCGTGCACCATTTTGCGTGCCAGCTCGAGGAGACAAGAAAAATCACGCGGAGACCAATTGCAAGTGTCTACAAGCAATTGGGTACAGCACAAGGTGGGGGATTCTACCGAAAATCGGTGACCTCTCTCTCCCCTTTTTCCTCTGCATTGATTTTAGAAGCATTATAGTGAGCATGCTAGTGTAGAATTTGGTGGTATATTTGTATGTTAAAATGAACTTAGAGGAAGGTGTCATTTTTTATTTATCAAAATAGGGGATATATGAGCATGTCTAAATGAACACAGATGAATAGTGCTATTTTATGAATTATCCAAAATAGGGGATAAATCTGTATGTGTAGATGAACACTGACGAATAGTGATATTTTATGATCCACCCAAAATATATGATAAATTGGCATGTGTAAATGGACATAGAGAAAAGTGGATTTTTCTAATTGTCAAAAACAGATGATAAATTTGCATGTGTAAATGGACATAGAGAAAAGTGAATTTTTCTAATCGTCAAAAATTGATGATAATTTGGCATGTGTAAATGGACAAAGAGAAAAGTGGATTTTTCTAATTGTCAAAATAGGGGATAAATTTACATGTGTAGGGGAACATAGATGAAAAGTGCTAAATTTACGATTTACCCAAAATAAGGGATAAATTTACATATGTAGATGAACACAGATGAAAAGTGCTAAATTATGATTTATCCAAAATAGGGGATAAATTAGCATGTGTAGAGGAACACAGATGAAAAGTGCTAAATTTATGATTTATCCAAAATAGGGGATAAACTTGCATGTGTAGTTGAACACAGATGAAAAGTGCAAATTTATGATTTACCTAAATTATGTGATATAAGAGCATATTTGGTAGTAAACTTAGGAAAAAACCTAGATCAAGGATTTAACGAGTGGCATGATGTCCTAGGAGTTAAACCCAGATGAACGAGTGACATTGTCTTAGGGTATAACCTAAGGTTGAGAATATAGTATTTAACATAGAATCAATGAACTCTAGGTTAAGCATGATATAGAACTTAGGTAAAGAAAACCTAAGGTGAACTAGTGGAGGTTTACTCTCATGTAATGAATTAGAGTCAATGTAACTGTCACGCCCCGGGTGTCAAGCGAACCCGGGCCCGCCAGCAGATCCGCCGTGCACACAGAATTTTCCATGTACACGAAGCGCTGGTAACCTGCTCAGATAGATAATATACAATAAAAGAGCATAAACAGAGCTGAACTAATAGAACTAAAAGTAACCTCAGACTGAAATAAACTACAAGCTGAAATAAAAGTACAATAAACTCCCAGCTCACCAAAAATATACAACCAGCTGGTCAAAGCCAGACCCAAAAGTAAACTACTGAAGTCTGAGGTACAAAAAGGGGTACAATAAAAACCTCGCTAATCTCTCGCTCGGGGTAGATGATCTAGCTAGTCGGCGATCCTCTTACCTCGTTCTGCCGCTGAAGGCCCAGCAGCTCCCACAGACGACTCTGCAAAACAAAGGGGGAGAAGACAGAGAACAACCATGGGGGTGAGAACTACTAGATAAACCAGTAGCCTCCCCTAGTGGGTAAAAACCTCAAATGCTGACGCACCCACTAGGACTATAAGAGGCAAAAGAAAGGAACAGTGGTATGCAATAAAGGCTGCTGAAAAAGGAAGCTACCACTACTATGCCTCAAAATGCGATGCCAAGAAGATGACTGTATATATGCAACCATAACCCAACTGCCCAAGGAGACTCAATCAAAGGGCCAGGAGATACTGGCACTGCCTGCTCTGTCTGTACCCGGCGCTCGGCACGGTGTAAAGTGTCATCACTCACAACTCACCAACTGTGCCCGGTGCTCGGCACGGTGTGAAGCCTACTCCGGAGTGGCACTCGAGGGGAGCGACCCACACGAGTAAAGTGTCTCTGTATCAAGTATCTCTGTAACCAATATCGCACAATAGCAGGACTGGATCATGACTATGATCAAAGTGGGAAAAACTCCATCCACTAATGCAATCCCGATCCCCAATCTGATGCAATAGTAAACATCCGGTTAACCGCCCAAAATTCGTGGTCACCGCTGAACCCATAAACCCCAATCTGATAAGGTAAAAACATCTGGTCAACCGCCTAACATCCGCGGTTGCCACTATGCCCCACAATCCCCAAAACTAGTCTAAACTGTCCCAGACAATACCATCTCAAAATCCCGATCAGACTCGAGCATCATGCAGCGATAGAGAAGAACAACAATAAAACATGTTTTCTCCTAAGTCAAATCCCATAATATAGTGCTGCAGTAAAATGGTGGCTTAACTAGTTGTCCAAATAAGCATGCAATTGTCCATCTTAAAAAGTATTAGAAGAATGATCGAGGGTTTTTGCAAAGAATTGTTTGAAAACATTTATGTATTCCTTATTTGCATGCGGTTCAGGATATAACAATTGTCCAACATTATTGTCCCAAATTTATCGCATAGAGGTTATTAATCAAATTAGGGGGCATTGCACCAGGTTCACATGCTAACAGCTAGTTGTCACAAATATAATTAGGGAACTCTAATACTCCTAGTGAGCAAGTCAACAAAGAGGAAAAACACAACCACCCACCTTGAAAAGCGTGCACAACACACCAAGAAATATCCTGCTGTCCTCTAAGCACACCGTCAGCTGAAACAATATCCTACAACATCACACAAATGTACACGGTGTAAAAACTACCAGTCTCCAAAACAGATTTTGCGGTTTTTATAATCAGCACGCAAAACGAGGAATTTCACCTCTGTCCCGAGATCCAAAAATCCCAGAAAAATCACGGTTGCGTTCCTCGCGAAAAGTAGCCCAAAATCGACTCTTGAATCGCTTCGATCTGATATTCCTACGCCGAGAAACAATTCGTCGAAATTGCTGCTGTCCATACCTCCATACAGCAAAAGAGGGGTCAAAACAACTCGGGAATCGTGCCAAGGAATCTGAATCCAGAGAAACGACCAACACGAAAAACGAAGCCCTACCTCTTAGGAACACAGTGGCAAAGAAATCATCGAAAAAGGACTCCTGTACTGCGCAGAGGACTCCTCGGGCTGAAATGCGACGATAACGGGCCAAGATTGGGGAAAAACGAGGCACACTGTAAAATCCGGATCGCCGCTGTCGAACTTCCAGAAAATCTGGGAACGCACCACGAAGTAGAAAATAAGAAGATGAAAAACTTCTCTTAAGGCCCCTCCCACAGGTTCTCTCTCTATCTCTCGGAAAACAGAGAAAAAGAAGGGAGGGGGGCCTTTATATAGGCCCACAAAAACAATTGGGATAATTCCCAATATGTCCCGGATTTCGGGCGCAAACAGTGCGGCCCGCCCAATTCGGGCGCGCACAGTGCGGCCCGGCCCAGCCATTTCCGGGCGCGCACAGTGCGGCCTGGCCCAAGCCCCGCTCGCACAGCGGATCGGCCGCACGCCTTCGCCCGTCCGACCCGCCCCCAGGGCCCGACACGTGTCCGCCAAACAGGCGGCAGCCGTGCGGGCCCAGCGGGGAAGCGCCACATGTCCCCCGCAATCAGCGGTGCGGTGGGTGGCGCCCGCCTATGGGGCGGCGCCACGTGGCCCACGTGCGCTGCCGTGCCTGACACGGCTGTCGGGCGGCCGCCGCCGCCCACGTGCGTACGGCCGCAGCCGCGTGGCCCAGCGTGCGCCATGCGCATATGGGCCACCCAATCCGGGGCCGCCACGTGGCACGCCCCGGTCCACCGTGCACCGCGCACACCCCGCCCCTGCCCGGCCTGCCCGCGCTGCCCGCGCATGCCCCCGCGCGCCGAGCGCACTGCGCCGGGCCAACCGCGTGACGCCACGTGGCCCGCCGGTCCACCGTGCACCGGCGGCCCGCTCCGTGGACCGAGAGCCGTGCGCCGGCCCAATAAGAGTCTGCCACGTGTCCCCGGCCGGTCCACAGCTCCCCCCGTGCACCAATTTGCGCAGAAAACTTCCGGGGGTCCGTTTTTGGGCATCCGGACTCCAAAATAAATAAGTAAATAGCCGTTTTCAAGCGTTTTTCCGCGCTGAATTCAAATACGGCCTCCGATTAGCCTGATTCCACTCCTGAAATTCGGCAAAGGCAGCCGAAGGTCAGGCTTGCTCCCAAATCCTCTCTGGTTCCAAACAACATATCACTTTGACATGTTGGGGCCCCACACACCACTAACAGGTGTTCCACACCCCGAAACAGGGGAAAAACATAGGGGAAAACTGGGACACTACATCCTCCCCCACTAACAAAAGTTTCGTCCCCGAAACGAAAATCATAGCTCAATCCTGAGCCTCGAACAGGTAGGGGTAGGCGTCCATCATCGCTGACTCGAGCTCCCACGTCGCCTCGCGCTCATCATGATTGCTCCTGAGGATCTTCACATAGGGGATTGTCCGATTGCGCAAATCTTTCATCTCCCGATCTAGAATCCGCAGTGGGCGCTCCTCATATCTCAAATCCTCGCTGACCTCGAGTGGTGCAAAGTCGATGACGTGCGACGGGTCGAAGACGTACCTCCTCAGAGTGGAAACATGAAAGACATCATGGACACCAGCCAGTCTCGGGGGAAGTGCAAGTCGGTAAGCAACTGGCCCGATACGCTCCAATACCTCAAAGGGTCCAATGTATCGGGGACTGAGTTTCCCGCGAATGCCAAACCTCCTTATCCCTTTGGACGGCAATATAGCGGTGATCGACATTTGCGTCCGTACAACGCTTCAAACGGAGCCATTTGGATGCTCGCTTGAAAGCTGTTGTTGTACGCAAACTCAGCCAGTGATAAGTGTCGAATCCATCCACCGCCAAAATCTAGGATACAAGCCCTCAGCATATCCTCAAGGATCTGAATCGTCCGCTCTGACTGTCCATCAGTCTGTGGGTGGAAAGCTGTACTAAATCTGAGCTGAGTCCCCAAGGTAGTCTGTAAACTCCCCCAGAATCGCAAAACAAACCTCGGGTCTCTATCTGACACTATGGAAGCTGGCACCCCATGTAACCTCACTATCTCATCCAAGTATAACTGGGCTAGTCGTTCGAGTGGCCAAGTAGTCTGTATAGGCAAAAAGTGCGCTGACTTGGTAAGTCGATCCACCACTACCCAGATAGCATCTGCACCTCCTTGTGCCCTCGGCAATCCCGACCACAAAATCCATCGTAATGTGGTCCCATTTCCACTCGGGAATTGGGAGACTCTGTAGCTTGCCGGCTGGCACACGATGCTCAGCTTTTACCTGCTGACAAGTTAAACACTGAGACACAAACTTCCCAATATACCTTTTTATGCCATTCCACCAGAAGTGTGCCTTGAGGTCCTTATACATCTTAGTCCCCCCAGGATGAAGGGTGTAAGGTGTATAATGGGCCTCCCTCAATATCTGCTCTCTGATCTCAGCATCCACTGGCACACATACTCGGTCCCTGTACCTCAGTACTCCCGCAGCGTCCACTGAAAAATCCCCTGATCGATCACTCGGAATCTGATCTCTAATACTGGTCAAATAAGGGTCCTCACTCTGTCTCTCTCGGATCCTCTCCAGCAGAGTGGGCTGCACGACCAAAGACATCAGTCTAGCAGAGACCCCAGGGAACACAACCTCTATCTCGAGCTGTCTCAACTCCTCTAGTAGTGGCGCCTGATCTGTAATCAACATGGACAAACTCTGCACCGCTCTCCTACTCAAAGCATCTGCAACCACGTTGGCCTTTCCTGGATGGTAAAGGATATCCACATCGTAATCCTTCAGTAACTCTAACCATCTGCGCTGCCTCAAATTCAGTTCCTTCTGCGTGAACAGGTACTTTAGGCTCTTGTGGTCGGTGTAGATCTTACAGTGCTCCCCATATAGGTAATGGCGCCAAAGCTTCAGTGCAAACACCACGGCAGCAAGTTCCAAGTCATGGGTAGGGTAATTCTTCTCGTAATCCTTAAGCTGTCTCGATGCATAAGCAATTACCCTCCCTTCCTGCATCAGCACGCATCCAAGTCCACTGTGCGATGCATCACTGTAGATCACATATCCTTTCCCCATAACAGGGAGGGAAAGGATAGGAGCGGTCATCAATCTATCCTTTAGCTCCTCAAAGCTCCTCTGACAGTCCTCACTCCAGATAAACTTAACTCCTTTACGCGTCAACCGAGTGAGGGGTGTGGAAAGCTTCACAAAGCCTTCCACAAACCGACGATAATAACCAGCTAACCCCATGAAGCTGCGCACCTCAGATACAGTCGTCGGTCGGGGCCAATCTCGAACTGCCTCAATCTTCGCCGGGTCTACTGCTACACCGGCGGCGGAAATCACATGGCCCAAGAAAGCTACCTCCCGAAGCCAAAACTCGCACTTTGACAGCTTGGCATACAACTTCTTATCTCGTAGAAGTTGTAGCACAGTCCTCAAGTGCTCCTCGTGCTCGGCCTCGCTTCGGGAGTAAATAAGGATATCATCAATGAACACCACCACGAAGCGATCCAGAAATGGCCGAAATATCCTGTTCATCAAGTCCATAAAGGCGGCAGGGGCATTAGTCAATCCAAACGGCATAACTGTAAACTCATAATGCCCATACCGTGATCTGAAAGCAGTCTTAGGAATATCCTCGGCCTTCACCTTCAATTGGTGGTAACCAGACTGTAGATCAATCTTGGAAAATACACAAGACCCTTGCAGCTGATCAAAGAGATCATCGATGCGCGGCAAAGGGTGCTTGTTCTTAATGGTCACTTTGTTCAATTCCCTATAGTCCACACACCACCGAAGTGACCCATCCTTCTTTTTTTACGAATAGCACCGGCGCTTCCCAAGGCGACACACTTGGTCTAATAAAGCCCTTATCCATCAGATCTTGCAGCTGTGCTTTAAGCTCTCGTAGCTCAGCCGGTGCCATCCGATAAGGAGGCTTAGAGATTGGCGCAGTTCCTGGAACTACGTCAATCACAAACTCAATCTCTCTGTCTGGCGGCATACGAGTCAGCTCAGGTGGAAAAACATCCGGAAACTCGCGGGCAATAGGAATATCCCCGAGTCCCGGTGCCGTCGTAGGCCCCTCAACAACACTAGCCAAAAAGGCTACACATCCACGACGAATCATCCGCCTCGCTCGGGAAGTCGAAACCATAGAGGCAAAGAGAGCACTCTGACATCCCCGATATACAAACATCTCCTGGCCTGGCTCTCTAAAAGTGACAGTCCTCGCGGCACAATCAATAGTCGCGAAATACCGAGCCAGCCAGTCCATCCCAAGAACCACATCAAAGTCCCTCAGCTGTCTCAAGACCAACAGGTCTGCTGGCATAATCCAGGACTCGATCTGCATCGGGCAGGACCAACAACACTCCTCCACGTGCAAAGTGTGATCGGGAATTTGAACCTCTCATGCACGTGGCAAAAGTCCTATCTCTAACCCATGTAATGATGCAACTGGTCTACTAATGACAGAATGCGATGCTCGTATAACAAATAAGATGTGAATCCAAATGCCAGAACTAGACCATACCTGCCACCACACAGTCAGCTGTAGCAGAATCCCCCGCCTGCGCTAAGCCATCCTAATCGCTCAACGACGGCTGTCTCTCACCAGAAGGGTGTGGAGGCGAAACTCGGTCTGCCTGGAGACCTGTCGGTGAAGCTCCCGGTCATAGCTGGGAAGTAGTAGGAACGGACACTAAAGTGGGTGCTGCCGCCGTCCCAGAAGGGCACGCAACTCGCAGGTGCCCAGGCTGCCCACACCTATAGCAGCGACCCCACCGCTGGGAACAGGTGCCGGGAAAATGCTGATCTCCACAGAAAATACAACTGCCGGGAGCCCGCAATGGTCGTGTCTGCTGCTGCTGCTGAGACCTCTGTTGAGATGCGATAGAGGCCAATGCTGAAGAAGGTGGTACTAAGGTCGGAAGGGGACATGTAGCTCGGATGTGGCCAGACTGTCCACATCGGAAGCATCGACCCCGCCGCAAATCACAGGTACCTGGTGGATGCTGCCCTCTACAGAAAACACACCTACCGCGAAACCGTAGCCGTCTGCGAGAAATGGCCAGTCCAACAACATCCGGGGCTGGGCGTTTCCTCTCTAAATGCTGTTATGAAGCCCTGGCCCCCTCTCCAACTGCCGAATCACCCCTCTGCGCCAGCAGCTGCTCCAAGCGCTGGTCCTGTCGAAAGCTCCTCGCCACCAAATGAGTCAGCAAGGCCCGCAGTTCCCCCAGCTCGGCAGATACAGCCTGCTCGGGCTCCTCAGAAGGGGTGGGGATACCCCCGACGGAAAAACGACGACGGGGCGACATGCTATCACAAAAAGGCACAAATCAGCAATAACCCCACACGACCCAATCTAGCGAAAGTCAAAGACATCCCCTTTTTCTTGTGGCTTTATGTTGTCTGCAGCCAACATAACGGTCCACCAGAAATTGGGTATGTCGATCCCTCTCCACTCACTGGAAGAGTCCAATAAATAAAATCAACGACTTTCGCGGAATGTCCCGTCTCTCACGCCCTATCATCCTAGGGTCTGCCAAAAGCCTAGGGTTTCCTAAGTCCCAACTGACCTATCCCTAAGCTCTGATACCAACTTAATCTGTCACGCCCCGGGTGTCAACCAGAACCCGGGCCAGCCAACAGATCCGTCGTGCACACAGAATTTTCCATGTACACGAAGCGCTGGTAACCTGCTCAGATAGATAATATACAATAAAAGAGCATAAACAGAGATGAACTAATAGAACTAAAAGTAACCTCAGACTGAAATAAACTACAAGCTGAAATAAAAGTACAATAAACTCCCAGGTCACCAAAAATATACAACCAGCTGGTCAAAGCCAGACCCAAAAGTAAACTACTGAAGTCTGAGGTACAAAAAGGGGTACAATAAAAACCTCGCTAATCTCTCGCTCGGGGTAGATGATCTAGCTAGTCGGTGATCCTCTTACCTTGTTCTGTCGCTGAAGGCCCAGCAGCTCCCACAGACGCGCAAAACAAAGGGGGAGAAGACAGAGAACAACCATGGGGGTGAGAACTACTAGATAAACCAGTAGCCTCCCCTAGTGGGTAAAAACCTCAAATGCTGACGCACCCACTAGGACTATATGAGGCAAAAGAAAGGAACAGTGGTTTGCAATAAAGGCTGCTGAAAAAGGAAGCTACCACTACTATGCCTCAAAATGCGATGCCAAGAAGATGACTGTATATATGCAACTATAACCCAACTGCCCAAGGAGACTCAATCAAAGGGCCAGGAGATACTGGCACTGCCTGCTCTGTCTGTACCCGGCGCTCGGCACGGTGTAAAGTGTCATCACTCAAAACTCACCAACTGTGCCCGGCGCTCGGCACGGTATAAAGCCTACTCCGGAGTGGCACTCGAGGGGAGCGACCCACACGAGTAAAGTGTCTCTGTATCAAGTATCTCTGTAACCAATATCGCACAATAGCAGGATTGGATCATGACTATGATCAAAGTGGGAAAAACTCCATCCACTAATGCAATCTCGATCCCCAATCTGATGCAAAAGTAAACATCCGGTTAACCGCCCAAAATCCGCGGTCACCGCTGAACCCATAAACCCCAATCTGATAAGGTAAAAACATCTGGTCAACCGCCTAACATCCGCGGTTGCCACTATGCCCCACAATCCCCAAAACTAGTCTAAACTGTCCCAGACAATACCATCTCAAAATCCCGATTAGACTCGAGCATCATGCAGCGATAGAGAAGAACAACAATAAAACATGTTTTCTCCTAAGTCAAATCCCATAATATAGTGCTGCAGTAAAATGGTGGCTTAACTAGTTGTCCAAATAAGCATGCAATTGTCCATCTTAAAAAGTATTAGAAGAATGATCGAGGGTTTTTGCAAAGAATTGTTTGAAAACATTTATGTATTCCTTATTTGCATGCGGTTCAGGATATAGCAATTGTCCAACATTATTGTCCCAAATTTATCGCATAGAGGTTATTAATCAAATTAGGGGGCATTGCACCAGGTTCACATGCTAACAGCTAGTTGTCACAAATATAATTGGGGAACTCTAATACTCCTAGTGAGCAAGTCAACAAAGAGGAAAAACACAACCACCCACCTCGAAAAGCGTGCACAACACACCAAGAAATATCCCGCTGTCCTCTAAGCACACCGTCAGCTGAAAAAATATCCTACAACATCACACAAATGTACACGGTGTAAAAACTACCAGTCTCCAAAACAGATTTTGCGGTTTTTATAATCAGCACACAAAACGAGGAATTTCACCTCTGTCCCGAGCTCCAAAAATCCCAGAAAAATCACGGTTGCGTTCCTCGCGAAAAGTAGCCCAAAATCGACTCTTGAATCGCCTCGATCTGATATTCCTACGCCGAGAAACAATTCGTCGAAGTTGCCGCTGTCCATACCACCATACAGCAAAAGAGGGGTCAAAACACCTCGGGAATCGTGCCAAGGAATCTGAATCCAGAGAAACGACCAACACGAAAAACGAAGCCCTACCTCTTAGGAACACACTGGCGAAGAAATCGTCGAAAAATGACTCCTGTACTGCGCAGGGGACTCCTCGGACTGAAATGCGATGATAACAGGCCAAGATTAGGGAAAAATGAGGCACACTGTAAAATCCAGATCGCCGCTGTCGAACTTCCAGAAAATCTGGGAACGCACCACGAGGTAGAAATTAAGAAGATGAAAAACTTCTCTTAAGGCCCCTCCCACAGGTTCTCTCTCTATCTCTCGAAAAATAGAGAAAAAGAAGGGAGGGGGGCCTTTATATAGGCCCACAAAAACAATTGGGATAATTCCCAATATGTCCCGGATTTCGGGCGCAAACAGTGCGGCCCGCCCAATTCGGGCGCGCACAGTGTGGCCCGGCCCAGCCATTTCCGGGCGCGCACAGTGCTGCCTGGCCCAAGCCCCGCTCGCACAGCGGATCGGCCGCACGCCTTCGCCCGTCCGACCCGCCCCCAGGGCCCGACACGTGTCCGCCAAACAGGCGGCAGCCGTGCGGGCCCAGTGGGGAAGCGCCACGTGTCCCCCGCAATCAGCGGTGCGGTGGGTGGCGCCCGCCTATGGGGCGGCGCCACGTGGCCCACGTGCGCTGTCGTGCCTGACACGGCTGTCGGGCGGCCGCCGCCGCCCACGTGCGTACGGCCGCAGCCGCGTGGCCCAGCGTGCGCCATGCGCATATGGGCCACCCAATCCGGGGCCGCCACGTGGCGCGCCCCGGTCCACCGTGCACCACGCACACCCCGCCCCTGCCTGGCCTGCCCGCGCTGCCCGCGCATGCCCCCGCGCGCCGAGCGCACTGCGCCGGGCCAACCGCGTGACGCCACGTGGCCCGCCGGTCCACCGTGCACCGGCCGCCCGCTCCGTGGACCGAGAGTCGTGCGCCGGCCCAATAAGAGTCTGCCACGTGTCCCCGGCCGGTCCACAGCTCCCCCCGTGCACCAATTTGCGCAGAAAACTTCCGGGGGTCCGTTTTTGGGCATCCGGACTCCAAAATAAATAAGTAGCCGTTTTCAAGCGTTTTTCCGCACTGAATTCAAATACGGCCTCCGATTAGCCTGATTCCACTCCTAAAATTCGGCAAAGGCAGCCGAAGGTCAGGCTTGCTCCCAAATCCTCTCTGGTTCCAAACAACATATCAATTTGACATGTTGGGGCTCCACACACCACTAACAGGTGTTCCACACCCCGAAACAGTGGAAAAACACAGGGGAAAACTGGGACACTACAGTAACTCTAAGTTAATAGTGAAACAGGAAAATAGAGTTAATGTAACTCTAGGTTCAACGTGGAATAAGGAAAATAGTATGTGGCAACAAAGTTAAAGAGTTAAGCAGATAGTAGAGTATCTAACTTAGAGTCAAACTCTAAGGACAAGTATATGTGATCACAAGGTTAAAGTGTTAAACACATATAACCCTAGAATGGGTCATAGGGTGTCTGGGCAAATGGACAACCACTTTAACTTCAATTTGAGTTAAATGAATGAAAGAGAAATGATTATGAGTCCATGAGACTCTCTAGTTATCCTTTTGGCGAGACCTAGGATAAGAGATAAATTAATGAAAGAGATAAAGTTAAAAAGAAAAAAGAAGCTAAAAGTGGCTAAAAAGCAAAAGAGAATGTAAATGGTGCCTTCGAATGTGAGACCCTTCTAACGGGAATCGGATGTGGTACTCCTTCAGAGGGTCGATTGAATAAAGGCAAGTTTAAAAGTGAAAGTAAAAAAGCTAAAAGGCGTAAAAGAAAGATGAACAGTTTGCCAATGGCAATGTGAGCTATAAGCTCGAATAAGAAAGAAAATGCAAGTGCTTAAGAGCAAAGAGGCTAAGTGCTAAAGTAAAAGTAAAAGAAAAGAAAAGAAAAGAAAAAGATAAAACGGGCGTACCTTCGGGGGTGAAACGTAGCCCTTGTTGGAGTTATGGGCAGTGTCCCTGTCCCGGGCAGTGACCCGTTTGGCACGTTTCTCCCGTAGGACGGGGTAACACTTGCGGGTTTTATCGGCAACCTTAGAAATCTTGTTTTGTGGTAGCATGACTATCGGGATGGGGCCCGTTGGACAAGAATTTTCAAGGGTTTAACTTTAACTAAAGCACCAGAATGTGAAAGAATAAATAGATGATAGAGTGGCCAAGGTGGCCGGGTTAGCTTGACCCTCTTTTACAGTGGCATAGTGCCTGAGTTTATGGATAGTAGCCTGGTATGGCAGGACATAGTAGTATTGGGTCGATGATTATGCACAGATAGTGTAGTGACCTTTTTATATGCATTTCAGCATGTTAAATAAAGATTTATAGTTTTCCTAGCATTCTACTATTATTGCTTCCATTGGAACCAAGCGGTGTAAGACATTCTTTCTCGGTGGTTGAACCCACTGGGAACTTTGTTGTAGTTCTCACACCATCGGGTGACCATTTTTCCAGGTCTGGATATAGCGGTCGAGACAGACGACAGGGGCAAGGGCCCAGCAGCATAGAGGCCTAGAGGGTCTAGCTAGCAAATGTACCTTTTTATATTTTGAGTGAACTATGTATGGTGAGGAAATGATGTAAAAGAATTGTAATATTGTTCAGTTGCAAGTTGAGAGATGGAAATGTAGTAAAGTTATTTATAGTTCACTCATATCCTGTTTTCATTTACAGTTATAAACTTATTGTTTGTTCAATGAAAGTTTTAAATTAGCAGTGATTTTAGTACCCTAATTTTGAACTTCTGCATACACTTGATGTATTGTTTTGGATGTTACCATTCCTTTCGGGTAGTGAGAGGTCATACCCGATTGGCGGGTCTGTTGGCCTGCCTGAACTGTACAAATTGGCGATCTCGGGGCGTGACAGATTAGAGTGGTATCAGAGCCTAGGAATAGTCCTAGGTGGTTAGCGAACCTTAGGGAGACCCTAGGGATTAACACGAGAGAGTGTGTGGATTTTTGGGTGAAAGTACCTGATTGGTTATTCTTGTTCCCAAAAGGATGTTGGGATTGATCGAGGGTGATGAGATTTCATTCTTCGGACATTTACGTTGGCGGCCGACAACGTAATGTTGGAGATGAAAGGGAGTGCCCTCTTATACTTTCGCATGATTGGGTTGACGAGCCTTTTTGTCGCTGTTTAGCTTACGCGTTGCTCAAATGGCTAAATTTAGGCTAATCGCTTCGTGTGGTGTGCATATTAGCGATGACACCACGTAAAGAGACGCGCTTGTTTCGATTCGAGCCAGGAGAGTGCTTAGGGTCGAACGAAGTACACGAGTTGTGAGAACAGGTGGCCGCACTTATCGGTGTGGTCCAATAGCAGATGGGAACTTCTCGCCGACGGGCGGAAGCTTCCCGCGGACAAGAAGGCGGATTCCGGCGCCTGGATGAGGCGTCGAGGCGACAGTCGAAGCAGATCGATAGGCTCTAGTGGCTAATAGCGCAGCAAGCTGAGGCTGTATAAGTAACGCATGAGCGTACGGCGTCGCCGCATGTAGGGGCTACAGTAGAGAGAGCGGCAATGGCTGCCAAGCTTATGTCGGCGCGCCCTGCACCCATAGAAAGAGGTGTTATAAGCGTGTGTCAGCTAGGTTGCTGGCAAAGTGTGGTTAATAGGGACCGGTGAGGGACCGACTGACGAGACGATGGTGATCGCTATGTTGCGAGAGCCAAGTTAATCTGTCCTAAGGGTTAGGGCAAGAAAGACTTACGGTCCAGGCGGCGGGAATTCACTCCTGATGGCAGTAGTGACCGTGTGGCGTATCATTGTGGCTAAATTGCCGCATAGTGGGGCTGGTAAGGCCCAGAGTGGTTTTCGAGATTCGAAAACCTCGCAAGTGAGCGGGAATTTTGTGGTGCCGGTCCAACGGATCGGTATAATGGCAAGGGTTGCCACTGTAGGGTTCGCGTGTAAATCACCGCAGTTGGTGAACCGTTATTGTGGTTCCCCGACCCAGTTGGGAAGGGTGCACGAGAGCCATGGGTGTGCTTAAGAAAATCGCTTAACACTGTTGATTTTGCGAGTTAGCGTAAGGGTGTAGGACACCCAACCGTTTGGGTGCTCATGGAACACAAGTACTGTTTAGCCAGAGAGAGCTGGTTAGGTGGCACCTTAGCTTTTGCTAAGTGTGACAGGAATCGATAGATTGTTCGGGTCGTAGATTGACGACTAGCGAGTGGGTTTTGCTCAGTGGAGCGTAGTAGTCACGTGGCGACGATTAGTGGGTTCGCTGAGGGACGATCCGTGCCTGGACCATGTATGTGGACTGTGGGCCTGTAACCCAGTGGGCAGGCGCAGTCGGCTGTGAGAGACAGCAGCTCGAGGCCTGAGGGCGGGGCATGATAGAGATTTGGTCGGGGCGGTAGTCCGAGCGATGACCCGAGGATGTGGAAAGCCACATGTGAGCCTTGAGGCTGTTAGTACACTGATAGTGTAGACGTGACCCGGCCATAGGGCTAGTGATGATTGAGATACTGTTGCTCCTAGTGGGAGTGTTGGTGCGGTAATCCTAGTTGAGGATCTACCCGTATGATGATTGGGTCTGCGTGCTAGTGAGAGCCGTTGCACATTGTCAGGCTAGTAGTTGGGCTATAGGCCCATATTAGACCGTGGTCTGTGATCCTATTAGTAGTCCGAAATAAACGGGTTAGATGATAACTCGTAGACTCAGAGCGCTAGTAGCGTGTGGGATAGCTGAGAACTTGTGGATTGGCCTTTGCCTTCCACATCAGGCAGCGGAGCGACAAGGAAATATGGTAAATGTAATGTGTTGCGAATGTAGCCTTATTATGGAAAAACGATTGCGAAATTGTCGAGAAATTTCGCAAGTAAAGACTGGGTCATTAGTGGCAATTGGGGGAGCAAGTGCTTGACTGTGTCTTTCACCTGCTTAGTGAAAATGGCCATACACAAGGTCTGAGATTCCCCTGAGTGGAGTTAGGGATCCACGAACGAAATGTTCGTGTAGTTTTGTCGAGCAGATAATATGATGCCCAGTAACAACATACAGTAGGCCCAACATTGGGGGCATGATTCCTCCCACCCGATCGAACTTGAGTCGAGTTGCGATTTAAGTTTCGAGGACGAAACTTTCTTTAAGGGGGCTAGAATGTAATGTACTAGATTTTTGGTATATAAAAAAATATAGATAAAAATGGTATGAGATACTATTTTTATTGAATCTAGAGAAGTAAAGGATGATCTGGGAGTGAATTGGGCCGAAATCGGATTAAAAAGGAGGCTTCTAGAATTTTATATGAGAAAGGGGGCCCAGATTTTTAGCAGAAAATTTACAGTGCCAGAAAATTTCGAAAGAGTTCTGGGAGCTTCGTAATTATGTTTTAAGGCCACAGTAAAAACTTCGCGTCGATCGGATACCTGGACAGTGAGAACGGGGTCCGTCAGCGATTGTGAATACAGCGAGATTTTTGGTGACCCGTAAATATCCCAAACGGAAGATTTTGGATATCCCGTGATAAATTAAATTGAGTTGAGTCTGCCTGTCAAATTTGGGTGAAAACGGGACGAAAACGGGCGAAAACGGTCAAAAAACGGGCAAGAACGGACGAAATCCGAAAATTTGCCGTACAATCGGGCGCCCGATTTGCACTGTAGCGGCGCCCGGTTTACTGTAGCATTCAGGTGCAAAACCCGAGGTGGCGCGCAACCCGAGTTGGCACGGATCTCGAGGCAGTTAGCTCGGATCCTGAGACGGTGCGCAACCCGAGTTGGCACAGATCCCGATGCAGTTGGCACGGATCTAGAGGCGGCGCACATCCCGATGTGATGTGCGGATCCCGAGGCTTGGCACGAGGCGTGCGTGTGTAAGGCACGCGGCGCGGCGCAGGTGGGGGCGCCACGTGGCGGCTCCCCACTGGCTGCGATCAAGCCGCAGCACGCTCGCACGGGGGCGCGCGCCTGTGCTGGCGCGTGCTGGCGGGTCGGCGCGCGGGGCTGGCGCGGGTTAGCTGGGAAAAGGGGGGAGCCGCCATGTGGCGGGCCCCCATTGGCCGAGCAGGGATGACGTGGATGTTTAGCTATCCACTATAGCAGCCAGAATTAGTTTCGGGCGCCCGAATGTAGCGCCCGAAAGTGGGATTTTTGGCTATAAAAGCCCGGAATCCCCTCATTTCTTCTCTTTTCCCCTTTTTCTCCAAACTAAGCGTCTAGGGGAGGGAGAGGGGGATTTCGTGGGGGGGTTTTGGGTGCCGTGAGCACACCGGTAACCCCGTGTAGCGCGCGCAAGGTGCTCCAAGAAGCGGGATGTACACGTCTGCACGCGTTGGACGGCGCGACGGTGTCGAGGTACGTCTCGTATGTAATTTTATGGTGTTTTCGGCGTAGTTTTGAGATTTACCCCTTTGGGTTTTGGATTTGACCCCATGTCGTTGTGCATGTTAGGGACGCCGTTGACTTTGTCATTTTGCTGCGCGAGGTATCGCCGGGCATTTCGGGGTGCACCGTTTTGCGTGCAAACCCAAGGAATGTGCACCGTTTGGCGTGCAAGCTCGAAGATCGTGCATCGTTTCACGCGCAACCTTGAAGAGAATATGCACCGTTTTTGCGTGCAAACCTGAAGAACTTGCACCATTTGGTGTGCAACCTTGAAGAGAGATGTGCACCGTTTTGTGTGCAAACCCGAGGTGTGTGCATCGTTTTGCGTGCAGATTTAGATAACATGCATCGTTTTGCTTGCAGACTTTGATGTTGTGCATCATTTTGCGTGAAGACTCGAAAGGCGTGCACCGTTTTGCATGCAACCTCAAAGGAAGACGTGCATCGTTTTGGGTGCAGTCTTTGATGATGTGCACCATTTTGCGTGTAGATTTGGAACGCATGCACCGTTTTGCGTGCCAGCTCGAGGAGACAGGAAAAATCGTGCGGAGACCAATTGCAAGTGTCTACAAGCAATTGGTTACAGCACAAGGTGGGGGATTCTACCGAAAATGGGTGACCTCTCCCCTTTTTCCTCTGCATTGATTTTAGAAGCATTATAGTCAGCATGCTAGTGTAGAATTTGGTGGTATATTTGTATGTTAAAATGAACTTAGAGGAAGGTGTCATTTTTTATTTATCAAAATAGGGGATATATGACCATATCTAAATGAACACAGATGAATAGTGTGAGGACCTGGATCCCCACGTCGAGATTACTGGACCATCTACAGCTCCCGGAGACCTATGTGGCGTGTTGGTGGGATTTGTGCCCCAATTGGACATTAGTGTTGGGCTCAGTGTGTTTAATGGATCACGTGGGTGATCATTGGACTCCGTCGGATCGTTAGAAGTGGTTTCGCGCGAAGTGGATATTAAATTTGGACTCAGCGCGAAGTTTGGACCAAGGATTACCTTTCCGGATGCCTTCGGCAAATTTTGGAGTTGGAATTTGGCGAAATGGACATCAAATTCGGATTCAGCGCGCGAAAACGGTTAAAATGGACTACCCACTTGTCATTTTTGAGCACCGGACACTGTTCACGCCGGAACAGTGTTTCCGGCGGCGGCGGCAGCGGCGGAGCGGCCGCAGGCAGCGCGGCGGACGGAGGCGCGGGCCGCCCGGTCCACGCGGCAGGCGTGCACCGGGGGCTGGACGCGTGGCGGCTCAGGAGTGGGCCGGTCCGCGGGGCGCGGTCTACGGAGAGTGCGGGGCGCATGGTGCACCGGGGGGGGTGGACACGTGGCATCATCCTAGAGGAGGGTTCACGGCGGTTGGTCTACGCGGTATTCGGGATGGCTCATGGTTTACGGTGCACCGGGCTTGGACACGTGGCAGGTTTGTATTGGTTCGGTCCACATGATTTCGTGCACCGGGTTCACTAGGCAGAGGCTTGACACGTGGCATTCCCCTATTGGTAGGTCTACTGTGCGCGGCAGGGTGGCAGGCGGCGGCGTCAGGCGGGCACGTGGGCGCGGCAGGCGGGCGTTGACCGGGGTGCGTGCCACGTGTCGTCGTCCGCGGGTGGCCACGTGGCGCGACGCGTGCGGCGGGTTCGGCTGTCGCCTGTTTGGCGGGCGACGTGGAGGCCCAGGACGATTTCGGGCGGCTACAGTGTTCGGGCGCGGGGATTTCAGGGCTGCTACAGTGCGCGCCCGAAAACTCCCAGCGCCCGGAAATCGGGACTTATCCGGTATTTTCTCATTTGTTTCTGCAGCCTATAAAAGGCGATCCGAGCCCTCTTCTTCTCCCTTTTCCGCCATTTCCGAGCCTCTTCTCGCCGGGGTGCCTTCAGCAAAGTTGATCCCCTAGTTTGGCTGCATCTTTCTACAAAGTTTTGGGATTTTTGGTGGCACGCTTATCAAGGTTTCTATTTTTACGGCGCGGCGCGACGCTCGTTCGTTTGTGGTCTTCTTCGTCGCGTTTTGGTGCGAGGACTCCCCCGGCTTACCCCGAGCACCTTTTTCTGTGATTCTTGCGCCGTTGGCTTCACGACAGGTAGGGCTATGTTTCCCATGTTTACTAGCCTTTCCCATTCCGAGCTTTTCATGGGTTTTTCGGATCATCTTGTAACCTCTTTTCTGGGGCGGAGTTCTGGGACAGCGGAGCAGTGTTTTGGTGATATCTTCGCGCACAGGCATCGGATTGGGGCGATTCAAGAGGCGATTTGCATCTACACATCACGAGGAATATGCCCAAATTTTCTTGGAATTTTCTGTATATTTCTCGAAGGTGAAGTTTATCTGTGAACAGTAATTGTTGCTACAGTTTTTGAGAGTAGTTCAATTCGGGGTGATTCCCTTGTCGGAATTGTTTCTCAGTGTAGGGAGCTCGGAATTGGACGTGCAGGTACTCGTTTCGAAGGTATCGACGCGAGGATTACGGTGGTATTTTTATTGGATTTTCTGGGCACTTGCAGCAGGTGAAATATGCACGGCTTTGGGACTGATTTTCAGATTGTGTATGTTTGGTTGATTTTGGAATAAAAGTGTAATGTTAAGCCTTATTGTTGTACTCAGGGGTGTTTTCAGCTGTTTGAGGCCGAGGCTTGCGCGACTTGTACCGAGGGTGTTATGTTGGCAGATTTTGGACCGTGGGCGTCTACCCACTTCACCGACTTCAGGTTTGCCTTGGGTTAAGCGCTTCAGGTGGGTAAGCTTATTATCAGTAATTGTTTAAGGCAATGTTTATGCCGTGGCAAGTATAAGTCCACTTGTGGGGATGTCACCCCTCTATGACTGATGCATGCATGTGTAGGGTACATAGTTTATATTGGTAAGTAGGTAAGCTTGTTAATGATATCGGTATAAATGATTGCAAGAATAGTATTTATGAGGTATGCTAAGGACTTGCATGACTTGGGCATCTATGTGATGACTAGTGTAAGCTTACCTAGGATAATGTTACCCTATGAAATTATGTAACATGCCATGTTAGCACATAGCCTTTCTTGTGATGGATTATGCTTGGGACAGGATTTCGTAGCTATGTGCGGATTTGTACTCTGAGGAGTTATTATGATCATTCTATTGATGAACCCGGAATTGTGGACAGGTCTAGTTTTGGGATTCCGGCATGTTGTTTATTCCTAAAGGAACTATTATTATGCTTTAGCCCCCTTTTATTTCCTTGAGGACAATTGCATGCTTGTATGGTCATGTAGTTAGGCCATCTTTTACTGCTGCACTACTTATTGGAACTTGACTTAGGAGAAACCATGCTTTTCTTTTCTCCTTCTTGTTAGTCAGGTGGTCCGTGTTGCTCGGGTTCGAGCAGGGGGTCTGGGTAGTGTATAGTCGGGACATCGTGTCTGGGCAGGTTGGTTTAGTTGTGGGGCTTTGCGGCAACCGCGGATATTGGGCGGTTGACCGGGTGTTTCTCTATGCACCTGATTGGGTATCAGTTTCTTTAGTGGATGGAGTTTCCCACTTATCGTTTAGTGCATCCGATTGAGGTCGGGTCTTTCCTTAGTGGTTGAGCTTTCCCACTTTGATCAGAGTCGTGATCCAGTCCTGCTACATTGAGACACTTGACAGAGATACTTGTTACTGAGATGTACTTTACTCGTGTGGGTCGCTCCCCTCGAGTGCCACTCCGGAGGTAGGCTTGACCGAGCCGTGTGCCGGTCTGTTACTTATATTTTGACCGAGCCGTGTGCCGGTCCGTTACATATCTTGTGATCGAGCCGTGTGCCGATCAGTTACTGAGTTCGACAGCAGAGCAGGCAGTACCGGGTGTCATACCGGTTCATTTGATTGGGTTTATTTCGGTCAGATACTTTTATTGTTACACTCGTGCCTGGGGGCCGAGTGCAGACTGGTAGTTGAGTTTAGATCAGTGCTAGTATTGTTGAGAGCCGTCTGGTTGACGGTGGTCCCGTGTTGTTGCGAGTACTTTGACCGCTGTGTGAGAGGTTGAGCATCTTGATTCTATCCGTTCTGAGAGAGAGCGTGGATTTTGACCATAGCCTGCATGTTTCTCTCCTCGATAGCGAGCTTGTCCGTTTGGACACCCTACGTAATTCCTGTCCGTCATCGGGAGGTGGTTGTAGGTGGGCGCAGGTTTGACTGGACCAGATGTGGCAGTCAGTTCGATTGGGTCGGTGGTGCACTTCATGTGCTAGTGGTTGCATACCACTGTTTGGTTCTCCCCCTTTTAGCCTTTAGTTAGGGGCAGGGTAGCTGTTGAGAGTTTCCAGCTTACCCGTTTCAGTCTTATGACTTGGGTTAGTTTTTGTCTCTTGAGGACTTGGTGGGCAGACCGTCGGGTCTGGCGGTGGTACCCACTGAGAACTCCCTTTTTGGAGTAGTTCTCACACCCTTTGGGGGTTTTTTTCCCCCCTTTTTCTCTCCTCTCTTTGGTTGTGCAGAGTCTTAGCAGGTGTGGCCGACTCTGCGGTTGTTGATCGTGGCGAGGGAGTCGCGAGCTAGATCCCTACCCGGCGTTGGAGAGTAGCGGCACCCTTCTAAGGAGATCATCAGTAGATTAGTGGTTTCTTTTCCTCTTTTGAGAGACTTGTAGTGAGGATATTTTGTATTGAGAGACTGTACACTGTTGTATATATATTGGAGTTACCTCCCGGTTGGGTTTAGAGCTTGTACTCGAGGATTTGTATTATTATTATTTTGGGAGGCAGACAGTGTTGTTTATTTCCAGTTGTACAGTGATTGATTTTAGTTACAGCAGATTTGTTATTTATAGCTCTGATATCTGTTTAGTTGTAGCACTTTTCTTGCAGGTAGGACGCTTCGCCTATGCAGGTTGGCATAGGTGGCGGATCTGTTGGCGGGCCCGGGTCGCAGTTTCGACCCCGGGGCGTGACAGATTAGAGTGGTATCAGAGCCTAGGTTGTAGGTCATGGTGGACTTAGAAACCCTAGGCTTTTGGTTTGACCCTTGGTTGACTTTGTGAGAGTCGTGATTTTGCGAGAGTCCTGATTGAGTTTTATACCTCTCCCAAGGGACGGGAGGAGTGATTGGCATGTTTATTCTCCTAAGTAATTATGTTGGCTGCAGACAACATAATGCTGTGGAACGGGTGACATGCTTTAGACTTTCGCTGGATTGGGTCGAGTGTTGTTGTGTGCTGTTTTGTTGTTTCGTCGTGGCGAGCGGTGTCTCCCCGACGTTGGGTTCTGACCCGTGTGCATCCTGTCATGGCAGTTGAGCTTGAGCAGTTGGTTTTGGGCCGGATACCCGGATCGAGGTCAGAGAACCCCGGACCCAGATGACAGGATTGTCAGAGGCTTGTCAGCGGCTGAGGGAGCAGCTGGTCTTGGTGACACAGTTGTCGGAGCACTGAATAGCCCCCTCTGTGCCAAGGTTTAGTGTCGAGGCACCGAGGCAGGGTGGATGGTTGACGACTGGTGAGCCGTGGGACATGATCGACCTATGGAGCCATGTTTGGCAGATGAACCACCCCGACTCGTAAGATTGAGTTTAGAGCCCTTGGAGGCAGAGTCGCGGCTGGTGGTGATGGAGTGATTAATTGAGATCCTCCCTGTGCTTGTGAGTGTATGCAGTTGTTGAACCGCGGGCTCCAGATTCGAGGGACGAGGCGCATAGGATATATGAGATTGGGAGTGGATTGCGCCAGGACACCTTCCTGTTATTCGGCCCCTTCATTGTGGATTTAGACGCCTCGCTGGAGCAGGCACCGTGTATGGAGCGCGGCATTGCAGTTCCTTTGGATAGGGATCTGCCGCTAGAGGTGAGTTCTGGATTTTGGCGCTTGGCGCCGGATGATGGAGGACAGATCGGCCGGTAGGGGCATGACTAATTTTCTTTTCTTGGATGACGAATTCCCGAGATGTCAGAGGTCGGGTGGACCCCGAAGGCGACATCAGTATTTTATCAGAGTGGCGCAGTGATAGCGTGGATTTGTTATCTGCGGAGGACCTTATTCGTCGCCTCATTGTGATCAGAGACAGAGGTCGTGCTTCCTAGTGATAGCCCTGGTTTTCAGGCAGATTGAGCGACAACCACTTGCTTTGAGCGGATGAATCTGTGCCGCCCGGTTGGAGGGCGCCACGGTAGTGGATTGAGGGTCGCAGGTGGGATTTCACCACGGTAGTCGGAGTTAGAGCATGCTCCACTCTTACATGGGTTAGAGGCAGATTTGTTACCACGTGCACTAGAGGTACAGGTTCCTGTTGTTGTTGTGCACGTGGAGGAGGCTTTTGGATCATGTCCAGTGCGGCCGAGACCGCGAGACACCGGCAGAGTTATTGGAAATTATAGCAGTTAGGTGTTTTGACCTTATGCTTGAGATTGTTGGGCACTATGCCACAGGATGTTTGACTGCGGCAAGAGAGGACTTTGATCTTCGGCAAGGCGGGCAATTGGAGGCTTGCTCGTTGAGGTTGTTAGAGCACTCTGGTTTTAGCGGGAGAGTGAGAGGTGCTTACGGCGGCACCGGGACTCAGGGATATCTCTGTCTCCATGAGATCCCGGGTGTGATTTCACCTTAGTTGTTGGTAATGCCGCCGGTTAGGGAGATAGAGATTGCGTTTGACGTGGTTCGAGGAACCGCGCCACCCGGGACGGCACCTCATTGGATATCGCCGGTAGAGCTGAGAGAGAGACTTGGCACTGTTGCAGGGTCCGATGGATCGAGGGGTCTGTTTGACCTAGTGCCACGTCGTTGGTATACTGTGGTGATGCCACGTCATTGATACACGAATGTGAGGGTCCTTTTATGGTATCCAGGACCTTATGATGGAATTATACTCCGGCAGTTGGTGGATGATGCGAGCACCCACTTGGAGTTAGACAGCCGAGGACTTCGCCTAGATGGCGTTTTGGACACGGTGGTGGCATTATGAGTTGTTAGCGAGGCCCAATGGAATGACGAATGCCCTGTGGACTTCAAGATCTGAGGGATTGTATGTCCCAGTTGTACTTGGGCGAACTGGGAGTGGTGTTTTCCGAGGATATTTTGATTTACTCCCAGAGTGACTTGGAGCACGAGGAGCACTTTGTGGATGTGCTACCATGCCCGTGTGGATGAAGTGGTATGCCAAGTTATTGAGGTACAAGTTGTAGCTGCAGAAGCATACCTTCTTGGGTCGCTTTGTTCGAGCCGTAGGGGCGGCGGTGGAACCCGACCTAATGGATGTTATTCAAGTTGACCGAGACCAACTTTCATTTTTGAGGTGAGGAACTTCTAGACTTGGCGGTGCCGAGAGAGCATGGCCAATGGATAATGTGTCTGATATTAGCGCCAATGCTAGTGTTTCCTGTGTTGGGAGATGGAATTGTGTGCTTTAGTGATGCCTCCCACTGTGGCGGTAGAGTTACCATGGGTGGATCTTCGGTCCACACTTCTTTAGTCCAACCCCGTGAGTGTTGGGGCAGGATGAACCACTGTTTTGCAGGCAGCTTGGATTCCACAGTTGAGCCTTTCTGTACGTCCTTTATTCCCAGCTTGGATTGTTATACCTGGGCGTAGGCCATGCCTGCTTGGCTATCAGTTTTGATTACTCAGTATCTTGAGTGGGATTTTCGCGGATTGTTGTTGCTGATTTGGGATTTTTGACCGCGAGTTTGAGCCTCCGCATTTTGATCGCCTTTCGAGCCAGTTTTCCCTCCCGTTCACTGACGGTTTGGTCCCCGTCAGGGCATCCTTTCGACCCGTGGATCTGTTGGGGTTATGTTGGCTTGTTGAGTGTCCAACCGTGGCTTGAGATTGTGTCTCTGGAGGATCCCTTTTGAGGGTAGCTCGTGGTTGAGTAGGCCACTCGGGTGATTTTGGATCGGAAGTAACCGAGTGAAGACCCCAGCTTATTGGATCTTTTTCCTCATGGGATGAATCTGTGGGTATACTTCGGGTGGTCCTGGTTGAGTAGACACCAGGAGGTGGTTTAGTGCGTGTTGCGCGGATGGTTATTCTGTTTCCCCCGGCTCTTGATGGGGCCTCTGTGTTGTTTCACGTCTCAGCTCAGGATTGTTTTTCTTTTGGATCCCTCGCCCGTGATTGACTTGCCCCTTCTAAGATCTGTGATTGTTGGAGTACGAGGGATGCCCGTTGCGATTTCTGGCTCGAGAGATGAGAAAATCGCATGTCGGGCCATGCCGTACTTGTTGTTGTTGTTGTTGGGAAGTAATCACGGGGAGTGAGCGATGTTTCGGGAGCTGGAGGCGTTATTGATGGATACCTACCCGTGGTATGTGGGACCCTTGGGGGATTTGAGTTAGTTTCGAGGACGAAACTTTTCTTAGTGGGGGAGGATGTGAGGACCTGGATCCCCACGTCGAGATTACTGGACCATCTACAGCTCCCGGAGACCTATGTGGCGTGTTGGTGGGATTTGTGCCCCAATTGGACATTAGTGTTGGGCTCAGTGTGTTTAATGGATCACGTGGGTGATCATTGGACTCCGTCGGATCGTTAGAAGTGGTTTCGCGCGAAGTGGATATTAAATTTGGACTCAGCGCGAAGTTTGGACCAAGGATTACCTTTCCGGATGCCTTCGGCAAATTTTGGAGTTGGAATTTGGCGAAATGGACATCAAATTCGGATTCAGCGCGCGAAAACGGTTAAAACGGACTACCCACTTGTCATTTTTGAGCATCGGACACTGTTCACGCCGGAACAGTGTTTCCGGCGGCGGCGGCAGCGGCGGAGCGGCCGCAGGCAGCGCGGCGGACGGAGGCGCGGGCCGCCCGGTCCACGCGGCAGGCGTCCACCGGGGGCTGGACGCGTGGCGGCTCAGGAGTGGGCCGGTCCGCGGGGCGCGGTCTACGGAGAGTGCGGGGCGCATGGTGCACCGGGGGGGTGGACACGTGGCATCATCCTAGAGGAGGGTTCACGGCGGTTGGTCTACGCGGTATTCGGGATGGCTCATGGTTTACGGTGCACCGGGCTTGGACACGTGGCAGGTTTGTATTGGTTCGGTCCACATGATTTCGTGCACCGGGTTCACTAGGCAGAGGCTTGACACGTGGCATTCCCCTATTGGTGGGTCTACTGTGCGCGGCAGGGTGGCAGGCGGCGGCGTCAGGCGGGCATGTGGGCGCGGCAGGCGGGCGTTGACCGGGGTGCGTGCCACGTGTCGTCGTCCGCGGGTGGCCACGTGGCGCGACGCGTGCGGCGGGTTCGGCTGTCGCCTGTTTGGCGGGCGACGTGGAGGCCCAGGACGATTTCGGGCGGCTACAGTGTTCGGGCGCGGGGATTTCGGGCTGCTACAGTGCGCGCCCGAAAACTCCCAGCGCCCGGAAATCGGGACTTATCCGGTATTTTCCCATTTGTTTCTGCAGCCTATAAAAGGCGATCCGAGCCCTATTCTTCTCCCTTTTCCGCCATTTCCGAGCCTCTTCTCGCCGGGGTGCCTTCAGCAAAGTTGATCCCCTAGTTTGGCTGCATCTTTCTGCAAAGTTTTGGGATTTTTGGTGGCACGCTTATCGAGGTTTCTATTTTTACGGCGCGGCGCGACGCTCGTTCGTTTGTGGTCTTCTTCGTCGCGTTTTGGTGCGAGGACTCCCCCGGCTTACCCCGAGCACCTTTTTCTGTGATTCTTGCGCCGTTGGCTTCACGACAGGTAGGGCTATGTTTCCCATGTTTACTGGCCTTTCCCATTCCGAGCTTTTCATGGGTTTTTCGGATCATCTTGTAACCTCTTTTCTGGGGCGGAGTTCTGGGACAGCGGAGCAGTGTTTTGGTGATATCTTCGCGCACAGGCATCGGATTGGGGCGATTCAAGAGGCGATTTGCATCTACACATCACGAGGAATATGTCCAAATTTTCTTGGAATTTTCTGTATATTTCTCGAAGGTGAAGTTTATCTGTGAACAGTAATTGTTGCTACAGTTTTTGAGAGTAGTTCAATTCGGGGTGATTCCCTTGTCGGAATTGTTTCTCAGTGTAGGGAGCTCGGAATTGGACGTGCAGGTACTCGTTTCGAAGGTATCGACGCGAGGATTACGGTGGTATTTTTATTGGATTTTCTGGGCACTTGCAGCAGGTGAAATATGCACGGCTTTGGGACTGATTTTCAGATTGTGTATGTTTGGTTGATTTTGGAATAAAAGTGTAATGTTAAGCCTTATTGTTGTACTCAGGGGTGTTTTCAGCTGTTTGAGGCCGAGGCTTGCGCGACTTGTACCGAGGGTGTTATGTTGGCAGATTTTGGACCGTGGGCGTCTACCCACTTCACCGACTTCAGGTTTGCCTTGGGTTAAGCGCTTTAGGTGGGTAAGCTTATTATCAGTAATTGTTTAAGGCAATGTTTATGCCGTGGCAAGTATAAGTCCACTTGTGGGGATGTCACCCCTCTATGACTGATGCATGCATGTGTAGGGTACATAGTTTATATTGGTAAGTAGGTAAGCTTGTTAATGATATCGGTATAAATGATTGCAGGAATAGTATTTATGAGGTATGCTAAGGACTTGCATGACTTGGGCATCTATGTGATGACTAGTGTAAGCTTACCTAGGATAATGTTACCCTATGAAATTATGTAACATGCCATGTTAGCACATAGCCTTTCTTGTGATGGATTATGCTTGGGATAGGATTTCGTAGCTATGTGCGGATTTGTACTCTGAGGAGTTATTATGATCATTCTATTGATGAACCCGGAATTGTGGACAGGTCTAGTTTTGGGATTCCGGCATGTTGTTTATTCCTAAAGGAACTATTATTATGCTTTAGCCCCCTTTTATTTCCTTGAGGACAATTGCATGCTTGTATGGTCATGTAGTTAGGCCATCTTTTACTGCTGCACTACTTATTGGAACTTGACTTAGGAGAAACCATGCTTT
Organism: Tillandsia leiboldiana; assembly: GCA_029204045.2. Lineage (NCBI taxonomy): Eukaryota > Viridiplantae > Streptophyta > Magnoliopsida > Poales > Bromeliaceae > Tillandsia > Tillandsia leiboldiana. The sequence continues at coordinate 29,702,716 of CM055068.1, read as the reverse complement.
TCTTTTCTCCTTCTTGTTAGTCAGGTGGTCCGTGTTGCTCGGGTTCGAGCAGGGGGTCTGGGTAGTGTATAGTCGGGACATCGTGTCTGGGCAGGTTGGTTTAGTTGTGGGGCTTTGCGGCAACCGCGGATATTGGGCGGTTGACCGGGTGTTTCTCTATGCACCTGATTGGGTATCAGTTTCTTTAGTGGATGGAGTTTCCCACTTATCGTTTAGTGCATCCGATTGAGGTCGGGTCTTTCCTTAGTGGTTGAGCTTTCCCACTTTGATCAGAGTCGTGATCCAGTCCTGCTACATTGAGACACTTGACAGAGATACTTGTTACTGAGATGTACTTTACTCGTGTGGGTCGCTCCCCTCGAGTGCCACTCCGGAGGTAGGCTTGACCGAGCCGTGTGCCGGTCTGTTACTTATATTTTTGACCGAGCCGTGTGCCGGTCCGTTACATATCTTGTGATCGAGCCGTGTGCCGATCAGTTACTGAGTTCGACAGCAGAGCAGGCAGTACCGGGTGTCATACCGGTTCATTTGATTGGGTTTATTTCGGTCAGATACTTTTATTGTTACACTCGTGCCTGGGGGCCGAGTGCAGACTGGTAGTTGAGTTTAGATCAGTGCTAGTATTGTTGAGAGCCGTCTGTTTGACGGTGGTCCCGTGTTGTTGCGAGTACTTTGACCGCTGTGTGAGAGGTTGAGCATCTTGATTCTATCCTTCTGAGAGAGAGCGTGGATTTTGACCATAGCCTGCATGTTTCTCTCCTCGATAGCGAGCTTGTCCGTTTGGACGCCCTACGTAATTCCTGTCCGTCATCGGGAGGTGGTTGTAGGTGGGCGCAGGTTTGACTGGACCAGATGTGGCAGTCAGTTCGATTGGGTCGGTGGTGCACTTCATGTGCTAGTGGTTGCATACCACTGTTTGGTTCTCCCCCTTTTAGCCTTTAGTTAGGGGCAGGGTAGCTGTGTTACGGCATTTTGGTATTGGCATATTTCGTGAGTCAAGTCAGTGAGTTGAGTCGGAGTCTTAAAGGGATCAAATTGCCAATCAGCAATCAAAGACTTAGAAAAGACTCAACAAGAGCTCAAGTTGACACTCAGTATCTTGAGTCTTGAAGATTGAAGTTGAAGAATTGTGGATCAGTTACATCAATCTCAAGAAGAAAGTATTCAAGAGGATCAGGTATGTTTAACTAAATAATTGTGGTGATCCGTATACTTTCTTATAGTGTAGAAACACTTGGATGAACTTTTATTGTCATAATAATCAAAAACTCGTGTTCGGACATGTTCAGGATCCGGATCAGAGCCAACGATCCGGATCCCGAAGGTTGTTGCTTCATACAAGACTTCGATCCGGATCCATGCAATTTCCGATCCGGATCCCGAATGTTAAGTTTTCTGATTTGTATGAACGATCCGGATCGGGCAATGCGATCCGGATCCCGAACCCTTGGTTTTCTGGAATCGTCATTCTCGTTACGACGATCCGGATCGCAGTAAATCCGATCCGGATCGCCGTCCTGAAAATTTCCAGATAAGGTATGTTTTTGATTCTTATCTCTTTCCAAAGGTTTCTAAACTATAAATAGACATTTAGGGTTTCTCAAGAACGTGGGTTCTCTACCGATTAAGTTATAAAACACTTGAGAGCAACCCTAGAGGCTAGGTTTTCATTGTTCTTCTTAATAGCCTCTTTTAGGTCAATTCGACGGTTCTTTCAAGAACATATCTTTCGTCGAATTGATCTAATCTTTGCTTAGAGATTTCTTCTACGGTTCTTCATTGATAATCTAAGCAAAGGATCACCATCGAAGTCAATATTCTTATCGACTGAGTTTGCGTCGTGGATTCGACGTGGCATCGTGGATTCGGTGTGCTAAAGGCGTTTCGTGGATTCGAAGCGTGCGTTCGTGGATTCGAACGTGAGCAGTGGACGGGCAAAACGGTGGAGCGCGAGGTCCAAGAAATTGAAGGAGGGGTTAAATCCGTGGAGACGGTAATCACCTTGTTATTCTTCTTTTCTTAGGGATTGTTATTGCGCGGATATCCAACCGGTCAGCGCAAGGTCCGAAGAAGCTGAAGGAGGGGTTGAGTCCGTGGAGTCGGTAATCACCTTGTTATTCTTCTATTCTTAGTGGATTGTTATTGCGTGTTGGTCCCGTGGTTTTTCTCCTGGATTGGAGTTTCCACGTAAATCTCGGTGTGCTGTTTTTATTTTCCGCATTGGTTTTTATTTTGCACTGAGATTGAGTTTTTAAGTATTACACCTATTCACCCCCCCCCTCTAGGTGTTTGATAGTACCTATTTAGATCCCTTGGGATTAATAACTCTACAATTGGTATCAGAGCGGGTTTTAGGTTTATCTATCATGATGGGTGAAAGTGGTAATATTTATAGACCTCCTCTTTTTGATGGGACTAATTATGCTTATTGGAAAGTGCGGATGAGGGCTTTTCTCATCGCAATTGATGAGCGGGTATGGCAATCCGTGGAATATGGTTGGGTGCATCCTGTTGAGGAAGTAGGAAATTCTACTACCCCAAAACCTCGCTCTAGATGGTCCAAAGAGGAATTTGAAAGATCTTCTTACAATGGGAAAGGTATGAACGCTTTATTTAATTCTCTTTCCTCGACTGAGTTCACAAGAATTTCCGCGTGTGAAACCGCGAAGGAAATTTGGGATATTCTCAAAATTACACATGAGGGTACTAATCTTGTAAAAATTCAAAAGCTCCAGATGCTTACAAGTCAATTTGACTCTATTCATATGGAAGAGCATGAATTGTTTACAGATTATTACACTAGACTTCAAGATGTAATAAATACATGTGCTAATTTAGGAGAAAAGATCCCGGAGTCGAAAATTGTAAGAAAGATACTTCGGACTCTTCCGGAACGGTTTAGGGCAAAGGTTACCGCCATTGAAACCGTTAGTCATCCGGATGAGATGAGTATAGAGGAATTAGTAGGTGCTTTGCAAACTTATGAAATGACTTTTCCTACTAATCAAGTTTCTTCCAAGTCTTCTTCTAAGCTTACAGGTATTGCATTCAAATCAACAAAGGAAGAAGATAGCGAATCAAGTTCCGACGATGAAATCTCTTTTGCCGATTTTGAAGAACAATTGGCGCGGATCGTAAAGAAATTTCGTCGGAAGTTTTGGAAGAATCGAACCGATGGATCTTCATCCACGAAACTATCTAAAGGATCATCGGGTTCTAAATCCTCTAATCTCAAAAGCTTTGCAAAACCCTCTAAAGAAAAAGAGAAAGATGATTTCGAAGGGGAAATCCAATGCTATCGATGCAAAGGCTACGGCCATTTTTCAACGGATTGTCCTTCTCCGAAATCATATAAAAAGAGGGCTTTGCAAGCAAAAACTTGGGACGATTCTACTTCTAATGAATCGACCTCAAGTAAAGAGGGAAAAGTTGTTGCCTCTCATGCCTCTCATTTTCCCTCTTCTAATAATTGTTTATCATCTTTAGTCACTGACTCTACTCCTTTGATTTTGTATGAAACATCAACAACCGGCGGAGAGTCATCAAGTGAGGGGGAGTCGGACGAGGAAGAACTCGTTGAGGCATATCAACAACTTCTTGCGGAATCTAAGAAGATGGCCAAACATATCAAGAAGTTGAGAAAGCAACGACTTGAGAATCAAGACGAGAATCATGCTTTAAAGATCAAACTTCATGATCTCGAGGAGGAACGAGAGCTTTTATTGGATAATAATAAAATCCTCCAAGAAAAGATAAATCAATCGGAAACGGTCGTTAATTCCCATATTAACAAGATTAATTTTCTTGAAAAGCAGTTTGAGGAAATACATGTCACCAATCAAGCATTGACCAAGCAAGTTCATCAACTTAAATCCGACATACAAAGGATTTCAACCGGTTCCAAGAAACTTGAATGTATGTCCGGATTAGGTCAAACAAGCAAGGTTGGTTTGGGATTCAAAAAGAACCAAACTGTGAAGGCTTCAAGTTCCACAACTAAATTGAAAGGAAGAACTTGTCACCTATGTGGACTTGAAGGACATTTGGTGAAGGATTGCCCGAAAAAGAGAAAGAAGAATTCTTCGGCAACTTCATCTACGGAGCGAACTCAACGGAATCAAAAGACACATCAAGTCAAATGAGTTCACTCAACCCACCAAAGGTCCGAGCCACAACATCAATCATACAAGTGGATCATTGCGAGGCAAAGACCTAAGGTGGACCAACAGTCAAAGCGGACAACCCCCGGCCACAACGAATCAAGACAACCCAAAATCCAGCGATTTTGGATTCGGAAAGGTGATATCTTTCCTTGTCTTAAGTTCTAAATAGCTTATGACTGTATGTAATGCTTTGATTGGTTTTCCCTTCATATCTTTCTTAATCTTTGCATTACATGTTTTTCAATGCTCTTCGTTTTTATACTTTGTTTTTGAACAAAAGGGTTTTTACTGAACAAGTGCATTGAATAAAAAGGGCTTCATTTTTATTCACTCCAAATTAATTTTATTTGGATTATCAACTTTACTCCTTAATCATAATCTTGAAGATACTTCATTATAGGAGTTTTTGATATTATAAGCATCAAATTTTAGAAATCATGTGTGATCTTTAGATGCTTAATCTATCTCGGTTGTGTGAATTCATTGTGATAAACGTGAGACAACCGATTGATTAAAATTTGGGATTTAATTCTTTCACTTAAGAGATTGTATTCTTACAAGGGTAAATAAATGTTTTTTAAAAGATGTGGAAAGAGTTACATCCGAAAGGAGTGTGAAAACTACCACCACATGTAGGAAAGAGCTGCCACCCCGGTCGTCCGGTTTGTGTGTGAAGCTACCACATGTTATGGATGCTTGATAGTATTTTATGAGAAAATCTTTAGTTGAAGCATTTGGAGATTTATATGCAAAACTCTTATATTTTGAACAATCTCCTGGTTGGTATAAGGTGGGATAGTTGAAAGATGCTCAAAGAGCCTCTCTTAGGTATTTTAGTGCTTATCTCAAATTTGAAAGGGTAAGAAATCAAATTGATGTCATTTGGAAATCTCTGTAAGTCATCTTTGTACATCCGTTACATCTTGATAGACTTTGGATCTCAAGATTATTTTTGATGACTTGTGTTTGATGAATATAACATGAAAAACGGTTTATAATGTTTTATCTTTGTTTTTCATGATTTAGGAGTAAATCTTTTTAATCTTGTGAAATTAATTGGATTGAATGACATCTTGTTAATTCATTGGTTAAAGCACTTAAATTGTTTTCTTGATGGAATACTGATCGGTATTTGAAAAGATTGTAAAATTTGGATTTGTTTCAAGGAATTATTAGTTTTTTTTGCCTTCTGGTACCGGTACGCAATCTGCATTTTTGTTAAATACCAGAACTGAGCTTTTATCTCTCTTTCTCTATGAACTAATATTGTTAGTGATTTCCTTTTGTCTAGTATGTTCACTGTTTGACAATTTGTGACAAAAAGGGGGAGAAGAGAGAAATAGGGGAGAAGAGATCATCGAGATAGGGGGAGAACGGAAAATGATGATCGTATCACAAAGAGGGAGAACATGGAGAACATGTTAGAGATGCTCAAGATAGGGGGAGACAAAGAAAAAATTGAAAGAGCAGAAAAACAAAAGAACCAAAAGGAAGACGGATCAAATGTAGGATTTTAATTTCTAACAACTAACGTTTGATTTTGTTTGGAGTTTTGTTTTGCAGGAATTACATCACTTTAAGACTCCAAGTCCTAAGTCATAGAGTATGTTCTAGGACTGTTTGGTTCAAATGTAATTTTGTATTTATTGGATCTTTCACGCAAAGAAAATCAATGTTATGGTGATGACATTGAGTTTCGATTTTTTGGTTTAAGATGAGTGACTTGAGCGCTTTTATGTATTTTTGGGTTTTGTCACGAAATTGCCAAAGGGGGAGATTGTTACGGCATTTTGGTATTGGCATATTTCGTGAGTCAAGTCAGTGAGTTGAGTCGGAGTCTTAAAGGGATCAAATTGCCAATCAGCAATCAAAGACTTAGAAAAGACTCAACAAGAGCTCAAGTTGACACTCAGTATCTTGAGTCTTGAAGATTGAAGTTGAAGAATTGTGGATCAGTTACATCAATCTCAAGAAGAAAGTATTCAAGAGGATCAGGTATGTTTAACTAAATAATTGTGGTGATCCGTATACTTTCTTATAGTGTAGAAACACTTGGATGAACTTTTATTGTCATAATAATCAAAAACTCGTGTTCGGACATGTTCAGGATCCGGATCAGAGCCAACGATCCGGATCCCGAAGGTTGTTGCTTCATACAAGACTTCGATCCGGATCCATGCAATTTCCGATCCGGATCCCGAATGTTAAGTTTTCTGATTTGTATGAACGATCCGGATCGGGCAATGCGATCCGGATCCCGAACCCTTGGTTTTCTGGAATCGTCATTCTCGTTACGACGATCCGGATCGCAGTAAATCCGATCCGGATCGCCGTCCTGAAAATTTCCAGATAAGGTATGTTTTTGATTCTTATCTCTTTCCAAAGGTTTCTAAACTATAAATAGACATTTAGGGTTTCTCAAGAACGTGGGTTCTCTACCGATTAAGTTATAAAACACTTGAGAGCAACCCTAGAGGCTAGGTTTTCATTGTTCTTCTTAATAGCCTCTTTTAGGTCAATTCGACGGTTCTTTCAAGAACATATCTTTCGTCGAATTGATCTAATCTTTGCTTAGAGATTTCTTCTACGGTTCTTCATTGATAATCTAAGCAAAGGATCACCATCGAAGTCAATATTCTTATCGACTGAGTTTGCGTCGTGGATTCGACGTGGCATCGTGGATTCGGTGTGCTAAAGGCGTTTCGTGGATTCGAAGCGTGCGTTCGTGGATTCGAACGTGAGCAGTGGACGGGCAAAACGGTGGAGCGCGAGGTCCAAGAAATTGAAGGAGGGGTTAAATCCGTGGAGACGGTAATCACCTTGTTATTCTTCTTTTCTTAGGGATTGTTATTGCGCGGATATCCAACCGGTCAGCGCAAGGTCCGAAGAAGCTGAAGGAGGGGTTGAGTCCATGGAGTCGGTAATCACCTTGTTATTCTTCTATTCTTAGTGGATTGTTATTGCGTGTTGGTCCCGTGGTTTTTCTCCTGGATTGGAGTTTCCACGTAAATCTCGGTGTGCTGTTTTTATTTTCCGCATTGGTTTTTATTTTGCACTGAGATTGAGTTTTTAAGTATTACACCTATTCACCCCCCCCTCTAGGTGTTTGATAGTACCTATTTAGATCCCTTGGGATTAATAACTCTACAAGCTGTTGAGAGTTTCCAGCTTACCCGTTTCAGTCTTATGACTTGGGTTAGTTTTTGTCTCTTGAGGACTTGGTGGGCAGACCGTCGGGTCTGGCGGTGGTACCCACTGAGAACTCCCTTTTTGGAGTAGTTCTCACACCCTTTGGGGGTTTTTTTCCCCCCTTTTTCTCTCCTCTCTTTGGTTGTGCAGAGTCTTAGCAGGTGTGGCCGACTCTGCGGTTGTTGATCGTGGCGAGGGAGTCGCGAGCTAGATCCCTACCCGGCGTTGGAGAGTAGCGGTACCCTTCTAAGGAGATCATCAGTAGATTAGTGGTTTCTTTTCCTCTTTTGAGAGACTTGTAGTGAGGATATTTTGTATTGAGAGACTGTACACTGTTGTATATATTGGAGTTACCTCCCGGTTGGGTTTAGAGCTTGTACTCGAGGATTTGTATTATTATTATTTTGGGAGGCAGACAGTGTTGTTTATTTCCAGTTGTACAGTGATTGATTTTAGTTACAGCAGATTTGTTATTTATAGCTCTGATATCTGTTTAGTTGTAGCACTTTTCTTGCAGGTAGGACGCTTCGCCTATGCAGGTTGGCATAGGTGGCGGATCTGTTGGCGGGCCCGGGTCGCAGTTTCGACCCCGGGGCGTGACAGATTAGAGTGGTATCAGAGCCTAGGTTGTAGGTCATGGTGGACTTAGAAACCCTAGGCTTTTGGTTTGACCCTTGGTTGACTTTGTGAGAGTCGTGATTTTGCGAGAGTCCTGATTGAGTTTTATACCTCTCCCAAGGGACGGGAGGAGTGATTGGCATGTTTATTCTCCTAAGTAATTATGTTGGCTGCAGACAACATAATGCTGTGGAACGGGTGACATGCTTTAGACTTTCGCTGGATTGGGTCGAGTGTTGTTGTGTGCTGTTTTGTTGTTTCGTCGTGGCGAGCGGTGTCTCCCCGACGTTGGGTTCTGACCCGTGTGCATCCTGTCATGGCAGTTGAGCTTGAGCAGTTGGTTTTGGGCCGGATACCCGGATCGAGGTCAGAGAACCCCGGACCCAGATGACAGGATTGTCAGAGGCTTGTCAGCGGCTGAGGGAGCAGCTGGTCTTGGTGACACAGTTGTCGGAGCACTGAATAGCCCCCTCTGTGCCAAGGTTTAGTGTCGAGGCACCGAGGCAGGGTGGATGGTTGACGACTGGTGAGCCGTGGGACATGATCGACCTATGGAGCCATGTTTGGCAGATGAACCACCCCGACTCGTAAGATTGAGTTTAGAGCCCTTGGAGGCAGAGTCGCGGCTGGTGGTGATGGAGTGATTAATTGAGATCCTCCCTGTGCTTGTGAGTGTATGCAGTTGTTGAACCGCGCGCTCCAGATTCGAGGGACGAGGCGCATAGGATATATGAGATTGGGAGTGGATTGCGCCAGGACACCTTCCTGTTATTCGGCCCCTTCATTGTGGATTTAGACGCCTCGCTGGAGCAGGCACCGTGTATGGAGCGCGGCATTGCAGTTCCTTTGGATAGGGATCTGCCGCTAGAGGTGAGTTCTGGATTTTGGCGCTTGGCGCCGGATGATGGAGGACAGATCGGCCGGTAGGGGCATGACTAATTTTCTTTTCTTGGATGACGAATTCCCGAGATGTCAGAGGTCGGGAGGACCCCGAAGGCGACATCAGTATTTTATCAGAGTGGCGCAGTGATAGCGTGGATTTGTTATCTGCGGAGGACCTTATTCGTCGCCTCATTGTGATCAGAGACAGAGGTCGTGCTTCCTAGTGATAGCCCTGGTTTTCAGGCAGATTGAGCGACAACCACTTGCTTTGAGCGGATGAATCTGTGCCGCCCGGTTGGAGGGCGCCACGGTAGTGGATTGAGGGTCGCAGGTGGGATTTCACCACGGTAGTCGGAGTTAGAGCATGCTCCACTCTTACATGGGTTAGAGGCAGATTTGTTACCACGTGCACTAGAGGTACAGGTTCCTGTTGTTGTTGTGCACGTGGAGGAGGCTTTTGGATCATGTCCAGTGCGGCCGAGACCGCGAGACACCGGCAGAGTTATTGGAAATTATAGCAGTTAGGTGTTTTGACCTTATGCTTGAGATTGTTGGGCACTATGCCACAGGATGTTTGACTGCGGCAAGAGAGGACTTTGATCTTCGGCAAGGCGGGCAATTGGAGGCTTGCTCGTTGAGGTTGTTAGAGCACTCTGGTTTTAGCGGGAGAGTGAGAGGTGCTTACGGCGGCACCGGGACTCAGGGATATCTCTGTCTCCATGAGATCCCGGGTGTGATTTCACCTTAGTTGTTGGTAATGCCGCCGGTTAGGGAGATAGAGATTGCGTTTGACGTGGTTCGAGGAACCGCGCCACCCGGGACGGCACCTCATTGGATATCACCGGTAGAGCTGAGAGAGAGACTTGGCACTGTTGCAGGGTCCGATGGATCGAGGGGTCTGTTTGACCTAGTGCCACGTCGTTGGTATACTGTGGTGATGCCACGTCATTGATACACGAATGTGAGGGTCCTTTTATGGTATCCAGGACCTTATGATGGAATTATACTCCGGCAGTTGGTGGATGATGCGAGCACCCACTTGGAGTTAGACAGCCGAGGACTTCGCCTAGATGGCGTTTTGGACACGGTGGTGGCATTATGAGTTGTTAGCGAGGCCCAATGGAATGACGAATGCCCTGTGGACTTCAAGATCTGAGGGATTGTATGTCCCAGTTGTACTTGGGCGAACTGGGAGTGGTGTTTTCCGAGGATATTTTGATTTACTCCCAGAGTGACTTGGAGCACGAGGAGCACTTTGTGGATGTGCTACCATGCCCGTGTGGATGAAGTGGTATGCCAAGTTATTGAGGTACAAGTTGTAGCTGCAGAAGCATACCTTCTTGGGTCGCTTTGTTCGAGCCGTAGGGGCGGCGGTGGAACCCGACCTAATGGATGTTATTCAAGTTGACCGAGACCAACTTTCATTTTTGAGGTGAGGAACTTCTAGACTTGGCGGTGCCGAGAGAGCATGGCCAATGGATAATGTGTCTGATATTAGCGCCAATTCTAGTGTTTCCTGTGTTGGGAGATGGAATTGTGTGCTTTAGTGATGCCTCCCACTGTGGCGGTAGAGTTACCATGGGTGGATCTTCGGTCCACACTTCTTTAGTCCAACCCCGTGAGTGTTGGGGCAGGATGAACCACTGTTTTGCAGGCAGCTTGGATTCCACAGTTGAGCCTTTCTGTACGTCCTTTATTCCCAGCTTGGATTGTTATACCTGGGCGTAGGCCATGCCTGCTTGGCTATCAGTTTTGATTACTCAGTATCTTGAGTGGGATTTTCGCGGATTGTTGTTGCTGATTTGGGATTTTTGACCGCGAGTTTGAGCCTCCGCATTTTGATCGCCTTTCGAGCCAGTTTTCCCTCCCGTTCACTGACGGTTTGGTCCCCGTCAGGGCATCCTTTCGACCCGTGGATCTGTTGGGGTTATGTTGGCTTGTTGAGTGTCCAACCGTGGCTTGAGATTGTGTCTCTGGAGGATCCCTTTTGAGGGTAGCTCGTGGTTGAGTAGGCCACTCGGGTGATTTTGGATCGGAAGTAACCGAGTGAAGACCCCAGCTTATTGGATCTTTTTCCTCATGGGATGAATCTGTGGGTATACTTCGGGTGGTCCTGGTTGAGTAGACACCAGGAGGTGGTTTAGTGCGTGTTGCGCGGATGGTTATTCTGTTTCCCCCGGCTCTTGATGGGGCCTCTGTGTTGTTTCACGTCTCAGCTCAGGATTGTTTTTCTTTTGGATCCCTCGCCCGTGATTGACTTGCCCCTTCTAAGATCTGTGATTGTTGGAGTACGAGGGATGCCCGTTGCGATTTCTGGCTCGAGAGATGAGAAAATCGCATGTCGGGCCATGCCGTACTTGTTGTTGTTGTTGTTGGGAAGTAATCACGGGGAGTGAGCGATGTTTCGGGAGGTGGAGGCGTTATTGATGGATACCTACCCGTGGTATGTGGGACCCTTGGGGGATTTGAGTTAGTTTCGAGGACGAAACTTTTCTTAGTGGGGGAGGATGTGAGGACCTGGATCCCCACGTCGAGATTACTGGACCATCTACAGCTCCCGAAGACCTATGTGGCGTGTTGGTGGGATTTGTGCCCCAATTGGACATTAGTGTTGGGCTCAGTGTGTTTAATGGATCACGTGGGTGATCATTGGACTCCGTCGGATCGTTAGAAGTGGTTTCGCGCGAAGTGGATATTAAATTTGGACTCAGCGCGAAGTTTGGACCAAGGATTACCTTTCCGGATGCCTTCAGCAAATTTTGGAGTTGGAATTTGGCGAAATGGACATCAAATTCGGATTCAGCGCGCGAAAACAGTTAAAACGGACTACCCACTTGTCATTTTTGAGCATCGGACACTGTTCACGCCGGAACAGTGTTTCCGGCGGCGGCGGCAGCGGCGGAGCGGCCGCAGGCAGCGCGGCGGACGGAGGCGCGGGCCGCCCGGTCCACGCGGCAGGCGTCCACCGGGGGCTGGACGCGTGGCGGCTCAGGAGTGGGCCGGTCCGCGGGGCGCGGTCTACGGAGAGTGCGGGGCGCATGGTGCACCGGGGGGGGTGGACACGTGGCATCATCCTAGAGGAGGGTTCACGGCGGTTGGTCTACGCGGTATTCGGGATGGCTCATGGTTTACGGTGCACCGGGCTTGGACACGTGGCAGGTTTGTATTGGTTCGGTCCACATGATTTCGTGCACCGGGTTCACTAGGCAGAGGCTTGACACGTGGCATTCCCCTATTGGTGGGTCTACTGTGCGCGGCAGGGTGGCAGGCGGCGGCGTCAGGCGGGCACGTGGGCGCGGCAGGCGGGCGTTGACCGGGGTGCGTGCCACGTGTCGTCGTCCGCGGGTGGCCACGTGGCGCGACGCGTGCGGCGGGTTCGGCTGTCGCCTGTTTGGCGGGCGACGTGGAGGCCCAGGACGATTTCGGGCGGCTACAGTGTTCGGGCGCGGGGATTTCGGGCTGCTACAGTGCGCGCCCGAAAACTCCCAGCGCCCGGAAATCGGGACTTATCCGGTATTTTCGCATTTGTTTCTGCAGCCTATAAAAGGCGATCCGAGCCCTCTTCTTCTCCCTTTTCCGCCATTTCCGAGCCTCTTCTCGCCGGGGTGCCTTCAGCAAAGTTGATCCCCTAGTTTGGCTGCATCTTTCTGCAAAGTTTTGGGATTTTTCGTGGCACGCTTATCGAGGTTTCTATTTTTACGGCGCGGCGCGACGCTCGCTCGTTTGTGGTCTTCTTCATCGCGTTTTGGTGCGAGGACTCCCCCGGCTTACCCCGAGCACCTTTTTCTGTGATTCTTGCGCCGTTGGCTTCACGACAGGTAGGGCTATGTTTCCCATGTTTACTGGCCTTTCCCATTCCGAGCTTTTCATGGGTTTTTCGGATCATCTTGTAACCTCTTTTCTGGGGCGGAGTTCTGGGACAGCGGAGCAGTGTTTTGGTGATATCTTCGCGCACAGGCATCGGATTGGGGCGATTCAAGAGGCGATTTGCATCTACACATCACGAGGAATATGCCCAAATTTTCTTGGAATTTTCTGTATATTTCTCGAAGGTGAAGTTTATCTGTGAACAGTAATTGTTGCTACAGTTTTTGAGAGTAGTTCAATTCGGGGTGATTCCCTTGTCGGAATTGTTTCTCAGTGTAGGGAGCTCGGAATTGGACGTGCAGGTACTCGTTTCGAAGGTATCGACGCGAGGATTACGGTGGTATTTTTATTGGATTTTCTGGGCACTTGCAGCAGGTGAAATATGCACGGCTTTGGGACTGATTTTCAGATTGTGTATGTTTGGTTGATTTTGGAATAAAAGTGTAATGTTAAGCCTTATTGTTGTACTCAGGGGTGTTTTCAGCTGTTTGAGGCCGAGGCTTGCGCGACTTGTACCGAGGGTGTTATGTTGGCAGATTTTGGACCGTGGGCGTCTACCCACTTCACCGACTTCAGGTTTGCCTTGGGTTAAGCGCTTCAGGTGGGTAAGCTTATTATCAGTAATTGTTTAAGGCAATGTTTATGCCGTGGCAAGTATAAGTCCACTTGTGGGGATGTCACCCCTCTATGACTGATGCATGCATGTGTAGGGTACATAGTTTATATTGGTAAGTAGGTAAGCTTATTAATGATATTGGTATAAATGATTGCAAGAATAGTATTTATGAGGTATGCTAAGGACTTGCATGACTTGGGCATCTATGTGATGACTAGTGTAAGCTTACCTAGGATAATGTTACCCTATGAAATTATGTAACATGCCATGTTAGCACATAGCCTTTCTTGTGATGGATTATGCTTGGGACAGGATTTCGTAGCTATGTGCGGATTTGTACTCTGAGGAGTTATTATGATCATTCTATTGATGAACCCGGAATTGTGGACAGGTCTAGTTTTGGGATTCCGGCATGTTGTTTATTCCTAAAGGAACTATTATTATGCTTTAGCCCCCTTTTATTTCCTTGAGGACAATTGCATGCTTGTATGGTCATGTAGTTAGGCCATCTTTTACTGCTGCACTACTTATTGGAACTTGACTTAGGAGAAACCATGCTTTTCTTTTCTCCTTCTTGTTAGTCAGGTGGTCCGTGTTGCTCGGGTTCGAGCAGGGGGTCTGGGTAGTGTATAGTCGGGACATCGTGTCTGGGCAGGTTGGTTTAGTTGTGGGGCTTTGCGGCAACCGCGGATATTGGGCGGTTGACCGGGTGTTTCTCTATGCACCTGATTGGGTATCAGTTTCTTTAGTGGATGGAGTTTCCCACTTATCGTTTAGTGCATCCGATTGAGGTCGGGTCTTTCCTTAGTGGTTGAGCTTTCCCACTTTGATCAGAGTCGTGATCCAGTCCTGCTACATTGAGACACTTGACAGAGATACTTGTTACTGAGATGTACTTTACTCGTGTGGGTCGCTCCCCTCGAGTGCCACTCCGGAGGTAGGCTTGACCGAGCCGTGTGCCGGTCTGTTACTTATATTTTTGACCGAGCCGTGTGCCGGTCCGTTACATATCTTGTGATCGAGCCGTGTGCCGATCAGTTACTGAGTTCGACAGCAGAGCAGGCAGTACCGGGTGTCATACCGGTTCATTTGATTGGGTTTATTTCGGTCAGATACTTTTATTGTTACACTCGTGCCTGGGGGCCGAGTGCAGACTGGTAGTTGAGTTTAGATCAGTGCTAGTATTGTTGAGAGCCGTCTGGTTGACGGTGGTCCCGTGTTGTTGCGAGTACTTTGACCGCTGTGTGAGAGGTTGAGCATCTTGATTCTATCCGTTCTGAGAGAGAGCGTGGATTTTGACCATAGCCTGCATGTTTCTCTCCTCGATAGCGAGCTTGTCCGTTTGGACGCCCTACGTAATTCCTGTCCGTCATCGGGAGGTGGTTGTAGGTGGGCGCAGGTTTGACTGGACCAGATGTGGCAGTCAGTTCGATTGGGTCGGTGGTGCACTTCATGTGCTAGTGGTTGCATACCACTGTTTGGTTCTCCCCCTTTTAGCCTTTAGTTAGGGGCAGGGTAGCTGTTGAGAGTTTCCAGCTTACCCGTTTCAGTCTTATGACTTGGGTTAGTTTTTGTCTCTTGAGGACTTGGTGGGCAGACCGTCGGGTCTGGCGGTGGTACCCACTGAGAACTCCCTTTTTGGAGTAGTTCTCACACCCTTTGGGGGTTTTTTTCCCCCCTTTTTCTCTCCTCTCTTTGGTTGTGCAGAGTCTTAGCAGGTGTGGCCGACTCTGCGGTTGTTGATCGTGGCGAGGGAGTCGCGAGCTAGATCCCTACCCGGCGTTGGAGAGTAGCGGTACCCTTCTGAGGAGATCATCAGTAGATTAGCGGTTTCTTTTCCTCTTTTGAGAGACTTGTAGTGAGGATATTTTGTATTGAGAGACTGTACACTGTTGTATATATATTGGAGTTACCTCCCGGTTGGGTTTAGAGCTTGTACTCGAGGATTTGTATTATTATTATTTTGGGAGGCAGACAGTGTTATTTATTTCCAGTTGTACAGTGATTGATTTTAGTTACAGCAGATTTGTTATTTATAGCTCTGATATCTGTTTAGTTGTAGCACTTTTCTTGCAGGTAGGACGCTTCGCCTATGCAGGTTGGCATAGGTGGCGGATCTGTTGGCGGGCCCGGGTCGCAGTTTCGACCCCGGGGCGTGACAAATAGTGCTATTTTATGAATTATCCAAAATAGTGGATAAATCTGTATGTGTAGATGAACACTGACGAATAGTGA
This sequence comes from Tillandsia leiboldiana, assembly GCA_029204045.2. Taxonomy (NCBI): domain Eukaryota; kingdom Viridiplantae; phylum Streptophyta; class Magnoliopsida; order Poales; family Bromeliaceae; genus Tillandsia; species Tillandsia leiboldiana. The sequence continues at coordinate 29,687,146 of CM055068.1, read as the reverse complement.
TATTTTATGATCCACCCAAAATAGATGATAAATTGGCATGTGTAAATGGACATGGAGAAAAGTGGATTTTTCTAATTGTCAAAAACAGAAGATAAATTTGCGTGTGTAAATGGACATAGAGAAAAGTGAATTTTTCTAATCGTCAAAAATTGATGATAATTTGGCATGTGTAAATGGACAAAGAGAAAAGTGGATTTTTCTAATTGTCAAAATAGGGGATAAATTTACATGTGTAGAGAAACATAGATGAAAAGTGCTAAATTTACGATTTACCCAAAATAGGAGATAAATTTGCATGTGTAGATGAACATAGATGAAAAGAGCTAAATTATGATTTACCCAAAATAGGGGATAAATTTGCATGTGTAGAGGAACACAGATGAAAAGTGCTAAATTTATGATTTATCCAAAATAGGGGATAAATTTGCATGTGTAGATGAACACAGATGAAAAGTGCAAATTTGTGATTTACCTAAATTATGTCATATAAGAGCATGTTTGGTAGTAAAATTAGGAGAAAACCTAGATCAAGGGTTTAACGAGTGGCATGGTGTCCTAGGAGTTAAACCCAGATGAACGAGTGACATTGTCTTAGGGGTTAAACCTAAGGTTGAGAATAGAGTATTTAACATAGAGTCAATGAACCCTAGGTTAAGCATGATATAGAACTTAGGTAAAGGAAACCTAAGGTGAACTAGTGGAGTTTTACTCTCAAGTAATGAATTAGAGTCAATGTAACTCTAAGTTAAAAGTGAAACAGGAAAATAGAGTTAATGTAACTTCAGGTTCAACGTGGAATAAGGAAAATAGTATGTGGCCACAAAGTTAAAGAGCTAAGCATATAGTAGAGTATCTAACTTAGAGTCAAACTCTAAGGACAAGTATATGTGATCACAAGGTTAAAGAGTTAAACACATATAACCCTAGAATGGGTCATAGGGTGTCTGGGCAAATGGACAACCACTTTAACTTCAATTTGAGTTAAATGAATGAAAGAGAAATGATTATAAGTCCATGAGACTCTCTAGTTATCCTTTTGGCGAGACCTAGGATAAGAGATAAATTAATGAAAGAGATAAAGTTGAAAAAAAAAAAGAAGCTAAAAGTGGCTAAAAAGCAAAAGAGAATGCAAATGGTGCCTCTGAATGTGAGACCCTTCTAAGGGGAATCGGATGTGGTACTCCTTCAGAGGTCCGATTGAATAAAGACAAGTGTAAAAGTGAAAGTAAAAAAGTTAAAAGGCTTAAAAGAAAGAGGAACAGTTTGCCAGTGGCAATATGAGCTATAAGCTCGAATAAGAAAAAAAAACAAGTGCTTAAGAACAAAGAGGCTAAGTGCTAAAGTAAAAGTAAAAGAAAAGAAAAGATAAGATAAAGATAAAATGGGCATACCTTCGGGGGTGAAACGTAGCCCTTGTTGGAGTTATGGGCAGTATCCCTCTCCCGGGCAGTGACCCGTCTCGCACGTTTCTCCCATAGGACTGGGTAACACTTGCGGGTGTTATCGACAATGTGGAGACCCGAATCCCCGCGAAATGACTACTGTTGATCAGCTGCTTCCGGAGGCCTATGTAGTGCGTCGGCGGTGTTTGTGAGCAAATTTGACACAAGTGATGGACTCAGTTTGTAAATAGATCACGAGTGCATTCAGATACCCCCATCGAATTTTAGAAGTAGTTCCGCATGAAACGGACATCAGATTTGGATTCAGCGCGCAAAAATGATGGAAATCGGCTATTTGGTTGTATTTTTCGGAGTCCGGACGAGTGAAATTAGGCAACCGGAAGTTTCTGGGGTTTTTCGGGTGCTTGGACGAGCTGTGGACCGTGGTGCCACGTGTCGGTACCCCATTAGGCCGGTGTTGGAGGCGCGGTCCACCGGGCAGTGCGGCTGGGCGCGTGGCGGGCCGCGGTTGGCCCGCCGCCGCGCCCACGTGGGGGGCGCAGCGCGCTGTCCCCACGTTGGGGACACGCGGCGCGCGCCCAATGGCCGCGCTGTGGCCACCCGGATCGAGCCACGTGGATGGGCTACAGGTAGAGCTGCACCAGCAACCCTACTTCATCTTCATCACCATGGATGGGCCATTGGAGCTCCTTTGATCATCATTTTCCCCATGTTGGAGCACAACCACCATTGCTGGATTTTCGGAACTTCACCGTCGCAGTTTAGTGCAAAAATTTTCCAGGCTTCATTTCTTAGAATTTCGAGCTAAAATTTGGAGGGGATCTCCACGAGAGGTAAATCTACAATTTTGATATTCAGTGTTTTTCGTGGATCATGAGATTTCTTGGAGTATTTGTGCTTGAAGGTTACAGGTGCCACCTTTTTTGCTGTATTCGGAGCTCGTTTGGACAGGTAAATTCGACCATCTTCTCAACCCTGTAGTGTAGATTTTTACAGTGCAGAGTGGTGTAGCAATTGCATGTTTGTATGATGTTGGCTGCGGGAATAGCATGAATTTTGAGGATTTCTTTGTATGGTTGTGTTAACATGGTTAAGAGGAACATTTTTTATGTTGATACTTAAGAGGAATTTCTTCTAGATTAATCCCTAAAAATTCTTGAAGTTTATGCTGAAATTACGGTTATTACCGCGTTGTTTTGGGTGTATCTTGGCCTACAGGTATTGGATTGAGGTGTATAAATACTCGATTTGCATCTAATCCTTGCGAGGATCGTAGCCGTGATTTTTCTGGATTTTTCGGAGGACTGCACGCAGGTGAAAAGTCCCTCTCTCTGTGCTGTTTTGGTAAAACAGCAAATGTTGTTTTGGGGTGTTGTCGGTGGTGTTGATTGTGGGTTGTTTGGCAGTGGACTTGGCGGTGGTGTTGACTGTGAGGATGGTTGTGGCTGAGGCGTGGGCGATCAAGTGCCGAGGGCGCGGTTTCGACGGATGTTGATAGCGAGTGGCTACGCACTTCACCGACTTCAGCTTTGCCTGCGGAAAGCGTTTCAGGTAGGTTGCTTCGTCTCCAGAACCGGTGGACGGTTCTCTAATTCTATTTGATAGAATACATGCATGTTAGTGTACCTATGTATGTGATTGAGAGGTAAGCTTAGTACCGGTATCTGTTTGAGAATTGAATGAGTAATATACATGTTATGTTTTATGAGAATTGCAATATGAGTTATTCATGATGATGATTATTAGAAGCTTACCTAAGGGAGTGTTACCCATTGTGATTGATAGCATGCATGATTATATGTACAATCTCTAGGATTGAGATGTAAGCATGAGGAATTGGCCTAGATCATGTGGATTCATGCTTACTTGTTTTATTGTACATGCTTTAGTGGATTTTATCACGCCCCGGGGTCGAAACTGCGGCCCGGGCTCGCCAACAGATCCGCCACCTATGCCAAACTCCGCATAGGCGAAGCGTCCTACCTGCAAGAAAAGTACAACAGCTAACAGATATCAGAGCTAAAAATAAAATAATATGCTGTAAAAGTAAAATCAACCACTGTACAACTGAAAATAAAGATACAATGTCCATCTCCCAAATACGATCATATACAAAGTCCTCTGATACAAAACTCAGAACTCAACAGGGAGATATCTCCAATAAATACATCAGTGTACAGGCTCTCAATACATAAAATGTCCTCACTACATCAATCTCTCAAAAGAGGAAAAAATAACTAATCTACTGAAGATCTCCTCTGAAGGGGTACATCTACTCTCTCTCTGGCAGACGCCTGGTAGGGAACTAGCTCGCGACTCCGTCGCCACGGTCAGAAGGATCAGCAACTGGAGCAACAGGAACAGGAGTAGAAGTCCCTGGGGAAAAGACACCATGACGGGTGTGAGAACTACATCCCACAGTAGTTCTCAGTGGGTGCCGCCAAAAAGCCCAACGGTCTGCCCACTAAGTCTACTAGAGGCATAAAGTAACAAAGTAACAATGAAAGAAAAGAGCTGGAAGAGAATGACTCTACAGCTACTATGCCTCTATCTAGATGCTCAAAAAGTGGAACAGATGAAAACATGATGCATTTACTAACTCTCAAGTATAGTCACCCAATCTACACTGACTGCCTCCTCGGGTCCAGTCAAACCTGCGCCTACCTACTGCCGTTACATCCACGTAGGACCGGACTGACATAGGGCGTTCGTGACTGCGAAAACTGGCCCAGCCAGAGGGACTGCGTCGACAAGTCGCGATACAAAAGTAACAGATCCACCCCGGGCGTGGCTCTCGAGGGGAGCGACCCCATCGAGGAAAAAGGTATCCGCGCACTCTGTCGAGCTCAAAGTGGCACTGCAGGCTATAGTCAAGATCCACCCACACTCTCAGAACGGAGAGACTCAGGATCCTCAAACATCTCGCACAACGGTCGGAGCACTCTCGACGACTCAGCTGATCAGCTCACTCGAAACTCAAGGCACTAGCAAACTCCACCAACCCGTAGCACAAAACACACTGGTTGGAGATACTCCACAGCCGGGATCGACCCACAACTCAGGGCTAACAAAACTGGCCGGACAACACTCAACGACCCGGGACCACCGTCAACCCAAACAGTTCCCAACAACACAGGCCGGAAGATACACGACGGCCCGGGACCACCGTCTACACAACGGTTCCCCACGACAGAACATCAAACTCACAGAAGACACCAACCAGGGCCCGAAAGTTCCGGGAGACCAACACCTACAACCCTATCAACAATAACAGGTTCCAGGTTCGGCCGCTGTGGCTTTCGTCCTGACAAAGGAACGGCCCCTAGAACCTAGACCACTCGAATCCTTTTGAGTGGGGAGAATTACAGGAAAAATGTGACATTTTTTACTGAAACCCATTTTCACTCAACCCACGCAGGGCGAGGACTAAAAGTAGTTCCCTTTTTGAAAAACTATCTTGATTTAAGGAGAAACCCATTTTTAATGATTTTAGTTCTTTTAGGAAAAATAGTTAGAAAACAAGTATTTTATACCCAAACCCCGAAGGGTTAATGCCTTTGTCCAATCAAACAAGAACAGACTCCAGCGGCCCTTCGATGCTTGGAATAAAAACATCGGTAGACTAAAATCATGTGTATGTCAAAAAGGTTCTGGGTTCTAGGTGTCACACCCCGGCGTCGAAACTGCGACCCGGGATAGCCAACAGATCCACTGCCCATACGGGAAGCCCCGTATAGACGAAGCGATTACGTGCAAAAGATCAACTATACTATACAGATATCAAAGCTGAACGTAAAATAATCTGCTGAAAAAGAAAATCAACTACTGTACAACCGGAAATAAAGATACAATGTCCATCTCCCAAATACGATCATATACAAAGTCCTCTAATACAAAACTCAGAACTCAACAGGGAGATATCTCCAATAAATACATCAGTGTACAGGTTCTCAATACATAAGATGTCCTCACTCCCTCAGTCTCTCAAACTGTAAAATAAAATACAACTCTATACCTCACTACAAAGGTCTCTCAACAGAGGAAAAAAGAAATAACTAATCTACTGAAGCTCTCCTCCGAAGGGGTACCGCTACACTCCAACGATGGGTAGGGAACTAGCTCGCGACTCCCTCGTCTCGGTCAGAAGGATCAGCAACAGGAGCAACAAGAACAGGAGCAAAAGTCACCACGACGGGTGTGAGAACTACATCCCACAGTAGTTCTCAGTGGGTGCCGCCAACAAGCCCAACGGTCTGCCCACCAAGTCTACTAGAGGCATAAAGTAACAAAGTAACAATAAAAGAAAAGAGCTGGAAATGAATGACTCCACAGCTACAATGCCTCTATCTAGATGTTCAAAAAGTGGAACAGACGATAACATGGTGCATCTACTATCCCTCAACTCAGATCACCCAATCTACCTGACTGCCTCCCCGGGTCCAGTCAAACCTGCGCCTACCAACTGTCGTTACATCCCGGAGGACCGGACTGACGTAGGGCGTCCGTAGCTGTAGAGTACCGGGTTTTTCGGTTAGCGCACCGACCTCGCAAGATGGCGTGGTGTGGGGGAATTGCCTCGGACATGTTCCTTATGTGTTTTCAGTTGAGTTCGGGTCGATTCGGATCAATGCGGAAGCCCCAGCTGGATTCGGAGTTTTTCGGGCCTTGACCATCGTTAGAGGACTGGTTTCGGGGAAGCCTCGACTTCGCAGTGGAGTGCAGAAAATTTGGGATCACTTGGAACAGGTGTATTTTATGATTACAGCGGAGTTCGGGAGGTTCCGGACTGACGCGGAGGACCCGAAGTCAAAAAGTGAGTTGGAACTGGCAGTTTTGGGAGCCGGTTTTTTGGATTGAGCACACCGACTCCACGGTTGAGCTTTTTGAGGAGAAAAAAGCTTTGAGTATATGTAATTTCAGATTACAGGGGGTTCGGAAGGTTTCGGGCCGATGCGGAGACCCCGAAGACAAAAGTGACTTGGAGTTGGCTATTATGGAATTAATTAATTATTTAATTTAATTGGATTTTTGTACTGTTGCTTCAGGATGGAGTTGCAAAAGGAAAAAGAATTGGGGGGATTGATGCTTTTGTGGTTGGAATGGGATATTTAGTGTGCATTTATTGCGCCAACCACCCCTCCCCACTCACTCTTAATTAACCTCACCTTAATTGAAACCGCCATGTCATCGCCTTCTTCAAGTTAGCAAAACAGAGGATTTCGGGTGAGGCAGAGGATGTGAGGAAAGGGTGAGAAGATGAAGAAAAAGAAGAGCTTGGAGTTGGGAAGAGTGGGAAATGAGAGGCATTGGAAGGGTGTTGCGTGGTGGGTTTCCTACTCGAAGTCGGGTGGCGCATGCGGCGAGCGCGCGCGTCGAGCTCATCGTGGTATGTTACCCCTTTTTTTTTTTAGAAAGAGTTTGAGAAGAGGTTGGAGTGGGTGTGTAGAGGAGGAGGGCTTGCTGTCCCATAGCTGAGGGCAGCAAGCGGCTGGGCTCCGCTTGAGACGCGCAGGGCGCTGAGGCGCAGCGACCAGGCGGGCGCCGAGCAGCGCGCAAGCGCGCGCTGCGGGCGCCGCGTGCTAGAGCGCAAGCGCGCGCTGCGAGCGCAGCGCCCAGGCGGGCGCCGCGCAGCGCGCTGCGGGCGCCGCGAGCAGGCGGGCGCCGCGCAGTGCCCAAGCTCGCGCTGCGCGCGCGGCGCGCAGCGGGCCTGGGCGGCCGCTGCGGACCTGGGCGCCGCGCGGCGGGCCCAGGCAGTGCAGCGGCGGGCCCAGGTGGTGCTGCGGCTGCTGGTTAGTGCCGCGGCGGCGGCTTCAGCTTCGATGCAGATTTGCGACGTGTGTCACATGCGGTGTTTTTTCGCTTTGGGCTTGGTTTTGGCGCCGGCGACCACGCGATTAACCCCCGCTTCCGCTAATTTTTTTTGGGTTCCCTCCTTTCTCTCACAGGTTGGCTTGGTGCCTCGGTTTGTTGCTGCTGCAGGTTAGGGATGAGCAGGGTGTGTGATGTGTAAGTGCTGGGGAGTTGGAATTTTCTTTGAGTCGGCTTTGAATGGTGGACTTTTGAAGATTGTAAAATTGGTTAAAATTTTAGAGTGTACTGTAGGATATTGAGAGCAGTTTTGTGCTGCTTGTTGGCTGTTGTTGAGCAAAGAGAGTACTGTGGAATTGGGCTTGTATGTGTGAAGTGTGTGTGTGTTTGTGACTGCTTGGTGTATGTTGGGTCTTGTGGCCTTATGTGAACAGGAAGAGTTGGTGTGTGCTAAGGGGCTTTAAAATGAGCTGTTGTAATTTTTGTAAGGCATGTTGTTGGGAATTGTTTTATGTGAGCTGTTGGGTCTTTGTTACTAAGTGTGCTATTGAGATCTTTACTAAGGTGTGCTGTTGGAGATGAAGTGAACTTAATTTGGGCTTTCAACGTTAATTATTGTTTGTATTGGAGCCTGTATTTTAGGTGCTGAGGAAGACTTCGTGTGGGCTAATGCTTAGTGGAGGTGCTGTGACTTCTTGGTTGAGCAGTATGGTGTTTATGTGAATCTGTATTTAAGTGCAAGTGAATTATTTTTAGGATGGACTTGATGTGAACTGATGCAACTTGAGAGTGTGGTTGGGATGAAAAGGTTGAGCCTGTGTGAGCATTAATTGTTTTAATGCGCAATCGGAGCGTGACGTATGCTTGAGCCCTTGTTGTACTGCGAGTTGGCCGTGGAATGGGCCGTTGTGCGCCGAAATTTCTGTTCGGACTTGAGGCAATTTATTGGAGCTTTCGAGATTTTTTTCGGGATTTACGGCACGATTTTCGAGGTTTCGTCAGTTCGAGGTCCCGGCACTTCACCGACTTCAGCATTTGCCTGCGGAAAGCATTCCAGGTGGGTTGGAATTTCTCCAAAATTTATGGAATGCCCTCCAATGCTTCTGTAAGCATATTGATCATGTTTAGCTTAATTTTTGTATATTGATAAATCTGATAGTTGCCTGGATTTTTCTGAAAAATTCATTTGAGCCCCAGATTATTTTTAGCATACTCATGACACTATATGACACTAGGTTCCATGTTCTATTGGCCTTACATATGCACCTAAATCGTTTTAAAAATCGAGAAAGCCCGTTTTGGCAAAAACAGCATTTTTAAAAGTAGTTTTTAAATCAAGATTTCGCCAGAGGTATGGCATAGGTTCAGGGTGCTTCTGACCTCGTGCCTGTGGGCCGAGGGGTCTCTTTTTGAGTTTGAAATGAGTTGTGGTGTCATGTGAGTCTTGAGCTTCTGATGGATTTATTCTAGATCATGGGTTGTGGTTCTGATTTGGTGATACCAGTGGTTCTCCCACTTAGCTTTGAGGATTTTGGGGTTCTGGCAGATCGAGTCGTGGAGGTTTCCCGACTCAGCCATGGTCGTGCATTATCAGATTGTGTCGTTGAGGGTTCTCCGACATAGCTGTGAGAGTGTTTTGGGCTATTCCTGTTTGAGTCGAGGTTCTTTTTCCGACTGAGATATGCTTTGAGCTTGAGATACCGATCTGTTTGATCGTGGATTATAGCCTGTTGAGCCTGGCATTTTGTGCCAGTTATGAGATACTTGAGATACTTGAGTTCGCGGGGTCGCTCCCCGCGAGCTACGCTCCGGATGCGATGATGATACCGAGCCTGACGAGGGTGCGATGTGATTACTGAGATAGTCCTTGGGGGACACCCTACGTAAGACCAAGTCCTGTTTGGGCGTAGTGGCAGTAGATGAGCGCAGGTTTGACTTGGCTGGTCCAAAGAGGGACAGTCATTGAGATTGAGTGATATGTGTGTGTGAGTTTCATAGCATGTTCATAGATGAGTTTCCTTTGAGCATGATACTTGAGGCATGTTAGCAGTAGTGAGTGTATGCACATTTCATCATTTGTAGAGTTTCTTATGCATGATGATTGAGACTTGATAGCTATAGTTCCTTCAGCTTTTATCTATCTATCTATCTATCTATCTATCTATCTGCATACCTTTCTGTTGTGCCTCCAGTAGACTTAGTGGGCATACCGTGTATATTGGGACGGTACCCACTGGGAACTACCTTTGTAGTAGTTCTCACACCCGTCGCGGTGACAGGTTTCCTGAGGTTGCTATTCCGGCTTAGCTCCCGCGGAGACAGCTGATCGAGGTGAGGACGTGGCCGATTAGTTTCTTACCAGCATTGAGAGTCAGAGGTAGTTGTACCCTGTTAGTTTCATTTTTCTTTCCACTTTTGTACGGAGAGAGTGAGGTTTGTATTTGACTTTTCTTTTGAGGGACCTGTATTGAGGTTTTATGTATTAGTGAAGCCAATTATTTATTTCAGCTGTCAGAGTTTTGTTTTTGTTAGCTACTAGTTTTATTTTCAGCTCTGATACATGTGTAGCTATAGATCTTTTGCAGGGTAGACGCTTCGTCTGTACGGCAGTTTCCGTACAGATGGCGGATCTGTTGGCGAGCCTGGGGCGCAGTTTCGACCCCGGGGCGTGACAGATTAGGGTGGTATCAGAGCCTAGGTGTATAGGTCATTGAGGACTTAGAGACCCTAGGCTATTGGTTGGACATTAGGATGACTGTCGTGAGAGACGAGACTTTAGCGAGAGTCCTGATTGAGTTTGTACCTCCCCCAGAGGATTGGGGCGAGTGATTTTACATGTTATTTCTCTAAAGATAATTATGTTGGCTGCAGACAACATAATGCTTTAGTTGGGTAACATGTTTTAGACTTTCGCTTGATTTGGTTGAGAGAGTTTTTGGTCCTAATGTTATTTTGTTGCAGTGGGTTTCGCTGCCTCCGAGACGCCGTGCAGTGGCGAGGGCATGTTTGACCTTGGATGAGGAGTCGAACAGCGGGAGGCTTAATGGATAGAGCAGAGTGAGGTCTGAGAGTTACAGGCCCCAGTAGCCCAGACTTTGAGGCGATGCGGCGCCAGGAAGAGAACATGGAGCGCTTGATGCACATGCTTGAGCTGAGAGCATCTTCCGGGGTATCGCTAGTAGTAATTCCAGCCGCGACGTCGTCGACTTCGATCCTGATCGCGCCACAGATGGTGCTGAAGCAGCGAGAGGTTGCTAACCGGTTATTTACTTCATCCAGTTCCATCCCCTGCAGATTTCGGGATAGAGTTTGGAGCCTTAGGAGGCCGAGAACTGGATTGCTGCCTTGGAAAAGAAAAGTTATTGAAGATTGTTCACCCAGGAAAGCATCAGGTGCACTCGGTTATGCACTTTGGATAGGGACGCCGAGAGTTAGTAGCGTCGAGCTCGTCCTGCTGGACCACCGGGAGCGAGTTTCTGCGACGGCTGAGTGGTGTACCCCTGTCGCCCAGGAAGAGGATTAGAGGTTAATTATGTGTGTGAGGGGACTGCATCTGGATGGCTATCTCTTTGTGCATTCTCGGCGAGTGCCAACCTTAGATGCAGCGATGGTGCATGCTCAGTGGATTGACCGAGGATCAGCGATCACTTCCAGGAAAGACGAAGAGCAAGGGATGAGCTTCAGTGAGAGACGTCTAGCATCGTCGGATTTTTGGGATAGTTGAATGGATCGAGGTTGCCATGATTCCAGTCTCAAGATCATGGGTCTCAGAGGAGACAAAAACCAGGAGATTCTCAACGAACGAGGTACCAACAGTAGTGTCAGGATATCTTCATGCAGAGTGTTCCTGAATGGTGCTCTTGGAATTGCCGCTTGCGACAGCACCCTCTACCCCTTTTAGATAAAGAGGTTCATCAGATGTACCGACAGACTGATGGAGCCGTCATGCCGAGGCAGTTAGAGCAATGACCACCAGCATATATTCGTTAAGTTTGTGCAGCTGGCTGGAGAGTGCCAGGATAGTGGATCACAATTTTACCTGGTGTGGTTTCCTTGGGTCGTCGAAGTTAGAGCTTGTTGATGCCGTCACCGCGTGTGCTTGTTTCAGTAGAGCAGGGGTAGCTTCGCGTGGGCCAGGGAGGAGACTGTTGACTACCATGGATTGTCGAGAATGGACAATGAACCTCCGTGGACCTGGTTAGGAGGAATGTGTTTATATAGGGAGTTGGACCACGGCAGAGTTGAGTCGGGGTCGTATTGTGTTGTTAGCGATTGTAGAGGAGGTGCCTACGGCGGCACCGGGACTTAAGGATATCCTTATCGCCCGTGTGATCCCGGGTGAATGTCTACCTGATCTGATATCGAAGCCGCCGCTTAGCGAGATTGAGATTGAGATAGTGATTGACGTGGTTTTGGAAACTGCGCCGACTATGGTAGCACCTATTGGAGTATCACCCGCGAGACAGAGAGTGCGAGCCGATAGCGCAGTGGCGGGATCTGATGGATCGAGAGGTCTGTGTAACCCAGTGCCACGTTGTGGGTACACACTAGTGAGGGTTCCTTGATGATTTGAACACAGACAGGTTTGGAGTGTATTACGACAGATGCCCTCGTGAGTTTGATTGTCTTATGGAACCTTATAGCCGAGGGCAGAGCCCGGATGGTGTTCAGGACCCGGTAGGGGCATCGTGAGCTTACAGCACAGTCTTGTGGATTGATTGATGCCCTGTCGTCCTTAGGATTTGAGGGAATTGAGTGTTCCGGTTGTGTTGGATGGGTTGGTGGTTGTACCCGTCGTAGATGTTTGGATTATTTCCGAGGTGACCTAGATCATGAGGAGCACTTGTGTGTAATGCTGCAACTTCTGAGAGAAGAAGTGGTTTGCCAAGTTGGGAGAGTATGCTTTCGACTTCGAAAGGTTCTTTGGTTAGGACTTATGAATTCGGCTACAAGAGCGACTGTAGACCCAACGAAGAGCGATGCCGTTGGGATTTAGCCTAAACCTATGTTTGTGACTGAGGTCAAAAGTTTTCGACTAGGCAGGGCCTGTATAGCTTCGAGGAGTTAGAGCTGCATGGATTTGCACGTATGCCAGTGTTAGAGAGAACATTGAGTTATTCTTAGGTTCTCAAACCTGAAATGCTTGGGTACTCAGGAAGAGCTTGATTGAAGCCACATCAGTGGACAGAGTTATTGGAATTGTAAGTTTGGTCTTATATCATATAATTATCCCAGCGAAGACTTTATGGTCAGTACGCATTGGTTGGGCGGGCATGCAACCTTGAAGTGAGGTCTTCGATCCGTGGTTGCCACTTTTGGAACTTGGGATTCGAGAGTTGGAATTTGAGCATTGTTTTTTGATGTTGAACTACTTCCCCTGCGATTGATATGAGAGATGCCTCTGCGGAACTTGAGTGTTTTGGTTGCCAAGGGGCAACGCAGGAGTTATACCTTTTGGAGGCTTAGGGTTTGGATTCGGGAACCATAATTGTGAAAGCCACTATCTGCAGGAATTTGACCGGCCGAGATCTATCTTTGGTGAAGGTTCAGTGTAGCCATCTTAGTGAGTGAGAATGAACCCCCCCCCCCCCCCCCCCCCCCCCCCTGAGAGCTGTCGATGAGTTGGGGATCTCCTATCCCCATTTGTTTGAGACACCCTCCTGAGTTATGGATTTATCCAGGTTTCGAGGACGAAACCTTTTTAAGGAGGGGAGAGTGTAGAGTACCGGGTTTTTCGATTAGCGCACCGACCTCGCAAGATGGCGTGGTGTGGGGGAATTGCCTCGGACATGTTCCTTATGTGTTTTCAGTTGAGTTCGGGTCGATTCGGATCAATGCGGAAGCCCCAGCTGGATTCGGAGTTTTTCGGGCCTTGACCATCGTTAGAGGACTGGTTTCGGGGAAGCCTCGACTTCGCAGTGGAGTGCAGAAAATTTGGGATCACTTGGAACAGGTGTATTTTATGATTACAGCGGAGTTCGGGAGGTTCCGGACTGACGCGGAGGACCCGAAGTCAAAAAGTGAGTTGGAACTGGCAGTTTTGGGAGCCGGTTTTTTGGATTGAGCACACCGACTCCACGGTTGAGCTTTTTGAGGAGAAAAAAGCTTTGAGTATATGTAATTTCAGATTACAGCGGGGTTCGGGAGGTTTCGGGCCGATGCGGAGATCCCGAAGACAAAAGTGACTTGGAGTTGGCTATTATGGAATTAATTAATTATTTAATTTAATTGGATTTTTGTACTGTTGCTTCAGGATGGAGTTGCAAAAGGAAAAAGAATTGGGGGGATTGATGCTTTTGTGGTTGGAATGGGATATTTAGTGTGCATTTATTGCGCCAACCACCCCTCCCCACTCACCCTTAATTAACCTCACCTTAATTGAAACCGCCACGTCATCGCCTTCTTCAAGTTAGCAAAACAGAGGATTTCGGGTGAGGCAGAGGATGTGAGGAAAGGGTGAGAAGATGAAGAAAAAGAAGAGCTTGGAGTTGGGAAGAGTGGGAAATGAGAGGCATTGGAAGGGTGTTGCGTGGTGGGTTTCCTACTCGAAGCCGGGTGGCGCATGCGGCGAGCGCGCGCGTCGAGCTCATCGTGGTATGTTACCCCTTTTTTTTTTTAGAAAGAGTTTGAGAAGAGGTTGGAGTGGGTGTGTAGAGGAGGAGGGCCTGCTGTCCCATAGCTGAGGGCAGCAAGCGGCTGGGCTCCGCTTGAGACGCGCAGGGCGCTGAGGCGCAGCGCCCAGGCGGGCGCCGAGCAGCGCGCTGCGGGCGCCGCGCGATGGAGCGCAAGCGCGCGCTGCGAGCGTAGCGCCCAGGCGGGCGCCGCGCAGCGCGCTGCGGGCGTCGCGCGCGGGCGGGCGCCGCGCAGTGCCCAAGCGCGCGTTGCGCGCGCGGCGCGCAGCGGGCCTGGGCGGCCGCTGCGGACCTGGGCGCAGCGCGGCGGGCCCAGGCAGTGCAGCGGCGGGCCCAGGCAGTGCAGCGGCGGGCCCAGGTGGTGCTGCGGCTGCTGGTTAGTGCCGCGGCGGCGGCTTCAGCTTCGATGCAGATTTGCGACGCGTGTCACTTGCGGTGTTTTTTCGCTTTGGGCTTGGTTTTGGCGCCGGCGACCGCGCGATTAACCCCCGCTTCCGCTATTTTTTTTTGGGTTCCCTCCTTTCTCTCACAGGTTGGCTTGGTGCCTCGGTTTGTTGCTGCTGCAGGTTAGGGATGAGCAGGGTGTGTGATGTGTAAGTGCTGGGGAGTTGGAATTTTCTTTGAGTCGGCTTTGAATGGTGGACTTTTGAAGATTGTAAAATTGGTTAAAATTTTACAGTGTACTGTAGGATATTGAGAGCTGTTTTGTGCTGCTTGTTGGCTGTTGTTGTTTGGTCCCGGAATCCCCCGCGTAGGGTTGCTGGTTGTTGGGCAGCTTTCGGTCGCCGTTGGGGGTGTTGGTGCGCGTGTTGGGGGCCCAGAAATGGATTTGTGATGCAATTTGGGATTTGCTTGCATCACTGGAGCCCTGCGTGGGTTGCGCGCAATTTGGACACAAGTGGTGGACTTCGGGCTTAATTTGAGACCCCGTGGGAAGTTGGAGGACCCGTCGGGTGTTTAGAAGTGATTCCACGTGATTCAGATGTCAAAATTAGACTCCAGGTGAAGTCCGGATAAAAGTTTACCTCTCCGGTCGCCTTCGGGAATTTTTAGAGTTGGAATTTGGCAAATCGGACTTTAAAAATGGTCCCGGCGTGAAAATCGGATCGAGTGGGCATTCGACAAATTTTCGGGTAAGAATTTGGAGAAATGGACATCGTTTTTGGATTCAGCGCGCGAAATCGCTAAGAATGGACTATTTACTTGTTGGTTTTGGAGCCCTGTTGACGTGCGCGTTTTCCGAGGCATCGCGGCACGTTTTTCGAGGTGGCGTGTGGATCCCGAAGCAGCTTTTGGCGGCACGGATCCCGAGGGCGCGGCAGGCGTACGGTCGCGACAGGGGGCACGCAGGCGCGCGGCGCGGAATGCGCAGGGGCCGCCACGTGGCGGCCCCCGGTTGGCGCCCGCGCGGGCGCGGGGGCACGCGCGCCCGTGTAACGGGCGCGTGTCCCGCGCCTGCGCGTGGTGCGGTGCAACGCGCCCGTGTGGCGGGCGCGTTGACACGCGCCCGTGTGGCGGGCGCGTTGACGCGCGCCACGTGGCGCCCGGGCGCGTGCGTGAACCCGGCGCACGCGCCCGGCTGTGGACCGCCCGGTTTGGGGCTCCCTGGTTGGCCCGAGCCGCGGACCGGGGCCGTGCACCGGCCCCGTGGACCACTTTCTCTCCCCCTCATTTTCTTCTTCTTCTTCCTCCCCGCACCGCCATCTTTCTCCTTTCTTTCTTTCTTCTCCACCCGAGAGCGAGAGGGAGTGAGGGAGGGGGGTTGCGTGAGGTGCGGCGGCGCGTCGTGGACCTCGTTTTGCGTGCGAGGTCGCCCGGCGGTGCGTTTCGGCGACGGCGGCGCAAACGGGTAGGTCCCGGGCGTTGGTTTTTCTGTATTTTTGTACAGTTTTTGGAGCATTCTTTTAGACTGTAACTGACCCTCTTGCTCATTTCTGTGTTGGGCACCGTACACCGTTTTGCGTGCGGACTCCGGCACCGTGCACCGTTTTGCGTGCGGACTCCGTTTTGCGTGCGAATCCTGGCACCGCGCACCGTTTTGCGTGCGGACTCCGGCACCGTGCACCGTTTTGCGTGCGGACTCCGTTTTGCGTGCGGATCCTGGCACCGTGCACCGTTTTGTGTGCGGACTCCGGCACCGTGCACCGTTTTGCTTGCGGACTCCGTTTTGCGTGCGGATCCTAGGCACCGCGCACCGTTTTGCGTGCGGACTCCGGCGCTGTGCACCGTTTTGCGTGCGGACTCTGTTTTGCGTGCGGATCCTGGCACCGTGCACCGTTTTGCGTGCGGACTCCGGCAGCGGACATCATTTTGTGTGCGGACTCCGTTTGGCGTGCGGATTCCGGCATCGTGCTCCGTTTTGCGTGCGGACTCCGGCAGCGGACATCGTTTTTGCGTGCGGATCGCGTGGAGGCCAATTGCAAGTGTCTACGAGCAATTGGTGGCAAATCGAGGTGGGTGGCCTTATCTCCAAGTTTTATGGACTGTACAGTATTTCTACTGATGTAGGACTATGCATGATAGTTTATTTCATTGTGTAGTATGCTAGATTGTAGGAATTGTTATTCCTTTTATTATCTGTTAATATAGTTATTTTGGAACTTGACCTAGCACCCCCGTCATATGTTGTATGTGTAACCAGACTAGTAGAAAACCCTCACTTGGGCTAGGGTTATTTATGCTTAGACATCCACACTGTACCTTCATCCCTGGACATAGTGTTTTCTCGCCCGGGTAGTGGGCCGAGAGGTCGGGACTTGCTTTTAGTGTCGGATGCTTTTACACTCTTGCCTGGGAGCAGAGTGGAGTCTGGTAGTTGTACTGGGTTGCTTATCTGTGTCGGGAGCCGTTTGGGTAAACGGTAGTCCCGGGAGGTCTTGTTTCCCTGTTGTGCCGTCGTGGAGGGAGCCGTTGCGCAGACGGCAGTCCCGGGCCGTCGAGTATCTTCCGGTCCGTCTTGTTGGGAACCGTTGGGGTTGACGATGGTCCCAGGTCGTTGAGTGTTGTCCGACCTGTTTTGTTACCCTGAGTTGTGGGTCGTTCTTGGCTGTGGAGTATCTCCAGCCAGTGAGCCTTGTGCTGCGAGCCGTTGGAGAGGCTAGTGTCTCGTGTTTCGAGTTAGCCGAGCAGCTGAGTCGTCGAGAGTGCTCCGACTGTTGTGCGAGGTATTTGGGGATCTTGAGCCCTACCGTTCTGAGAGTGAGCGTGGATTTTGACTAGCCTGCATATGCCAATGTTTGATACTCTATGCCGCGCCGTTCTACTCAGTTGGAGTCGCGTCCTGAGATGCCGCTGTGGATACGATGGTTGGCCTGTTGAGGCAGTTTTCCACAGTTGAGGCAACGATGGGCCTGTTGAGGCAGTTTTCCGCAGTTGAGGCAACGATGGGCCTGTTGAGGCAGTTTTGCGCGAGGGATGAGTTAGTAGGACAGGACGCCCCACGTAAATCCCGTCCTCATGTGGATGTGTGGTAGTGGGCAGGAGCGTTCCTAGTCGACGGGCGCAGGCTTGACTGGACCTTTGAGGTAGTCAGTTCGTTTGGATCGATTGAGCACCTTGGGTGCGAGTGGTCTCTTTTACTTTCATCTGTTCCACTTTTGAGTGTCTAGTTAGAGGCATGGTAGCTGTAGAGAAGCTTCCAGCTTTTCTTTCAGATTTCTTTGCCTGTTATCTTTTGCCTCTAGTAGACTTAGTGGGCAGACCGTTGGGCTTGTTGACGGTACCCACTGAGAACTACTGTGGGAAGTAGTTCTCACACCCGTCGTGGTGTCTTTTTCCCCAGGAACTTCTCCTCCTATTCCTGTTGCTCCAGTTGCTGATCCTTCTGACCGAGGCGAGGGAGTCGCGAGCTAGTTCCCTACCCGTCATTGGAGTGTAGCGGTACCCCTTCAGAGGAGAGCTTCAGTAGATTAGTTTTCTTCTTTTTCCTCTGTTGAGAGACCTTTGTTGTGAGGTATAGAGTTGTACTTTATTTTTACAGTTTGAGAGACTGTTGTAGTGAGGATATTCTTATATCGAGAGTCTGTACACTGATGTATTCATTGGAGATACCTCCCTTTTGAGTTTTGTATCAGAGGACTTTGTATATGATAGTATTTGGGGAGATGGATATTGTATTATTTTCAGTTGTACAGTGTTTGGACTTCAGTTTTAGTAGTCTACTTTCAGCTCTCTGATATCCGTATACTGTAGTTGATTCTTTCTGCAGGTTAGACGCTTCGTCTGTATGGCAGTTTCCGTACAGATGGCGGATCTGCTGGCGAGCCCCGGGTGGCAGTTTCCACCCCGGGGCGTGACAGTTGTTGAGCAAAGAGAGTACTGTGGAATTGGGCTTATATGTGTGAAGTGTGTGTGTGTTTGTGACTGCTTGGTGTATGTTGGGTCTTGTGGCCTTATGTGAACAGGAAGAGTTGGTGTGTGCTAAGGGGCTTTAAAATGAGCTGTTGTAATTTTTGTAAGGCATGTTGTTGGGAATTGTTTTATGTGAGCTGTTGGGTCTTTGTTACTAAGTGTGCTATTGAGATCTTTACTAAGGTGTGCTGTTGGAGATGAAGTGAACTTAATTTGGGCTTTCAACGTTAATTATTGTTTGTATTGGAGCCTGTATTTTAGGTGCTGAGGAAGACTTCGTGTGGGCTAATGCTTAGTGGAGGTGCTGTGACTTCTTGGTTGAGCAGTATGGTGTTTATGTGAATCTGTATTTAAGTGCAAGCGAATTATTTTTAGGATGGACTTGATGTGAACTGATGCAAGTTGAGAGTGTGGTTGGGATGAAAAGGTTGAGCCTGTGTGAGCATTAATTGTTTTAATGCGCAATCGGAGCGTGACGTATGCTTGAGCCCTTGTTGTACTGCGAGTTGGCCGTGGAATGAGCCGTTGTGCGACGGAATTTCTGTTCGGACTCGAGGCAATTTATTGGAGCTTCCGAGATTTTTTTCGGGATTTACGGCACGATTTTCGAGGTTTCGTCAGTTCGAGGTCCCGACACTTCACCGACTTCAGCATTTGCCTGCGGAAAGCATTCCAGGTGGGTTGGAATTTCTCCAAAATTTATGGAATGCCCTCTAATGCTTCTGTCAGCATATTGATCATGTTTAGCTTAATTTTTGTATATTGATAAATCTGATAGTTGCCTGGATTTTTCTGAAAAATTCATTTGAGCCCCAGATTATTTTTAGCATACTCATGACACTATATGACACTAGGTTCCATGTTCTGTTGGCCTTACATATGCACCTAAATCATTTTAAAAATCGAGAAAGCCCGTTTTGGCAAAAACAACATTTTTAAAAGTAATTTTTAAATCAAGATTTCGCCAGAGGTATGGCATAGGTTCAGGGTGCTTCTGACCTCGTGCCTGTGGGCCGAGGGGTCTCTTTTTGAGTTTGAAATGAGTTGTGGTGTCATGTGAGTCTTGAGCTTCTGATGGATTTATTCTAGATCATGGGTTGTGGTTCTGATTTGGTGATACCAGTGGTTCTCCCACTTAGCTTTGAGGATTTTGGGGTTCTGGCAGATCGAGTCGTGGAGGTTTCCCGACTCAGCCATGGTCGTGCATTATCAGATTGTGTCGTTGAGGGTTCTCCGACATAGCTGTGAAAGTGTTTTGGGCTATTCCTGTTTGAGTCGAGGTTCTTTTTCCGACTGAGATATGCTTTGAGCTTGAGATACAGATCTGTTTGATCGTGGATTATAGCCTGCTGAGCCTGGCATTTTGTGCCAGTTATGAGATACTTGAGATACTTGAGTTCGCGGGGTCGCTCCCCGCGAGCTACGCTCCGGATGCGATGATGATACCGAGCCTGACGAGGCTGCGATGTGATTACTGAGATAGTCCTTGGGGGACACCTTACGTAAGACCAAGTCCTGTTTGGGCGTAGTGGCAGTAGATGAGCGCAGGTTTGACTTGACTGGTCCAAACAGGGACAGTCATTGAGATTGACTGATATGTGTGTGTGAGTTTCATAGCATGTTCATAGACGAGTTTCCTTTGAGCATGATACTTGAGGCATGTTAGCAGTAGCGAGTGTATGCACATTTCATCATTTGTAGAGTTTCTTATGCAGGATGATTGAGACTTGATAGCTATAGTTCCTTCAGCTTTTATCTATCTATCTATCTATCTATCTGCATACCTTTCTGTTGTGCCTCCAGTAGACTTAGTGGGCATACCGTGTATATTGGGACGGTACCCACTGGGAACTACCTTTGTAGTAGTTCTCACACCCGTCGCGGTGACAGGTTTCCTGAGGTTGCTGTTCCGGCTTAGCTCCCGCGGAGACAGCTGATCGAGGTGAGGACGTGGCCGATTAGTTCCTTACCAGCATTGAGAGTCAGAGGTAGTTGTACCCTGTTAGTTTCATTTTTCTTTCCACTTTTGTACGGAGAGAGTGAGGTTTGTATTTGACTTTTCTTTTGAGGGACCTGTATTGAGGTTTTATGTATTAGTGAAGCCAATTATTTATTTCAGCTGTCAGAGTTTTGTTTTTGTTAGCTACTAGTTTTATTTTCAGCTCTGATACATGTGTAGCTATAGATCTTTTGCAGGGTAGACACTTCGTCTGTACGGCAGTTTCCGTACAGATGGCGGATCTGTTGGCGAGCCCGGGGCGCAGTTTCGACCCCGGGGCGTGACAGTAGCTGCCAAAATTGGGCCAGCCAGAGGGACTGTGTCGACAAGTCGCGATACAAAAGTAAGAAATCCACCCCGGGCGTGGCTCTCGAGGGGCGCGACCCCACCGAGGAAAAGGTGTCCGCGCACTCTGTCGCTCAGGTGGCACTGCAGGCTATAGTCCAAAATCCACGCTCACGCTCTGAACGGAATGACTCAGAATCCTCAATCATCTCGCACAACGATCGGAGCACTCTCGACGACTCAGCTGATCAGCTCACACGAACACGAGATACTAGCCTCTCCAACAGCTCATAGCACAAAACACACTGGCTGGAGATACTCCACAGCCATGATCGACCCACAACTCCGGGCTAGCAAAACTAGTCAGACAACACTCAACGACCCGGGACCACCGTCAACCCCAACGGCTCCCACAACAGAACACCAAACTCACAGATAACACAGGAAGGACCGACACCATAAGGGTTTGGAAAACCCGATAGGTCGGTGCTAAAAACCCTATCAAAAAAGAACAGACTCTAGGCTCCGCCTATCGAAGTTTTCGGCCCCCTTACAGTTCGGGAACACGACAACCTCGGTACAACACGCAGAAGATATCAACCAGGGCCCGAAAGTTTCGGGAGACCAACACCTACAACCCTATCAACCAGAATAGGTTCCAGGCTAGGCCCTCGTGGCTTTCATCCCGAAAAAGGAATGGCCCCTAGAACCCAGACCACTCGAATCCTTACGAGTGGGGAAATTTACAGGAAAGAGGGTGACATTTGTTACTGAAAACCATTTTCACTCGACCCACGCGGGTGAGGACTAAAAGTAGTTCCCTTTTTGAAAAACCATCTTGATTTGAGGAGAAATCCATTTTAATGATTTTTATTTCTTTTAGGAAAAACAGTTAGAAAATAAGTATTTACCTAAACCCTGAAGGGCTGATGCCTTTGTCCAATCAAACAAGAACAAACTTCAGCGGCCCTTCGATGCTTGGAAGAAAACATCGATAGACTAAAATCATGTGTATGTCAAAAAGGTTCTGGGTTCTAGGTCCAGCTAACACAAGCACACAACTGCCACTAACACAGTGGCGACAGCACAAACAGGGTTACAAGACCTCCCGGGACTACCGTTTACCCAAACGTCTCCCGGCACAGATAAGCGACCCACTACAACTACCAGACTCCACTCTGCTCCCAAGCACGAGTGCAAATGCATCCCACACTAAAAGAAAGTCCCGACCTCTCGGCCCACTACCCGGGCGAGGATAACACTATGTCCAGGAATGAAAGAACAGTGTGGATGTCTAAACATAAATAACCCTAGCCCAAGTGAGGGTTTTCTACTGGTCTGGTTACACATGCAACATATGACGGGGGTACTAGGCCAAGTTCCAAGATAACCATAATTTAACAGGTGGTAGGAAGAAAAAGGGATCATAAGATCCTCAGATAAATACAAGGAATAACAATTCCAACATTCTAGCATGCTACTCAATAAATTCACTATCTTGCATGGTCCTACTATAGTAGATATAATGTCCAGCTCATCAAACTAGGAGACAAGGCCACCCACCTGAAGGCGCTATCTGTCTAAAGTCCCACAGCTGAAAATACCCCTAAATCACTATCTCTAAATCCAACAGGTCCAGCAATGCCCGCAAACTCTCCTGGGTACAACACAAGGCTTACATTTACACTTTATTCCAAAATGAAACCAAGTAATCACAGTCTGAAATTCTGTCCCGAAGATGCCAATTATTCACCTGCAGAAAGTGCTCCGAAAAATCCAATAAAAATACTGTCGTGATCCTCGCGTCGAGACATTCGAAACGGGTACCTGCACGCCCAATTCCGAGCAACGTAGGCCAAGTTACAAATTCCACAACACAGGGTGCGCAAAACCACATAGCAACATAACTGTAATTCCATGCACAGATAAGGGGGAAAACATATACCTTCGGGCAAGCCTTAGAAAAATCCAAGAAAAATACTATGATAATCCTTGCGTCGAGTAGATGAAATAATTGTATAGGAGTGTCTCGATCCGATGCCCGGTTGCGGAGATATCGCCGAAAAACCACGCCGCTGTCTGAAACTCCACCACAAAAACTGTGTCACAGTAAACTCGGAAAAACACATTGAAAAGCGCAAAACTAGGGGATTCTGAAAATACGAAGATCGTAGCTCTATCCGTTGGGAATCCAGCGGTGAAGAAATCGCTCAAAAAGGTGGTCTGAGTAGGCAAGGAGAGCTCGCGCACCGAAACGCGACGAAGGAGAACACAAAAGGACGAGCGTCGCGCCGCGCCGTAAAAATGGAAACCTTAGGAAGTGTGCCACGTAAAATCTCCGAACTCTGCAGATGGATGCAGCACTGCGTGGGGATCAACTTTGCTGAAGGCCTCAAGTCGGTTTGAAGCTTGGAAACGCGAAAAAAATGGAGAAGAAGAAGTCTCGGATCCTTAAATAGGCTGCTCAAACAAATCAGGAAATGACGGATGAGTCCCGATTTCCGGGCGCTCGGAGAATTCGGGCCGCTACAGTGTTGGGCCAAGCCCAACACTGTGCGTGCCTGAATCCCTCACGGGCCTCCACGTAGCCCGCCAAACAGGCGACAGCAAAAACATCCATTCACTGCACGCCGCGTGGCCGCCCCGGACGCCGACACGTGGCCCGGCAGCCAGTCAACGCGCGCCCGGCGCGTGCATGTGCGCGCGCCTGCGCCGCCTGCGCACCCTGCCAGGCATGTGCCTCGAGGCGGTCCAACCTGCCCCGTGGTCCCGGTGCACTGCACCGGCCACTACAAGCCTGCCACGTGTCCAGAGCGGACCAGTGAAAAGATGCCACGTGGCAAGGCGCACCCGTGCGCCGCGCGCCTGACCGCCTGCCCGCGCGCCTGCCCGCGCCCACGCGCCTGCCCGCGCGCCCTGGCCGCCGCGCTCTGCCTGTGGTGACCCTGATCCCCGTGTAGCTTCTCCCATGAACCGTGGTCTAGAACACCTAGTGTTGGTGTATCTGGTCCATAGTGCATCAAAGGGATGCCACAGATGGACCCTGTGTGATATCCACAGCTGGATTGGCCTTCGGCTGCATTTGCCGAATTTTCGAAATTGATTTGGGCCAAACAGAGGGTGGATTTGGATTCAGCACGGAAAAACGCTTGAAAACAGCTATTTGCTTGTTTGATTTGGAGTCCGGATGCCCAAAAACGGACCCCCGGAAGTTTTCGCTGAATTTCGGTGCATGGGAGGGGCCGTGGACCGCCGGCTGCCACGTGGCGGCTTGTGATTGGGCCGGTCCGCAGCGCTCGGTCCACAGAGGGTCGTGGCTGGGTGCACGGACCCGGCGCATGGACACGTGGCGCCGCCTGATTGGCGGGCTCGTGGTGCGCGGTCTACGGGATTGGCGCGGCGGTGCATGGACCAGGCGGGGGACGCGTGGAAGTCCCCGGTTGGTCGGTGCACGCGGCGCGGTCCACGGAACCGACGTAAGGTGCATGGACCGGGTGCAGGGGACACGTGGCTGCATGGTACTGGCTGGCTCTGGAAGTCGCGGTCCACGGTGGAGGTGCCTCGGTACGGAGCGCACTGTGGCGCAGGCGGCGCTGTCGGGGCACTCGAGTGCGGGCCACGCGTCGGCCCGCCATTGGCGGGCCGTACCTACCCCGCTGACCGCGGGGGGGGCGCGTGGCGGACAGCGGTGCCTTTGCACCGCTGTTCCCTGTTGCAGGCCACGTGGCTTCACCAGGGACTTCCGGGCGCGTCGGATGGGGGAGCGTCCGACCGGATTCGGGCGCAGTGCGCCCGAATTCTGCGCCCGAATCCGGCCCACTTCAGCCTTTGGGCTGTGCCTATAAATAGGCTTCCTTGGGTCTTCTTCGGGCTTTTTGCTCACCTTTTCACTGTGGAGTCTTCAGAGGAGTTTTCCCTCACTCAGTGCACTATCCATTGGAGGACTTTGAGGATTTTTGGGGGCACGCTTTTCGAGATTCTCTTTTTCTTGGCGCGGCGCGACGCTCTTTCTTCGGTGTTTCTTCCGTCGCTCTTCGGTGTACGAGCTCCCCCGACCCACTCCGACGATCTTTTCGAGCGATTTCTTCGCTGCTGGATTCGTAACAGGTGAGGCTACGATTTTGGGTTTCGCACATTTCCAGATTTCACGTTTTTCGAGGAGTTTTCTCATGCTCACTGGGACCCTTTTTGCTGTGAGATTTTTGTGAGGGCAGCACCTTCCCTCGAGGAGATCTTCGCGCACGAGTCTCGGATCAAGACGTGCTTATAGACTTTTTTCATCTACTCGACGCGAGGATCATCGTGGATTTTTCTTGGAATTTTTGGAGACCTTTCCGAAGGTATACACTTTTCCTTTTATCTGTACAAGAGTTTACAGTTGAATGGTTTTGGGATTGTGCGCACCGATACTGTGGAATTTATAACTTGGCCTACGGTGCTTGGAATTGGACGTGCAGGTACCCGTTTCGAAGCTATCGACGCGAGGATCGCTGTGGTATTTTTCTCAGAATTTTTGGAGTTCGTTTTACAGGTGAAAATTTCGCGGCAAGTGGACTGTTTCCAGCAGATTTGTAAAACCTGGATTTTATTGGATTTAAAGTATAACTGTAGCCTTATGTTGTACCCAGGAGGGATTGTTGACTGTGCTGGACCTGTTGGACCTAGAGTTGTTATTTTCCTGGTTTTCTCAGCTGTACGACTCCGGACAGTTAGCGTCTTCAGGTGGGTGGCTTGCTTTCAAGATCTTTGGACTGTACTCTAATTCTATTAATATAAAATCATGCATGATAGTGATTGGACTTGGGTAGCATGCTAGATGTAGGAATTGTTGTTCCTAGTATTATCTGTTGATCTTGTGATCTTTTACTTCCTTCTATCATGTTAAATATTCGTTATCTTGGAACCTGACCTAGCACCCCCGTCATATGTTGCATGTGTAACCAGACCAGTAGAAAACCCTCACTTGGGCTAGGGTTATTTATGTTTAGACATCCACACTTTGTGTTTCATTCCTGGACTTAGTGTTATCCTCGCCCGGGTAGTGGGCCGAGCGGTCGGGACCTCTTTTTAGTGTGGGATGCATTTGCACTCGTGCTTGGGAGCAGAGTGGAGTCTGGCAGATGTAGTGGATCGCTTGTCTGTACCGGGAACCGTTTGAGATAAACGGTGGTCCCGAGAGATCTAGTTTTCCCCTGTTTGGGCTGTCGCCACTGTGTTAGTGGCGGTAGTTTCTAGTGATAGCCGGACCTAGAACCCAGAACCCTTTTCGACATACACATGATTTTAGTCTACCAATGTTTTTCTTCCAAGCATCGAAGGGCCGCTGGAGTCTGTTCCTGTTTGATTGGACAAAGGCATCAGCCTTCGGGGCTTGGGTAAAACACTTATTTTTCTAACTATTTTTCTAAAGAGAACTAAAATCATTAAATATGGATTTCTTCTAGATCAAATAATTTTCAATAACAAATGTCACCTTTTTCTTGTAAATCTCCCCACTCGAAAGGATTCGAGTGATCCGGGTTCTAGGGGCCGTTCCGTTGTCGGGACGAAAGCCACGGGGGCCGAGCGTGGAACCTGTTCTTGTTTGATAGGGTTGTAGGTGTAGGTCTCCCGAGACTTTCGGGCCCTGTTGGTGTTTTTTGCGTGTCGTACCGAGGTTATTGTGTTCCCGAACCTTAAGGGATCGGGAACTTCGATAGGCGGAGCCTAGAGTCTGTTCTAGTTTGATAGGGTTCTTAGCACCGGTCTATCGGGTTTCCGAACCCTTATGGTGTCGGTCTTTCCTGTGAGTTTAGTGTTCTGTTGTGGGAGCCGTCTGGTGGACGGTGGCCCCCGCTGTGTGGTTTTCCAGCCTGTGGTTGAGAGTTGTTGTTGTTGGTCGATCTTGTTGATCGTGGTTTGGACTATAGCCTGCATGAGCCATATTTGAGCTCGACTGAGTTACGCGGATACTTTCCTCGGTGGGGTCGCTCCCCTCGAGAGCCACTCCGGAGTTGGGCCTGTTACTTGCTATCGCGACTTGTCGACGCCGTCCCTCTGACTGTGCCAGTTAGTGGCAGTCACGGACACCCTACGGTAGACCCGTCCTGTTGAGGATGTGCGGCAGTAGGTGGGCGTAGGTTTGACTGGACCCTTGAGGCAGTCAGTTTAGATTTGGTGAGTTTACTGTGGGTATTAGTAGATGCATCATGTTCCATCTGTTCCTTTTCTTGAGCATCTAGATAGAGGCATAGTAGCTTTAGAGTTACTTTTCCAGCCCTTTCATTTCAGTATTATATTGTTACTTTTTGCCTCTAGTAGACTTAGTGGGCAGACCGTCGGGCTTGTTGGCGGCACCCACTGAGAACTACTTGGGACGTAGTTCTCACACCCGTTGTGGTGTATTTTTCCCACAGGGACTTCTACTCCGGTTCCTGCTGTTCCTGTTGCTGCTGCTTCTGATCGAGGTAAGGGAGTCGCGAGATAGTTCCCTACCAGTCGCCGTCCAGAGAGTAGATGTACCCTTATTACTTTTGAGAGTTCCTGTTGAGAGAACTTTGTAGTGAGTTATAGAGTTGTATTTATTTTACTGCTCGAGAGACTTTTGTACTTGTGGTGAGGACTTGTGTTGTATATAGTTTTTATTTCTAGCAGTTTTACTTTCAGCTCTGATATCTGCATAGTATAGATGCTCTTTTGCAGGTTAGTCGCTTCGTCTATACGGGGCTTCCCGTATGGGCGACGGATCTGTTGGCGAGCCTGGGTCGCAGTTTCGACGCCGGGGCGTGACAGATTAGGTGGTATCAGAGCCTAGGCTGTAGGTCATGTGGACTTAGAAACCCTAGGCTTGTGGTTGGACATTAGGATGACTACGTGAGAGTCGTGACTGTTAGCGAGAGTCCTGATTGAGTTTGATACTCTCCCAGGGGGTGGGATGAGTGACTGGCATGTTTATTCTCCTAAGCGATTATGTTGGCTGCAGACAACATAATGCTAGGGAATGGATGACATGTCCTAGACTTTCGCTGGATTGGGTCGAGTGTTGTTTGGTACTGTGTCCTGATGGTTGCTTGTGTGTTGCAGGTAGGCACGATGCCTCCCCGACGCCGGGTGCAGACGCGTTCTCAGCCTTTCCCCTCCGATGAGCCCGAGCAGGAGGACTCGGGGCAGGGGCAGCAGAGGGAGGTTCTGGAGCTCCGTGCCCAGGTGGCACAGTTGTCTGAGGCGGTGCGGCGCCAGGAGGAGACATCTCAGCGCCAGGTGGAGGCTTCTCGGCGCCAGGAGGAGGCCTTTGGTCGGATGATGCTTCATTTAGAGCAGAGGACGCAGCCTGTGGTAGCACCCCCTGTGTGTTCGCCTGTGCCTTCTTCGCCAGCCGTGGCGCCCCCTGTGGTTCCGTCAGCGCCGGCTATTCCTGTCGAGCCGGTTTCTAGCATACCACCGCCTGGGTCGGTGGGACCTTTGACTTTGGCTGAGCAGAGTGCGGTGGTGGAACTGTTGATGAGGTTCCGCCGGTTTGATCCACCCCGTTTTCTGGTATGAGTACTGAGCCGTGGGAGGCAGAGTCTTGGATCACGGCCATGGAGCGTCATTTTGAGAGTTTGTTCGTTGAGGATCGATTTCGGGTCTTTTTGGCTACACACTACTTGGAGGGCAACGCCGAGGCTTGGTGGCGGCGTG
Organism: Tillandsia leiboldiana; assembly: GCA_029204045.2. Lineage (NCBI taxonomy): Eukaryota > Viridiplantae > Streptophyta > Magnoliopsida > Poales > Bromeliaceae > Tillandsia > Tillandsia leiboldiana. The sequence goes on along the minus strand of CM055068.1, from coordinate 29,659,010 downwards.
TGCGGCCTGCTGGTCCGCCTGGGACGCAGATTCTTCCCTGGGCGGAGTTCCGCAGACTTCTTTTGGGGGCCTTCTTTCCCAAGAGTGTTCGCCAGAGATTGGAGGAGCAGCTGAGAAATCTCCGCCAGGGAGATCGGCCCGTGAATGCATACATAGCCGAATTCAATCAGCTGTTGGCTAGTATGCCTCACGTGGCCAGGGGACGAGTCTCACCGGATCTACATGTTCGAGCGGGGGCTGCGCCGGGATATTTATCAGCTCGTTCGCTCCTGCAGATTACAGACTTTGGAGGCATCGATGGAGCAGGCGTTATATGTTGAGTCTGGAGAGGCAGTGATGTCAGTGGTGGCTCTAGCCCCCGTAGTGATTCCTGGGGCGAAGCGCCCAGCACCGGATGATGAGGGTCAGACGAGCGGGCAGGGACCTCCGAGACCTCCACGATCTCATCCTGAGGGTCGTGGGTTTCGTAGGCGCCGGAGATCTAGTGAGCCCCAGCAGCAGCATCAGCGGTATCGGCAGCAGCGGCAGGAGCGGTGTGTCATCTGTGGCGGGCCTCATCCACCGTCGCAGTGTGATCAGAGATAGGGGCGGTGTTTCCTCTGTGGAGAGTTGGGACATTTCCGCGCAGCTTGCCCCCAGGCCATTTTGTCAGTGCGGCCGATTGCGACAGCACCCCCCTTGCCCATCCATGCAGCGGGAACCCCTCCGGCACACCAGCAGACAGAGTGGGCCACGACGTCGGGACAGACGGGACGACGACCTGCAGCACCCAGTGGACGGGTTTATGCAGCCCTGGTGGAGGACACCCCGGCAGCGGATCATGCCGCGGCAGGTATGATTTTATTTCAGTTAGCTGAGTTGAGCATTTCTTTACCGCTGCATTCTTCTGCATGATTAGTTGAGTATCTGCATCAGCATCTTTGCATGGGTATGGGTTAGGAATTTCTGCTACATGTTTAGCGATTGGATTCTTCCCTGTATCCTATGAATAGAGGAGATTCGCGGAGTATGAACAGTGCAGTTGAGACTTGGGACTTCGCCGGCTGATGTGGCGATTCAAGGACAGCACCAGGACTTGGATTAAGCACACATGTTGGACTGTTGGTGCGGTGCAGTGCTACGACTGATAATGGAATGAGAGCAGTTATCCTTCTGCGAGTTGGACTGGAGGAGTTCGTTTCTCGGATTGTCGGCGTATCCTTCCAGCAGCATCAGCTTCAGCGGCTTTGGCAGACGCCACCCTCAGGAGCAGATGTGATGTCTAGGACTTGAGGTTATGTCCTTAGGAGTCTCGTTAGTGGTAGCTTCCTTTTTGTGGCCACAGCAGGAACGACACCAACACTACTCTCACTCTTCTCGCCTTTGAACTGAAATTTACGAACAGGACGAAAACTTCGAAGGATTGCTCCAGAAATGGAGACAGTGTCCGAACCTGTTCTCGTTTGATTGGGGCGAAGGCACTGATCTTTCAAAGTTTTTGGACTTTTCGCTAATTTCAGCTGTTTTCTAAATTGAGAGTTGGGGTTGATGACTTTCCTGCTGGTGGAGCCGAACCTTTCTTGTTAGTTTTGTGTTGTGTTCTTGATTGTGTTGGTTTTGTTGTTGTGGGTGTGTTTTGTTTCGGGGACGAAACTTCCTTTTAGTAGGGGAGGATGTGGTGACCCTGATCCCCGTGTAGCTTCTCCCATGAACCGTGGTCTAGAACACCTAGTGTTGGTGTATCTAGTCCATAGTGCATCAAAGGGATGCACAGATGGACCCTGTGTGATATCCACAGCTGGATTGACCTTCGGCTGCATTTGCCGAATTTTTGAAATTGATTTGGGCCAAACAGAGGGGTGGATTTGGATTCAGCACGGAAAAACGCTTGAAAACAGCTATTTGCTTGTTTGATTTGGAGTCCGGATGCCCAAAAACGGACCCCCGGAAGTTTTCGCTAAATTTCGGTGCATGGGAGGGGCCGTGGACCACCGGCTGCCACGTGGCGGCTTGTGATTGGGCCGGTCCGCAGCGCTCGGTCCACGGAGGGTCGCGGCTGGATGCACGGACCCGGCGCATGGACACGTGGCCGCCGCCTGATTGGCGGGCTCGTGGTGCGCGGTCTACGGGATTGGCGCGGCGGTGCATGGACCAGGCGGGGGACGCGTGGAAGTCCCCGTTGGTCGGTGCACGCGGCGCGGTCCACGGAACCGACGTAAGGTGCGTGGACCAGGTGCAGGGGCACTTAACAGTGGCTGCATGGTACTGGCTGGCTCTGGAAGTCGCGGTCCACAGTGGAGGTGCCTCGGTACGGAGCGCACTGTGGCGCAGGCGGCGCTTCGTGGGCACTCGAAGTGCGGGCCACGCGTCGGCCCGCATTGGCGGGCCCGTACCTACCCCCGTGAACCGCGGGGGGGGCGCCTGGCGCACAGCGGTGCCTTTGCACCACTGTTCCCTGTCTGCAGGGCCACGTGGCTTCACCCAGGGACTTCCGGGCGCGTCGGATTGGGGGAGCCGTCCTAGCCGGATTCAGGGCGCAGTGCCGCCCGAATTCTGCGCCCAGAATCCGGCCCACTCAAGTCCTTTGGGCTGTGCCTATAAATAGGCTTCCCTTTGTGGTCTTCTTCGGGCTTTTGCCTCACCTTTTCACTTGGAGTCTTCAGAGGAGTTTCCCTCACTCAGTGCACTATCCATTGGAGGACTTGAGGATTTTTTGGGGGGCACGCTTTTCGAGATTCTCTTTTTCTTGGCGCGGCGCGCGCCTTCTTCTTCGGTGTTTCTTGCCGTCGCTCTTCGGTGTACGAGCTCCCCCGAACCCACTCCGACGATCTTTTTCGAGCGATGTTCTTCGCTGCTGGATTCGTTAACAGGTGAGGCTACGATTTTGGGTTTACTCGCATATTTCCAGATTTCGCGTTTTTCGAGAGTTTTCTCATGCTCACTGGGACCCTTTTTGCTGTGAGATTTTGGTGAGGGCAGCAACCTTCCCTCGAGGAGATCTTCGCGCACGAGTCTCGGATCAAGCGTGCTTATAGACTTTTTTCATCTACTCGACGCGAGAATTCACGTGGATTTTTCTTGGAATTTTTGGAGACCGTCCTTCCCGAAAGGTATACACTTTTCCTTTATCTGTACAAGAGTTTACAGTTGAATGGTTTTGGGATTGTGCGCACCGATACTGTGGAATTATAACTTGGCCTACGGTGCTCGGAAATTGGACATGCAGGTACCCGTTTCGAAGCTATCGACGCGAGGATCGCTGTGGTATTTTTCTCAGAATTTTTGGAGTTCTTTTTACAGGTGAAAATTTCGCGGCAAGTGGACTGTTTCCCAGCAGATTTGTAAAACCTGGATTTTATTGGATTTAAAGTATAACTGTAGCCTTATGTTGTACCCAGGAGGGGATTGTGGACTGTGCTGGACCTGTGGGACCTAGAGTTGTTATTTTCCTGGTTTTCTCAGCTGTACGACTCCGGACAGTTAGCGTCTTCAGGTGGATGGCTTGCTTTCAAGATCTTTGGACTGTACTCTAATTCTATTGATATAGAATCATGCATGATAGTGATTGGACTTGGGTAGCATGCTAGATGTAGGAATTGTTGTTCCTAGTATTATCTGTTGCTCTTGTGATCTTTTACTTCCTTCTATCATGTTAAATATCGTTATCTTGGAACCTGCCTAGCACCCCCCTCATATGTTGCATGTGTAACCAGACCAGTAGAAAACCTCACTTGGGCTAGGTTATTTTATGTTTAGACTCCACACTTTGTGTTTTCATTCCTGGACTTAGTGTTATCCTCGCCGGGTAGTGGGCCCGTAGCGGTCGGGACTCTTTTTATGTGTGGGATGCATTTGCACTCGTGCTTGGGAGCAGAGTGGAGTCTGGCAGATGTAGGGATCGCTTGTCTGTACCGGGAACCGTTTTTGAGATAAACGTGGTCCCGAGAGATCTAGTTTTT
>CM055068.1:29595600-29654972 GCA_029204045.2 Tillandsia leiboldiana | reverse complement strand
GTGGCCCCCGCTGTGTGGTTTTTCCAGCCTTGTGGTGAGAGTTGTTGTGTTGGTCGATCTGTTGATCGTGGTTTGGTACTATAGCCTGCATGAGCCATATTTGAGCTCGACTGAGTACGCGGATACTTTCCTCGGTGGGGTCGCTCCCCCTCTAGAGCCACTCGGAGTTGGGCCTGTTACTTGCTATCGCGAATGTCGGACGCCGTCCCCTCTGACTGTGCCAGTTAGTGGCAGTCAGGACACCCTACGGTAGACCCGTCCTGTTGAGGATGTGCGGCAGTAGGTGGGCGCAGGTTTGACTGGACCCTTGAGGCAGTCAGTTTAGATTTGGTGAGTTTACTGTGGGTATTAGTAGATGCATCATGTTCCATCTGTTCCTTTCTTGAGCATCTAGATAGAGGCATAGTAGCTTTAGAGTTACTTTTCCAGCCCTTTCATTTCAGTATTATATTGTTACTTTTTGCCTCTAGTAGACTTAGTGGGCAGACCGTCGGGCTTGTTGGCGGCACCCACTGAGAACTACTTGGGACGTAGTTCTCACACCCGTTGTGGTGTATTTTTCCCACAGGGACTTCTACTCCGGTTCCTGCTGTTCCTGTTGCTGCTGCTTCTGATCGAGGTAAGGGAGTCGCGAGATAGTTCCCTACCAGTCGCCGTCCAGAGAGTAGATGTACCCTTATTACTTTTGAGAGTTCCTGTTGAGAGAACTTTGTAGTGAGTTATAGAGTTGTATTTATTTTACTGCTCGAGAGACTTTTGTACTTGTGGTGAGGACTTGTGTTGTATATAGTTTTTATTTCTAGCAGTTTTACTTTCAGCTCTGATATCTGCATAGTATAGATGCTCTTTTGCAGGTTAGTCGCTTCGTCTATACGGGGCTTCCCGTATGGGCGACGGATCTGTTGGCGAGCCTGGGTCGCAGTTTCGACGCCGGGGCGTGACAGATTAGGTGGTATCAGAGCCTAGGCTGTAGGTCATGTGGACTTAGAAACCCTAGGCTTGTGGTTGGACATTAGGATGACTACGTGAGAGTCGTGACTGTTAGCGAGAGTCCTGATTGAGTTTGATACTCTCCCAGGGGGTGGGATGAGTGACTGGCATGTTTATTCTCCTAAGCGATTATGTTGGCTGCAGACAACATAATGCTAGGGAATGGATGACATGTCCTAGACTTTCGCTGGATTGGGTCGAGTGTTGTTTGGTACTGTGTCCTGATGGTTGCTTGTGTGTTGCAGGTAGGCACGATGCCTCCCCGACGCCGGGTGCAGACGCGTTCTCAGCCTTTCCCCTCCGATGAGCCCGAGCAGGAGGACTCGGGGCAGGGGCAGCAGAGGGAGGTTCTGGAGCTCCGTGCCCAGGTGGCACAGTTGTCTGAGGCGGTGCGGCGCCAGGAGGAGACATCTCAGCGCCAGGTGGAGGCTTCTCGGCGCCAGGAGGAGGCCTTTGGTCGGATGATGCTTCATTTAGAGCAGAGGACGCAGCCTGTGGTAGCACCCCCTGTGTGTTCGCCTGTGCCTTCTTCGCCAGCCGTGGCGCCCCCTGTGGTTCCGTCAGCGCCGGCTATTCCTGTCGAGCCGGTTTCTAGCATACCACCGCCTGGGTCGGTGGGACCTTTGACTTTGGCTGAGCAGAGTGCGGTGGTGGAACTGTTGATGAGGTTCCGCCGGTTTGATCCACCCCGTTTTTCTGGTATGAGTACTGAGCCGTGGGAGGCAGAGTCTTGGATCACGGCCATGGAGCGTCATTTTGAGAGTTTGTTCGTTGAGGATCGATTTCGGGTCTTTTGGCTACACACTACTTGGAGGGCAACGCCGAGGCTTGGTGGCGGCGTGTGCGGCCTGCTGGTCCGCCTGGGACGCAGATTCTTCCCTGGGCGGAGTTCCGCAGACTTCTTTTGGGGGCCTTCTTTCCCGAGAGTGTTCGCCAGAGATTGGAGGAGCAGCTGAGAAATCTCCGCCAGGGAGATCGGCCCGTGAATGCATACATAGCCGAATTCAATCAGCTGTTGGCTAGTATGCCTCACGTGGCCAGGGACGAGTCTCACCGGATCTACATGTTCGAGCGGGGGCTGCGCCGGGATATTTATCAGCTCGTTCGCTCCTGCAGATTACAGACTTTGGAGGCATCGATGGAGCAGGCGTTATATGTTGAGTCTGGAGAGGCAGTGATGTCAGTGGTGGCTCTAGCCCCCGTAGTGATTCCTGGGGCGAAGCGCCCAGCACCGGATGATGAGGGTCAGACGAGCGGGCAGGGACCTCCGAGACCTCCACGATCTCATCCTGAGGGTCGTGGGTTTCGTAGGCGCCGGAGATCTAGTGAGCCCCAGCAGCAGCATCAGCGGTATCGGCAGCAGCGGCAGGAGCGGTGTGTCATCTGTGGCGGGCCTCATCCACCGTCGCAGTGTGATCAGAGATAGGGGCGGTGTTTCCTCTGTGGAGAGTTGGGACATTTCCGCGCAGCTTGCCCCCAGGCCATTTTGTCAGTGCGGCCGATTGCGACAGCACCCCCCTTGCCCATCCATGCAGCGGGAACCCCTCCGGCACACCAGCAGACAGAGTGGGCCACGACGTCGGGACAGACGGGACGACGACCTGCAGCACCCAGTGGACGGGTTTATGCAGCCCTGGTGGAGGACACCCCGGCAGCGGATCATGCCGCGGCAGGTATGATTTTATTTCAGTTAGCTGAGTTGAGCATTTCTTTACCGCTGCATTCTTCTGCATGATTAGTTGAGTATCTGCATCAGCATCTTTGCATGGGTATGGGTTAGGAATTTCTGCTACATGTTTAGCGATTGGATTCTTCCCTGTATCCTATGAATAGAGGAGATTCGCGGAGTATGAACAGTGCAGTTGAGACTTGGGACTTCGCCGGCTGATGTGGCGATTCAAGGACAGCACCAGGACTTGGATTAAGCACACATGTTGGACTGTTGGTGCGGTGCAGTGCTACGACTGATAATGGAATGAGAGCAGTTATCCTTCTGCGAGTTGGACTGGAGGAGTTCGTTTTCTCGGATTGTCGGCGTATCCTTCCAGCAGCATCAGCTTCAGCGGCTTTGGCAGACGCCACCTCAGGAGCAGATGTGATGTCTAGGACTTGAGGTTATGTCCTTAGGAGTCTCGTTAGTGGTAGCTTCCTTTTTGTGGCCACAGCAGGAACGACACCAACACTACTCTCACTCTTCTCGCCTTTGAACTGAAATTTACGAACAGGACGAAAACTTCGAAGGATTGCTCCAGAAATGGAGACAGTGTCCGAACCTGTTCTCGTTTGATTGGGGCGAAGGCACTGATCTTTCAAAGTTTTTGGACTTTTCGCTAATTTCAGCTGTTTTCTAAATTGAGAGTTGGGGTTGATGACTTTCCTGCTGGTGGAGCCGAACCTTTCTTGTTAGTTTTGTGTTGTGTTCTTGATTGTGTTGGTTTTGTTGTTGTGGTGTGTTTTGTTTCGGGGACGAAACTTCCTTTTAGTAGGGGAGGATGTGGTGACCCTGATCCCCGTGTAGCTTCTCCCATGAACCGTGGTCTAGAACACCTAGTGTTGGTGTATCTAGTCCATAGTGCATCAAAGGGATGCCACAGATGGACCCTGTGTGATATCCACAGCTGGATTGACCTTCGGCTGCATTTGCCGAATTTTTGAAATTGATTTGGGCCAAACAGAGGGGTGGATTTGGATTCAGCACGGAAAAACGCTTGAAAACAGCTATTTGCTTGTTTGATTTGGAGTCCGGATGCCCAAAAACGGACCCCCGGAAGTTTTCGCTAAATTTCGGTGCATGGGAGGGGCCGTGGACCACCGGCTGCCACGTGGCGGCTTGTGATTGGGCCGGTCCGCAGCGCTCGGTCCACGGAGGGTCGCGGCTGGGTGCACGGACCCGGCGCATGGACACGTGGCGCCGCCTGATTGGCGGGCTCGTGGTGCGCGGTCTACGGGATTGGCGCGGCGGTGCATGGACCAGGCGGGGGACGCGTGGAAGTCCCCGGTTGGTCGGTGCACGCGGCGCGGTCCACGGAACCGACGTAAGGTGCGTGGACCAGGTGCAGGGGACACGTGGCTGCATGGTACTGGCTGGCTCTGGAAGTCGCGGTCCACAGTGGAGGTGCCTCGGTACGGAGCGCACTGTGGCGCAGGCGGCGCTGTCGGGGCACTCGAGTGCGGGCCACGCGTCGGCCCGCCATTGGCGGGCCGTACCTACCCCGCTGACCGCGGGGGGGGCGCCTGGCGCACAGCGGTGCCTTTGCACCACTGTTCCCTGTTGCAGGGCCACGTGGCTTCACCAGGGACTTCCGGGCGCGTCGGATGGGGGAGCGTCCGACCGGATTCGGGCGCAGTGCGCCCGAATTCTGCGCCCGAATCCGGCCCACTTCAGCCTTTGGGCTGTGCCTATAAATAGGCTTCCTTGGGTCTTCTTCGGGCTTTTTGCTCACCTTTTCACTGTGGAGTCTTCAGAGGAGTTTTCCCTCACTCAGTGCACTATCCATTGGAGGACTTTGAGGATTTTTGGGGGCACGCTTTTCGAGATTCTCTTTTTCTTGGCGCGGCGCGACGCTCTTTCTTCGGTGTTTCTTCCGTCGCTCTTCGGTGTACGAGCTCCCCCGACCCACTCCGACGATCTTTTCGAGCGATTTCTTCGCTGCTGGATTCGTAACAGGTGAGGCTACGATTTTGGGTTTACTCGCATATTTCCAGATTTCGCGTTTTTCGAGGAGTTTTCTCATGCTCACTGGGACCCTTTTTGCTGTGAGATTTTGGTGAGGGCAGCACCTTCCCTCGAGGAGATCTTCGCGCACGAGTCTCGGATCAAGACGTGCTTATAGACTTTTTTCATCTACTCGACGCGAGAATCATCGTGGATTTTTCTTGGAATTTTTGGAGACCTTCCCGAACGTATACACTTTTCCTTTTATCTGTACAAGAGTTTACAGTTGAATGGTTTTGGGATTGTGCGCACCGATACTGTGGAATTTATAACTTGGCCTACGGTGCTCGGAATTGGACATGCAGGTACCCGTTTCGAAGCTATCGACGCGAGGATCGCTGTGGTATTTTTCTCAGAATTTTTGGAGTTCTTTTTACAGGTGAAAATTTCGCGGCAAGTGGACTGTTTCCAGCAGATTTGTAAAACCTGGATTTTATTGGATTTAAAGTATAACTGTAGCCTTATGTTGTACCCAGGAGGGATTGTGGACTGTGCTGGACCTGTTGGACCTAGAGTTGTTATTTTCCTGGTTTTCTCAGCTGTACGACTCCGGACAGTTAGCGTCTTCAGGTGGATGGCTTGCTTTCAAGATCTTTGGACTGTACTCTAATTCTATTGATATAGAATCATGCATGATAGTGATTGGACTTGGGTAGCATGCTAGATGTAGGAATTGTTGTTCCTAGTATTATCTGTTGATCTTGTGATCTTTTACTTCCTTCTATCATGTTAAATATTCGTTATCTTGGAACCTGACCTAGCACCCCCGTCATATGTTGCATGTGTAACCAGACCAGTAGAAAACCCTCACTTGGGCTAGGGTTATTTATGTTTAGACATCCACACTTTGTGTTTCATTCCTGGACTTAGTGTTATCCTCGCCCGGGTAGTGGGCCGAGCGGTCGGGACCTCTTTTTAGTGTGGGATGCATTTGCACTCGTGCTTGGGAGCAGAGTGGAGTCTGGCAGATGTAGTGGATCGCTTGTCTGTACCGGGAACCGTTTGAGATAAACGGTGGTCCCGAGAGATCTAGTTTTCCCCTGTTTGGGCTGTCGCCACTGTGTTAGTGGCGGTAGTTTCTAGTGATAGCCGGACCTAGAACCCAGAACCCTTTTCGACATACACATGATTTTAGTCTACCAATATTTTTCTTCCAAGCATCGAAGGGCCGCTGGAGTCTGTTCCTGTTTGATTGGACAAAGGCATCAGCCTTCGGGGCTTGGGTAAAACACTTATTTTTCTAACTGTTTTTCTAAAGAGAACTAAAATCATTAAATATGGATTTCTTCTAGATCAAATGATTTTCAATAACAAATGTCACCTTTTTCTTGTAAATCTCCCCACTCGAAAGGATTCGAGTGATCCGGGTTCTAGGGGCCGTTCCATTGTCGGGACGAAAGCCACGGGGGCCGAGCCTGGAACCTGTTCTTGTTTGATAGGGTTGTAGGTGTAGGTCTCCCGAGACTTTCGGTCCCTGTTGGTGTTTTCTGCGTGTCGTACCGAGGTTATTGTGTTCCCGAACTTTAAGGGATCGGGAACTTCGATAGGCGGAGCCTAGAGTCTGTTCTTGTTTGATAGGGTTCTTAGCACCGGTCTATCGGGTTTCCGAACCCTTATGGTGTCGGTCTTTCCTGTGAGTTTAGTGTTCTGTTGTGGGAGCCGTCTGGTGGACGGTGGCCCCCGCTGTGTGGTTTTCCAGCCTGTGGTTGAGAGTTGTTGTTGTTGGTCGATCTTGTTGATCGTGGTTTGGACTATAGCCTGCATGAGCCATATTTGAGCTCGACTGAGTTACGCGGATACTTTCCTCGGTGGGGTCGCTCCCCTCGAGAGCCACTCCGGAGTTGGGCCTGTTACTTGCTATCGCGACTTGTCGACGCCGTCCCTCTGACTGTGCCAGTTAGTGGCAGTCACGGACACCCTACGGTAGACCCGTCCTGTTGAGGATGTGCGGCAGTAGGTGGGCGCAGGTTTGACTGGACCCTTGAGGCAGTCAGTTTAGATTTGGTGAGTTTATTGTGGGTATTAGTAGATGCATCATGTTCCATCTGTTCCTTTTCTTGAGCATCTAGATAGAGGCATAGTAGCTTTAGAGTTACTTTTCCAGCCCTTTCATTTCAGTATTATATTGTTACTTTTTGCCTCTAGTAGACTTAGTGGGCAGACCGTCGGGCTTGTTGGCGGCACCCACTGAGAACTACTTGGGATGTAGTTCTCACACCCATCGTGGTGTATTTTTCCCACAGGGACTTCTACTCCGGTTCCTGCTGTTCCTGTTGCTGCTGCTTCTGATCGAGGTAAGGGAGTCGCGAGATAGTTCCCTACCAGTCGCCGTCCAGAGAGTAGATGTACCCTTATTACTTTTGAGAGTTCCTGTTGAGAGAACTTTGTAGTGAGGTATAGAGTTGTATTTATTTTACTGCTCGAGAGACTTTTGTACTTGTGGTGAGGACTTGTGTTGTATATAGTTTTTATTTCTAGCAGTTTTACTTTCAGCTCTGATATCTGCATAGTATAGATGCTCTTTTGCAGGTTAGTCGCTTCGTCTATACGGGGCTTCCCGTATGGGCGGCGGATCTGTTGGCGAGCCCGGGTCGCAGTTTCGACGCCGGGGCGTGACACCACCGCTGCCCGCCGCGCTCCGCCGCTGCCCGCCGGCCGCCGGAACAGTGACAAGGTGCCTCGAAATCCGTGCGCGTCATCCGGGCTCCGAAAATAACAAGTAAATACTCCATTTTAATCGTTTTCGCGCGCTGAATCCAAATCCGAAGTCCGTTTTACCCAATTTCACTTCTAAAATTTGCCAAAGGCCTCCGGTGATGCAAACTTAATCCCAAATTACACCATAAATCCATTTCTTGGGCCCGACACGCGCACAAACTCTCCCAAGGGCCACTAATCCATCAGTAATCTCTTAAGTGGGGATTCGGGTCCTCACATCCTCCCCCACTAAAAGAAAGTTTCATCCTCGAAACTAACACGGCTCAAAAGGGGAGTTCCAAAGCCAAAGGGAAGTATCCATCAACACCATCTCCAGCTCCCCAGTCGCTACGCACACTCCGCGAAGCGAATCCACACAGCAAAGGGTCCAAAAGCTGGGAAAACCTCAAGAATTGCAAAAGATAAAGGACAAGGAAGAACGACCAACTTTACTCATCCGAAACTACACGAATTACGCCAACACAACCCTCAAGAAAGGTAAAGGCCCCACCAGCAAGAAGGTCGTCAAGCCCAACTCTCAATTTAGAAAACGGCTGAAATTAACCAAAAGTCCGAAAATTCCGAAAGGACCAGTGCCTTCGCCCCAATCAAACAAGAATAGGTTCGGGCACCGTCTCCATTTCTGGAGCAGTCTTTTGAAGTTTTCGTCCTGTTCGAAAATTTCAGCACAAGGGCGAGAAAAGGGAGAGAAGTGTTGAAGTCGTTCCTGCCGTGGCTACAAAACGGAAGCTACGATCTAACCGTGACCACTAAGGACATAACCTCACGTCGTAATCGTCACCTACGCTCAAAGAGTAGCACCTAACCCCAAAACCGCTGAAGCCACAGCTACAGGAAGGATACCCCGGTGATCAGAGAAAATGAACTCCTGATGTCCAACTCGCGGAAGGTCACTGTCCTCAATCCACAATCAGCAGTTGCACGATACCGCACCAACTGCTCCATCCCGCATGCTCAATCTGAGTCGTGGAGCTGTCACTGAACCGTAACACCTGCCGGTATAATTCCAAGTCTCAACTGTACTGGACACAATCCACTAGGCTCCCCCACATGCACAACACCAACAGGAACCTGTACCTCTAGTGCACGTGGTAACAACTCTACCTCCAGTCCAGACAGGAAAGCCAAAAACACTCTACTCAGACTGCCGTAAAGAAATCATGCCCATGACAACCTGGTCCACTGCCGTAGCGCCCTCCAACCGGGCGGTACAGACTCATCCGCTCGATGTAGGTGGTCGTCGCTCAGTCTGCCTTTGCTCACACTGGGGTGAAAAATGCGGTCTTCCGTAGACAACCAATCTATGCTACCGCCGCGCCACTCAGATGTAGGTGCTGATGCTGCCATCGGGGTCCACCCGATCTTTGGCATCTCAAAGTCCGCTACCCTAGAAAAAGAAATTAGCAATGCCTCTGCCGACCGATCTATCCTCCATCACCTGGCGCGAAGCACCAAAATCCAGAACTCGCTTCTGGCGGCAGATCCCTATCCAAAGGAACTGCAACGCCACGCTCCATACACCACGCCTACTCCATCGAAGCGTCAATAATCCGTAACGGAGGGACCAACTAAACTGAAAGGTACCCTGGCGCAATCCATTCCAACTCACACATATCCTATGCGCCTCGTCCCTCGAAACCTGGAGCGCGCAGTTCAACGACTGCATAAACTCCCTAGCACAGGGAGGCTGTCAAATAGTCTCTCTATCACCACCGACCCCAATGCTGCCTCCAAAGGCTCCAACTCAAATCTATGAATCGGGATGGTTTAGACTACCGGGACTGGCTCCATCGATCGATGATGTCCCAAGCTCATCTACCTACCGCAATCCACCCAACCTCGGTGCCTCGGCACTACTCGTCGGCACGGAGGGGGCTGCTCGCTCCATCGGTGCCGCTGGTACAACTGAATATGCCACTGCATAGGAAGAAAGTGCTGGAGGACACTCAAGCGGTACTGCAACTAGCTGTGCTCTCTGCTCCAACAAGCGCATCAAACGTTCCATGGCTTCCTCCTAGCATCGGACAGCCTCCGACATCTGTGCCATCTGGATCCATAACTCCTGGGTCTCGCTCTGCTCAGACAGCTCTGCCTCCCGCTGCTCGGGTTACTCATCAGATGCGGGATGTGCCCTCTTCACTACACGACGTCTTAGGGGCATCGTAGTCCACTGCACAATAACAAACATCAGGACACAAAACCAAACGACCCAATCCAGCGAAAGTCTAAGACATGCCATCCATTCCATAGCATTATGTTATCTGCAGCCAACATAATCGCTTAGGAGAATAAACATGCCAATCACTCATCCCGTCTCTTGGGAGAGGTATAAAACTCAATCAGGACTCTCGCTAAAAGTCACGACTCTCACGTAGTCATCCTAATGTCCAACCACAAGCCTAGGGTTTCTAAGTCCACGATGACCTACAACCTAGGCTCTGATACCACTCTAATCTGTTACGCCCCGGCGTCGAAACTGCGACCCGGGCTCGCCAACAGATCCGCCGCCCATACGGGAAGCCCCGTATAGACGAAGCGACTACCTGCAAAAGATCAACTATACTATACAGATATCAGAGCTGAAAGTTAAATAATCTGCTGAAAAAGAAAATCAACTACTGTACAACCGAAAATAAAGATACAATGTCCATCTCCCAAATACGATCATATACAAAGTCCTCTAATACAAAACTCAGAACTCAACAGGGAGATATCTCCAATAAATACATCAGTGTACAGGTTCTCAATACATAAGATGTCCTCACTACCTCAGTCTCTCAAACTGTAAAATAAAATACAACTCTATACCTCACTACAAAGGTCTCTCAACAGAGGAAAAAAAATTACTAATCTAGTGAAGCTCTCCTCCGAAGGGGTACCGCTACACTCCAACGACGGGTAGGGAACTAGCTCGCGACTCCCACGCCTCGGTCAGAAGGATCAGCAACAGGAGCAATAGGAACAGGAGCAGAAGTCCCTGGGGAAAAGACACCACGACGGGTGTGAGAACTACATCCCACAGTAGTTCTCAGTGGGTGCCGCCAACAAGCCCAACGGTCTGCCCACCAAGTCTACTAGAGGCATAAAGCAACAAAGTAACACTGAAAGAAAAGAGCTGGAAAAGAATGACTCCACAGCTACAATGACTCTATCTAGATGCTCAAAAAGTGGAACAGATGATAACATGGTGCATCTAATAACCCTCAACTCAGATCACCCAAGGATTTGGAAAACCCGATAGGTCGGTGCTGAGAACCCTATCAAACAAGAACAGACTCTAGGCTCCGCCTATCGAAGTTTCCGGCCCCCTTACAGTTCGGGAACACGACAACCTCGGTACAACACGCAGAAGATATCAACCAGGGCCCGAAAGTTTCGGGAGACCAACACCTACAACCCTATCAACCAGAACAGGTTCCAGGCTCGGCCCCCGTGGCTTTCGTCCCGACAAAGGAATGGCCCCTAGAACCCAGACCACTCGAATCCTTACGAGTGGGGAAATTTACAGGAAAAAGGGTGACATTTGTTACTAAAAACCATTTTCACTCGACCCACGCGGCTGAGGACTAAAAGTAGTTCCCTTTTTGAAAAATCATCTTGATTTGAGGAGAAATCCATTTTAATGATTTTTAGTTCTTTTAGGAAAAACAGTTAGAAAATAAGTAATTACCCAAACCCCGAAGGGCTGATGCCTTTGTCCATTCAAACAAGAACAAACTTCAGCGGCCCTTCGATGCTTGGAAGAAAACATCGATAGACTAAAATCATGTGTATGTCAAAAAGGTTCTGGGTTCTAGGTCCAGCTAACACAAGCACACACCTGCCACAAACACAGTGGTGACAGTACAAACAGGGATACAAGACCTCCCGGGACTACCGTTTACCCAAACGGCTCCCGGCACAGATAAGCGACCCACTACAACTACCAGAGTCCACTATGCTCCCAAGCACGAGTGCAAATGCATCCCACACAAAAAGAAAGTCCCGACCTCTCGGCCCACTACCCGGGCGAGGATAACACTATGTCCATGTAATGTACCGAATTTTCGGCACATAAATAAATGTAAATAAAGGTGGTATGAAATACTAGTGTTATGAAAGTTGGGGAAGTAAGGAACATTTGGACGCGAGTTGGGCCCAATTCGGGTTAAAATGGAGTGATCTAATAATTTATTGGAGAAAGGGGGCCCGAATTTTTAGTGAAAAATTCGCAGTGTCAGAAAATTCTGAAAAAATTACGGGAGCCCCGTAAATATGTTTTAAGGTCACAGAAAAAGTTTCGCGTTAATCGGAGGCCGGATAGTGGGAACGAACTCCGCCAACAGTGTCGAAAAATTCTGAGAAAATTACGGGAGCTTTGTAATTATGTTTTAAGCTCCCAGTAAAAATTTCGCGTGGATCGGATACCCGGATTGCGAGAACGGGGTCCGCTAATGATTCTGGACACAGCGGGACTTTTGGTGGCCCAAAAATGGCCAAAAGTGAAAATTTAAATTTTTCTGTGGTAAATTAAGCTGAAACGAACCCGCCTGTCAAATTTGGACGGAAACGGGCAAAAAATGGATAGAAAACGAGACAAAAACGGATTTTCGAGAAGACGGTGGCACGCGGCTCGAGGGGTCGCGTACTGCGCAAGTCCTGCGCGGGACGCGCGCCACGTGGCGCGGAGGCGCTGCCTGGACTGTGTGCGCATCCCCCTTCATGGTGGACCGCCGCTTGGCGGGTCCCTATTGGAGGGGCCCGTGGACCCGGTCCACGGGTCACACCCTCTCCTTTCTCTTCTTCTTTTTCTTTTTTCTTTTCTTCTTCTTCCTTCTCCCTCGCAGACCCTTCCTCCTCTCCTTTCTGCTCATCTTCTCCAACCGAGCTTCGAGAGAGAGAGAGAGAGAGAGAGAGAGAGAGAGAGAAAGAAAAAGGAGAGAAAATTTTATGAGATGGAACGGTGCGACTGTACGAGGTAAGCCCCGCACGTTATTTTTATGGTATTTTTGGCACAATTTTTATGTCTCCTTTGGGTTTGTATTTCACCCCATTATCGTGTTGCGTGTTAGGAACCGAGTTATATGCATCGTTTAGCGTGCAATCTTACAGTTAAACTTGCACCGTTTGGCGTGCAGATAATTTTATCGTGCACCGTTTTGCGTGCAGTCTTTAATAATATACATCGTTTTTCGTGCAGAGATAGAAAATATGCACCGATTTGCGTGCAACGTGGAAAACGCAACGTGCATCGTTTTGCGTGCCAACCCGAGGTACGTGCTCCGTTTTGCGTGCCGATCGTGTTATCGTGCACCGTTTTGCGTGCCGACCCTAATATTTTGCATCGATTTGCGTGCAGGACTAGAAAAGTGTGCATCGTTTTGCGTGCAATCCTGCAGTCGAACGTGCACCGTTTTGCGTGCAGATTTGAGGTACGTTCTCCATTTTGCGTGCCGATCGTATTATCGTGCACCGTTTTGCGTGCCGACCCTAATATTTTGCATCGATTTGCGTGCAGGACTAGAAAAGAGTGCATCGTTTTGCGTGCAACCCTACAGTCGAACGTGCACCGTTTTGTGTGCAGATTTAAGGTACGTGCACCGTTTTGCGTGCAGGTTGAGTTGACGCGCATCGTTTTGCGTGCCGACTGAAGTGGCGCGCATCGTTTTGCGTGTGAGTTTTTCTGACGCGTACCGTTTTGCGTGCAGGTTTGGTGGACGTGTACCGTTTTGCGTGCAGACTCGAGGGAGCTGCACCGTTTTGCGTGCAAGCTCGAGAGAACAAGTGGAATCGCGCGGAGACCAATTACAAGTGTCTACAAGCAATTAGGTACACTACAAGGTGGGGAATTCTGCCGAAATTGGGTGACCTCTCCCCTTGCTCCTTTGTTTTTCGATTCGAAGCATGATAGTAGCCTGTTAGAGGCGTTAGGTAATTATGAATAAGATTGCATGTTTAGAGGAACACAGATGAAAAGAGCAACTGTTGGTTGCCAATAACAGATGATATATGTGCATGTGTAGAGAAATTTAGAAGAAAAGTGATATTTATGATTTATCCACAATAGGGGATAAATTTGTATGTGTAGATGGACACAGATGATAAATGCAACTGTCGGTTGCCAAAAGAAGATAATTCATTTTCATGTGCAAAAAGGACTTAGAGGATAAGTATTATTTTTATGATGGATATGAAAATAATTGCATGCGTAGAAATAAGTAATTACTTGATGACTGTGATCATGTTAGGGTACAACCCTAGGAATCATGTGATATAAGGGAACAGAACTTGTTGGTAGTAAGACTAGGAGAAAACCTAGTTTAGGGGTTTGACGAGTGACATCAACTTAGGAGTTATTCTAGGAAGGATGAGTGGCATGGTCTTAGGTGATAACCTAAGGACACTGGATAGAGTGATCAACATAGAGTCAGAAAACTCTAGGTGTATATGACATGGAACTTAGGTAAAGAGAACCTAAGGAGAACTAGTGTTCAACATAGAGTCAAGGAACTCTAGGATGAGTATGACATGGAACTTAGGTAAAGGAAACCTAAGGTGAACTAGAGGTCAGCATAGAGTCATGGAACTCTAGGACAAGTATGACATGGAACTTAGGTAAAGGAAACCTAAGGTGAACTAGAGGTCAGCATAGAGTCATGGAACTCTAGGACAAGTATGACATGGGACTTAGGTAAAGGGAACCTAAGTTGAGCTAGAAGAGTTTAAACTCACAGACAGGAAAAATAGAGTCAAGTTGACTCTAGGATTCAGTAAGGAATCAGGAGGATGGAAAAGGTGGATCAAGTGTGGAGATGTGAAAGGGAAAACAGAAAAGTAGAGTCAATGTAATTCTAAGATAACAGTGGAACATGGAATTAGAGTCAGTGTAACTCTAAGTTAATGGTGGAGCAGGAAAACAGAGTTTAGTTAACTCTAGGATTCAGTGAGGAATCAGAAATGTGGGATGAGATCCCCAGTTTAAAGAGTTGATCAAATATAACCCTAGAAGGTCATAGGGTGTCTGGGCAAATGGATAATAACTTTAACTTCAATTTGAGTTAAAGAGATAAAAGAAAAATGTTTATGAGTCCATGAGACTCTCTAGTTACCCGTGTGGCAAGACCCTGGGTAAGAGGTGAAAAAGTGATTAATAAGCAAGACAATCAAATTGCTCAAGATAGAGCTAAAATTGGTTAATAAGCAAGACAAGCAAATTGCTTAAGATAAAGAGAATAAAAGAGGATATTAATGACGCCTTCGAATTTGAGACTCGTCAAGTGGAGCAGGACTCCCTGGGCAGTGACCCGTCGGACGAGGTACTTTCGAAGGGCTAAAAGTGAAAGCAAGGAGCTAAATGCTCAAAGAAAAGAGAAAGTGATTTGCCAGTGGCAAAAAGGGAGCTATAAGCTCGAATAAGAAAGGAAAGCAAGTGTTCAAAGGCAAAGAGGCTAAGAACTAATTAAAATGAAAAGAGAGAACATATAAAGATAAAACGGGCGGACCTACGGTGAAACCAGCCCATGTTGGAGGTACGGGCAGTATCCCTCTCCCGGGTAGAGACCCGTTCGGGACGTTTCTTCCGTAGGACGGGGTAACACTTGCGGGTGTTATCGGCAACCTTAGAAATCTTATCTTATGGTAGCAGGACTACCGGGCTCGGGCCCGTTGGATAAGAATTTATGAGGGTTAACTTGAACTAAAGCACCAGAATCTAAAGAATAAGAAAAATAGAGTGGCCAAGGTGGCCGGGTTAGTTGGACTCAGTATTCAGCGGCATAGTGGCCGAGTTGGTGCTTAGCAGCCTAGTGTGGCTAGACAGAGTAGTGCTGGGTAGATGGTTATACACAGATAGTGTAGTGATATGTTATATTGCATAGCTGCATTTTGATATTGAGGATTTAGTTTCCTAGCACTATTATTATTGCTTCCATTGGACCAAGTGGTGTAGGACACTTTTTCTCGGTGGTTGAACCCACTGGGAACTCTGTCAGGAGTTCTCACACCCCTTGGGTGACCCCCCCCCCCACAGGTGCGGGTATGGATGCAGCGGACGAGACGGTTCAGAGGCAGACGGCGAGGTATGCGACAGGGGCAAGGGCCCAGCAGCATAGAGACCTAGAGGGTCTAGCAGAGGTATCCCATTTATGTATTTCTTGAGTGAACCTTGTATAGTGAGGAATTTATGTAAAGGAAATGTAATAATTTTATTTGCAAGTTCAGAAATGTAAAGTGTAGTAAGTTTAATTTATGGTTCACTCCTGTATGCTTTCATTTCCGCATTAACTATTCGTTATTGAATGAAAGTTTTAAATTTATAGTGATTTTTAGTGCTCTGATACCACTCTAATCTGTCACGCCCCGAGTCCGCCAATTTGTACGGTTCGGGCACGCAAACAGACCCGCCAATCGGGTAAAACACCACATAGGGAAACACACCTGTTTTGACTCGAGTCACGAGAGGGCTCGGGGTCAAACAAGGTACAGGAGCTGCGATAGCTGGTGACCGCACTTATTGGTGCGGTCCAGTAACATAAGGAATCTTCTTGCCGATAGGCGGAAACTTTCCGCCGGCAGGGAGGCAGACTCTGACGCCTATAGGTGGCGTCAATGTGACAGTCGGAGCAGATCGATAGGCTCCGGGGGCTGATAGCGCAGCAAGCTGAGGCTGCACAAACAACGAATGAGTATACGGCGTCGCCGCCTGTATGGGCGACAGTAGAAAGTGGCAGTGGCCGCCGAGCTTTTGTCGGCGCACCCCGCACCTTCAGCAAAGAGTGTTATAAGCTTGTGTCAGCTAATTTGCTGGCAAAGTGTGGTTGGAAAGGTCCAGTGAGAGACCGACTTATAGAACGCTGGTGATCGCTATGTGCGAGAACCAAGTTAATGTCCTAAGGGTTATGGCAAGAAGGGTTGCAGGCCTAGAGTAGGCTTCAGGATACGTGGGTCTCTCGATAGAGCGAGAGTTTTACTGGCGCCGTTTTGATGAATGGGCGTAATGGCAAGGATTGCCACCGCAGGATTTGAGTGTTAATCACCAGGATGGTGAACTGTTATTGTGATGCCTCGACCCAGTTGGGAGAGTGCATAAGAGCCGTAGGGGTACGTAAGCGAATCGCTTAACGATGGATTTTCTGCGAGTTAGCATGGGGGCGTAGGACGTCCAATTGTTTGGGTGCTCATGGAGCACAAGTATTGTTTAGCCAGAGAGAGCTGATTAGGTGGCATAGTAGCCTTTGCCCAGTGTGGCCAGAGTTGATAGAGAGTTTTGGGTCGTGGATTGACAACTGGTTAGTTGGTTTTGCTCAGTGAGCATAGTGGTCGCGTGGCTACGATTAGCGGGTTCGCTTGGGGACGATCCGTGTCTGGACCATGTTTGTGGACTGTGGGCCTGTAGCCCAGTGGGCAGGCGCAGTCAGCTGTGAGAGACAGCGGCCCGAGACCTGATGGCGGGGCATGATAGAGATTTGGTCGGGACGGTAGTCCGAGCGATGACCCGAAGACGTGGAATGCCACGTCTGAGCATTGAGGCTATTAATTAGTACACTGAGATTAGTACACTGAAAGTGTGATATAACCAGGCCGTAGAACTAGTGGTGATTGAGGTACTGTAGCTCCTAGTGGGAGTGTCAGTGTAGCAATCCTAAGTGAGGATCTACCCGTTTGATGATTGGGTCTGTGTGCTAGTGAGAGCCATTATACAGAGTTGGACTGGTTGGGCTATAGGCCCCTATTAGACCGTGGTCTGTGAACCTATTAGTAGTCTGAGATGTCGGGTTAGCTGATAACCCGTGGACTTAGAGCACTAGCAGCGTGCATGATAGCTGAGGACTTGTGGATTGGCCTTTGCCCTCCACATTAGGCAGCTGAGCGATCGGAAAGAAAATGCGGTAAATGAAATTAGGTGCAGATGCAACCTCGTTGTGAAAAGAATGATGGCGGAATTAAAGTGAAAATTTCGCAAGTAAAAACTGGGTCATTCGTGGCAATTGAAAGAGCAAGTGCTCAACTGTGTCTTTCACCTACTTAGTGAAAGTGGCCAGACACCAGGTCTGTGTTTGTCCCTAAATTGCGATAGGGATTCATGAATGAGTTGCTCGTGTAGTCCTGGCGAGCAGAAAGTTTGATGCCGGTCACGATATACAGTGAGCCCAGTAGTGAGGGCAAGATTTCCTCCCTCTCGATCAAGTAGGAGTCGAGATGTGATTCAAGTTTCGAGGACGAAACTTATTTTAAGGGGAGTAGAATGTAATGTACCGAATTTTCGGCACATAAATAAATGTAAATAAAGGTGGTATGAAATACTAGTGTTATGAAAGTTGGGGAAGTAAGGAACATTTGGACGCGAGTTGGGCCCAATTCGGGTTAAAATGGAGAGATCTAAAAATTTATTGGAGAAAGGGGGCCCGAATTTTTAGTGAAAAATTCGCAGTGTCAGAAAATTCTGAAAAAATTACGGGAGCCCCGTAAATATGTTTTAAGGTCACAGAAAAAGTTTCGCGTTAATCGGAGGCCGGATAGTGGGAACGAACTCCGCCAACAGTGTCGAAAAATTCTGAGAAAATTACGGGAGCTTTGTAATTATGTTTTAAGCTCCCAGTAAAAATTTCGCGTGGATCGGATACCCGGATTGCGAGAACGGGGTCCGCTAATGATTCTGGACACAGCGGGGCTTTTGGTGGCCCAAAAATGGCCAAAAGTGAAAATTTAAATTTTTCTGTGGTAAATTAAGCTGAAACGAACCCGCCTGTCAAATTTGGACGGAAACGGACAAAAAATGGATAGAAAATGAGACAAAAACGGATTTTCGAGAAGACGGTGGCACGCGGCTCGAGGGGTCGCGTACTGCGCAAGTCCTGCGCGGGACGCGCGCCACGTGGCGCGGAGGCGCTGCCTGGACCGTGTGCGCATCCCCCTTCATGGTGGACCGCCGCTTGGCGGGTCCCTATTGGAGGGGCCCATGGACCCGGTCCACGGGTCACACCCTCTCCTTTCTCTTCTTCTTTTTCTTTTTTCTTTTCTTCTTCTTCCTTCTCCCTCGCAGACCCTTCCTCCTCTCCTTTTTGTTCATATTCTCCAACCGAGCTTCGAGAGAGAGAGAGAGAGAGAGAGAGAGAGAGAGAGAGAGAGAGAGAGAGAAAAAGGAGAGGAAATTTTGTGAGATGGAACGGTGCGACTGTACGAGGTAAGCCCCGCACGTTATTTTTATGGTATTTTTGGCACAATTTTTATGTCTCCTTTGGGTTTGTATTTCACCCCATTATCGTGTTACGTGTTAGGAACCGAGTTATATGCATCGCTTAGCGTGCAATCTTACAGTCAAACTTACACCGTTTGGCGTGCAGATAATTTTATCGTGCACCGTTTTGCGTGCAGTCTTTAATAATATACATCGTTTTTCGTGCAGAGATAGAAAACGTGCACCGATTTGCGTGCAACGTGGAAAAAGCAACGTGCATCGTTTTGCGTGCCAACCCGAGGTACGTGCTCCGTTTTGCGTGCCGATCGTGTTATCGCGCACCGTTTTGCGTGCCGACCCTAATATTTTGCATCGATTTGCGTGCAGGACTAGAAAAGTGTGCATCGTTTTGCGTGCAACCCTACAGTCGAACGTGCACCGTTTTGCGTGCAGATTTGAGGTACGTTCTCCGTTTTGCGTGCCGATCGTATTATCGTGCACCGTTTTGCGTGCCGACCCTAATATTTTGCATCGATTTGCGTGCAGGACTAGAAAAGAGTGCATCGTTTTGCGTGCAACCCTACAGTCGAACGTGCACCGTTTTGCGTGCAGATTTGAGGTACGTGCACCGTTTTGCGTGCAGGTTGAGTTGACGCGCATCGTTTTGCGTGCCGACTGAAGTGGCGCGCATTGTTTTGCGTGTGAGTTTTTCTGACACGCACCATTTTGCGTGCAGGTTTGGTGGACGTGCACCGTTTTGCGTGCAGACTCGAGGGAGGTGCACCGTTTTGCGTGCAAGCTCGAGGGAACAAGTGGAATCGCGCGGATACCAATTGCAAGTGTCTACAAGCAATTGGGTACACTACAAGGTGGGGAATTCTGCCGAAATTGGGTGACCTCTCCCCTTGCTCCTTTGTTTTTCGATTCGAAGCATGATAGTAGCCTGTTAGAGGCGTCAGGTAATTATGAATAAGATTGCATGTTTAGAGGAACACAGATGAAAAGAGCAACTGTTGGTTGCCAATAACAGATGATATATGTGCATGTGTAGAGAAATTTAGAAGAAAAGTGATATTTACGATTTATCCACAATAGGGGATAAATTTGTATGTGTAGATGGACACAGATGATAAATGCAACTGTCGGTTGCCAAAAGAAGATAATTCATTTTCATGTGCAAAAAGGACTTAGAGGATAAGTATTATTTTTATGATGGATATGAAAATAATTGCATGCGTAGAAATGAGTAATTACTTGATGACTGTGATCATGTTAGGGTACAACCCTAGGAATCATGTGATATAAGGGAACAGAACTTGTTGGTAGTAAGACTAGGAGAAAACCTAGTTTAGGGGTTTGACGAGTGACATCAACTTAGGAGTTATTCTAGGAAGGATGAGTGGCATGGTCTTAGGTGATAACCTAAGGACACTGGATAGAGTGATCAACATAGAGTCAGAAAACTCTAGGTGTATATGACATGGAACTTAGGTAAAGAGAACCTAAGGAGAATTAGTGTTCAACATAGAGTCAAGGAACTCTAGGATGAGTATGACATGGAACTTAGGTAAAGGAAACCTAAGGTGAACTAGAGGTCAGCATAGAGTCATGGAACTCTAGGACAAGTATGACATGGAACTTAGGTAAAGGAAACCTAAGGTGAACTAGAGGTCAGCATAGAGTCATGGAACTCTAGGACAAGTATGACATGGGACTTAGGTAAAGGGAACCTAAGTTGAGCTAGAAGAGTTTAAACTCACAGACAGGAAAAATAGAGTCAAGTTGACTCTAGGATTCAGTAAGGAATCAGGAGGATGGAAAAGGTGGATCAAGTGTGGAGATGTGAAAGGGAAAACAGAAAAGTAGAGTCAATGTAATTCTAAGATAACAGTGGAACATGGAATTAGAGTCAGTGTAACTCTAAGTTAATGGTGGAGCAGGAAAACAGAGTTTAGTTAACTCTAGGATTCAGTGAGGAATCAGAAATGTGGGATGAGATCCCCAGTTTAAAGAGTTGATCAAATATAACCCTAGAAGGTCATAGGGTGTCTGGGCAAATGGATAATAACTTTAACTTCAATTTGAGTTAAAGAGATAAAAGAAAAATGTTTATGAGTCCATGAGACTCTCTAGTTACCCGTGTGGCAAGACCCTGGGTAAGAGGTGAAAAAGTGATTAATAAGCAAGACAATCAAATTGCTCAAGATAGAGCTAAAATTGGTTAATAAGCAAGACAAGCAAATTGCTTAAGATAAAGAGAATAAAAGAGGATATTAATGACGCATTCGAATTTGAGACTCGTCAAGTGGAGCAGGACTCCCTGGGCAGTGACCCGTCGGACGAGGTACTTTCGAAGGGCTAAAAGTGAAAGCAAGGAGCTAAATGCTCAAAGAAAAGAGAAAGTGATTTGCCAGTGGCAAAAAGGGAGCTATAAGCTCGAATAAGAAAGGAAAGCAAGTGTTCAAAGGCAAAGAGGCTAAGAACTAATTAAAATGAAAAGAGAGAACATATAAAGATAAAACGGGCGGACCTACGGTGAAACCAGCCCATGTTGGAGGTACGGGCAGTATCCCTCTCCCGGGTAGAGACCCGTTCGGGACGTTTCTTCCGTAGGACGGGGTAACACTTGCGGGTGTTATCGGCAACCTTAGAAATCTTATCTTATGGTAGCAGGACTACCGGGCTCGGGCCCGTTGGATAAGAATTTCTGAGGGTTAACTTGAACTAAAGCACCAGAATCTAAAGAATAAGAAAAATAGAGTGGCCAAGGTGGCCGGGTTAGTTGGACTCAGTATTCAGCGGCATAGTGGCCGAGTTGGTGCTTAGCAGCCTAGTGTGGCTAGACAGAGTAGTGCTGGGTAGATAGTTATACACAGATAGTGTAGTGATATGTTATATTGCATAGCTGCATTTTGATATTGAGGATTTAGTTTCCTAGCACTATTATTATTGCTTCCATTGGACCAAGTGGTGTAGGACACTTTTTCTCGGTGGTTGAACCCACTGGGAACTCTGTCAGGAGTTCTCACACCCCTTGGGTGACCCCCCCCCCCCCCCCCCCCCACAGGTGCGGGTATGGATGCAGCGGACGAGACGGTTCAGAGGCAGACGGCGAGGTATGCGACAGGGGCAAGGGCCCAGCAGCATAGAGACCTAGAGGGTCTAGCAGAGGTATCCCATTTATGTATTTCTTGAGTGAACCTTGTATAGTGAGGAATTTATGTAAAGGAAATGTAATAATTTTATTTGCAAGTTCAGAAATGTAAAGTGTAGTAAGTTTAATTTATGGTTCACTCCTGTATGCTTTCATTTCCGCATTAACTATTCGTTATTGAGTGAAAGTTTTAAATTTATAATGATTTTTAGTGCTCTGATATACAGCTTCCGCATACACTTGTTGTGTTATTATGGATGTTACCGTTCCTTTCGGGTAGAAAAAGGTTTTACCCGATTGCCGGGTCTGTTTGCGTGCCCGAACCGTACAAATTGGCGGACTCGGGGCGTGACAGTCCAGGAATGAAAGAACAGTGTGGATGTCTAAACATAAATAACCCTAGCCCAAGTGAGGGTTTTCTACTGGTCTGGTTACACATGCAACATATGACGGGGGTGCTAGGTCAAGTTCAAGATAACCATAATTTAACAGGTGGTAGGAAGCAAAAGGGATCATAAGATCCTCAGATAAAAACAACGAATAACAATTCCTACATTCTAGCATGCTACTCAATAAATTCACTATCATGCATGGTCCTACTATAGTAGATATAATCTCCAGCTCATCAAACTTGGAGACAAGGCCACCCACTTGAAGGCACTATCTGTCTAAAGTCCCACAGCTGAAAATACCCCGAAATCACTATCTCTCAATCCAACAGGTCCAGCAATGCCCGCAAACTCTCCTGGGTACAACACAAGGCTTACAATTACACTTTATTCCAAAATGAAACCAAGTAATCACAGTCTGAAATTCAGTCCCGAAGATGCCAATTATTCACCTGGAGAAAGGGCTCCGAAAAATTCAATAAAAATACTGTCGTGATCCTAGCGTCGAGACCTTCGAAACGGGTACCTGCATGCCCAATTCCGAGCACCGTAGGCCAAGTTACAAATTCCACAACACAGGGTGCGCAAAACCACACAGCAACATAACTGTAATTCCATGCACAGATAAGGGGGAAAACATATACCTTCGGGCAAACCTCAGAAAAATCCAAGAAAAATACTATGATAATCCTTGCGTCTAGTAGATGAAATAAGTGTATAGGATTGTCTCAATCCGATGCCCGGTTGCGGAGATATCGCCGAAAAACCACGCCGCTGTCCGAAACTCCACCACAAAAACTATGTCACAGTAAACTCGGAAAAACATCTCGAGAAGCGCAAAACTAGGGGATTCTAAAAATAGATAGATCGTAGCTCTGTCCGTTGCGAATCCAGCGGCAAAGAAATCGCTCGAAAAGGTGGTCGGAGTAGGCCGGGAGAGCTCGCGCACCGAAACACGACGAAGGAGAACACAAAAGGACGAGCGTCGCGCCGCGCCGTAAAAATGGAAACCTCGGGAAGTGTGCCATGTAAAATCTCCGAACTCTGCAGATGGATGAAGCACTGCGTGGGGATCAACTTTGCTGAAGGCCTCAAGTGGGTTTGATGCTCGGAAACGCGAAAAAAACGGAGAAGAAGAAGTCTCGGATCCTTAAATAGGCTGCTCAAACAAATCAGGAAATGACGAATGAGTCCCGGTTTCCGGGCGCTCGGAGAATTCGGACCGCAACAGTGTTGGGCCCGGCCCAACACTGTGCGCGCCCGAATCCCTCACGGGCCTCCACGTAGCCCGCCAAACAGGCGACAGCAAAAACATCCATTCACTGCACGCCACGTGGCCGCCCCGGACGCCGACACGTGGCCCGGCAGCCAGTCAACGCGCGCCTAGCGCGCGCACGTGCGCGCGCCAGCGCCGCCAGCGCACCCTGCCAGGCACGCGCCCCGAGGCGGTCCAGCCTGCCCCCTGGTCCCGGTGCACTGCATCGGCCACTATGTAAGACCTGACCTTTTTATCTGGCTTTCCCCCGTCGTTTACTTGTAGCGGTTCTTGTGAGGGGTTAAATTTTCGTGTTTTCTGGACAGACCGACGGGGCTCGCGGGTACTTTTAAATGGTAGAGCTCGCGAAACGGAGAACGGTGGCGCGATCGGTTTCAAATTCGGACCCCGGGAACGCCCAGAATTTAATTGTGAAGTTTGCAGTCTTTTCGGACTCTCTGAAATCCGTGCAGATGTTCTGCACGGTTCTCGAGGTAGCTTAGCCGCTGGGTTTATTTGGTGAGACTAGGGTTTTAGCAGTAGACTTATTTTCCTTTCTTTTTTTCCTTTTCCTCGTTTTTATTTCGTGCGGCTAGGGTTTTGGGATCGTGACCGGTGAGGGGAAAGGAACGGGGAACCCAACCTATTGTCGCTCTCGCTCGACTCTCCTCCGGCGTAGGACGTTACTGCGGGGACCCGAGAGAGAAGGAAGGAGGTGGACCTTCCGGCGGGTGGCCGGGTGAAGGTGAACGATCCTTCTCCTCAATCCCTCGCGAACCTATGTGAGTTTTTACCGTTCTTGTTTTAGTTTTGTAATCCTCTTGTTTGGGGCTTGTGGGTCGTTCCGAGGGCGGGGATCGTTGCGCCACCACCACCATTGCCGGCGGATGTCACCGTCGAGGGGTCGCCCGCGCGGGTCGGTGTCGCGCGGGGCCGCCCGCTGGTAGGGCGCCCGCGCGGGCCGGGGCCGCGCGGGGCCGCCCGCACCCGCGGGCAGCGCGCTCGCGCCGCTCCCTGCCGCGCGGGGCCGCCCGCGGGAGGGGGTGCCCGCGCGACTCCCTGCCGCGCGGGGCCGCCCGCGGGAGTGGCCGCCCGCACCCGCGCGGCTCCCTACCGCGCGGGGACGCCCGCGGGAGGGGGTGCCCGCGTGGCTCCCTGCCGCGCGGGGCCGTCCGCGGGAGGTGCGCCCGCGCGGGCTGGTGCCGCGCGGGGCCGCCCGCACCCGCGGGCAGCGCGCCCGCGCGGGGCCGCCCGCACCCGCGGGCAGCGCGCCCGCGCGGCTCCCTACCGCGTGGGGCCGCCCGCTGGAGGGGCGCCCGCGAGGGCTGGTGCCGCGCGGGGCCGCCCGCTGGTGGTGCGCCCGCGCGGGCTGGGGCCGCGCGGGGTCGCTGCCGACGTGCCGGGGGACGCGCGGAGCCGTCCGCAAGCGAGGCGTACGCCGCCCGGGTCGTCGTCGTGCGGGATCTTCGCACACGGGGAGTTTTTCGAAACTTGTCATTTTTCCGTTCCCGCCAGTGTCGTCGTTGGGGGTTTCTGATCTTCAGGCCTTATCTTTTCGTTTCCTCAGGGTCACGGGATGCTGTGGCCTCGGCAGATACGCAACCGCGGACGAACCGAGCGCCGGTCTCCTTTCAAGGTGGGTACTTTCCCTCGGAGTCAGTTAGGAAAGGGGGTTATTTATGTAAAATACTTTTTGTAGAGTTATTAATCCCAAAGGATCTAAATAGGTACTATCAAACAACTAGAGGGGGGGTGAATAGGTGTAATACTTATAAAACCAAATCTCAGTGCAAAATAAAAACCAATGCGGAAAATAAAAACAGCACACCGAGATTTACGTGGAAACTCCAATCCAGGAGAAAAACCACGGGACCAACACGCAATAACAATCCACTAAGAATAGAAGAATAACAAGGTGATTACCGACTCCACGGACTCAACCCCTCCTTCAGCTTCTTCGGACCTTGCGCTGACCGGTTGGATATCCACGCAATAACAATCCCTAAGAAAAGAAGAATAACAAGGTGATTACCGTCTCCACGGATTTAACCCCTCCTTCAATTTCTTGGACCTCGCGCTCCACCGTTTTGCCCGTCCACTGTTCACGTTCGAATCCACGAACGCACGCTTCGAATCCACGAAACGCCTTTAGCACACCGAATCCACGATGCCACGTCGAATCCACGACGCAAACTCAGTCGATAAGAATATTGACTTCGATGGTGATCCTTTGCTTAGATTATCAATGAAGAACCGTAGAAGAAATCTCTAAGCAAAGATTAGATCAATTCGACCAAAGATATGTTCTTGAAGGAACCATCGAATTGACCTAAAAGAGGCTATAAAGAAGATCGATAAAAACCTAGCCTCTAGGGTTGCTCTCAAGAGTTTTATAAAAAGATCGGCCGTAGCTCCCACGTTTTTGAGAAACCCTAAGTGTCTATTTATAGTTTAGAAACCTTTGGAAAGAGATAAGAATCAAAAACTTACCTTATCTGGAAATTTTCAGGACGGCGATCCGGATCGGATTTACTGCGATCCGGATCGTCGTAACGAGATTGACGATTCCAGAAAACCAAGGGTTCGGGATCCGGATCGCATTGCCCGATCCGGATCGTTCATACAAATCAGAAAACTTAACATTCGGGATCCGGATCGGAAATTGCAAGGATCCGGATCGAAGTCTTGTATGAAGCAACAACCTTCGGGATCCGGATCGTTGGCCCTGATCCGGATCCTGAATATGTCCGAACACCAGTTTTTGATTATTATGAAATTAAAAATTCTTCCAAGTGTTTCTATACTATAAGAAAGTATTCGGATCACCAAAATTATTTAGTTAACCATACCTGATCCTTTTGAATACTTTCTTCTTGAGATTGATGTAACTGATCCACAATTCTTCATCTTCAATCTTCAAGACTCAAGACATTGAGTGTCAACTTGAGCTCTTGTTGAATCTTCTCTAAGTCTTTGATTGCTGATTGACAATTTGATCCCTTTAAGACTCCGACTCAACTCACTGACTTGACTCACGAAATATGCCAAGACCAAAATGTCGTAACAATCTCCCCCTTTGGCAATTTCGTGACAAAACCGAAAAATACATAAAAGCTCAAAACACTCATCTTAAACCAAAAAATCGAAACTCAATGTCATCACCAAAACATTGATTTTCTTTGCGTGAAAGATCCAATAAATACAAAATTACATTTGAACCAAACAGTCCTAGAACATACTCTATGACTTAGGACTTGGAGTCTTAAAGTGATGTAATTCCTGCAAAACCAAAACTCCAAACAAAATCAAACGTTAGTCGTTAGAAATTAGAATCCTACATTTGATCCGTCTTCCTTTTGGTTCTTTTGTTTTTTCTTTGTCTCCCCCTATCTTTAGCATCTCTAACATGTTCTCCATGTTCTCCCCCTTTGTGATACGATCATCATTTTCGGTTCTCCCCCTATCTCGATGATCTCTTCTCCCCTATTTCTCTCTTCTCTCTTCTCCCCCATTTTGTCACAAATTGTCAAACAGTGAACATACTAGACAAAAGGAAATCACTAACAACATCAGTTCAAAGAGAAAGAGAGATAAAAGCTCAGTTCCGGTATATAACAAATATGCAGATTGCGTACCGGTACCAGAAGGCAAAAAACTAATAATTCCTTGAAACAAATCCAAATTTTAGAATCTTTTCAAATACCGATTTGTATTCCATCAAGAAAACACTTTAAGTGCTTTAACCAATGAATTAACAAGATGTCATTCAATCCAATTAATTTCACAAGATTAAAAAGATTTACTCCTAAATCATGAAAAACAAAGATAAAACATTATAAACAGTTTTTCATGTTATATTCATCAAACACAAGTCATCAAAAATAATCTTGAGATCCAAAGTCTATCAAGATGTAACGGATGTACAAAGATGACATACAGAGATTTTCAAATGACATCAATTTGATTTCTTACCCTTTCAAATTTGAGATAAGCACTAAAATACCTAAGGGTGGCTCTTTGAGCATCTTTCAACTATCCCACCTTATACCAACCAGGAGATTGTTCAAAATATAAGAGTTTTGCATATAAATCTCCAAATGCTTCAACTAAAGATTTTCTCATAAAATACTATCAAGCATCCATAACATGTGGTAGCTTCACACACAAACCGGACGACCGGGGTGGCAGCTCTTTCCAACATGTGGTGGTAGTTTTCACACTCCTTTCGGATGTAACTCTTTCCACATCTTTTAAAATACATTTATTTACCCTTGTAAGAATGCAATCTCTTACGTGAAAGAATTAAATCCCAAATTTTAATCAATCGGTTGTCTCACGTTTATCACAATGAATTCACACAACCGAGATAGATTAAGCATCTGAAGATCACACACGATTTCTAAAATTTGATGCTTATAATATCAAAAACTCCTATAATGAAGTATCTTCAAGATTATGATTATGGAGTAAAGTTGATAATCCATATAAAATTAATTTAGAGTGATTGAAAGTGAAAGCCCTTTTCATTCAATGCACTTGTTCGTTAAAAACCCTTTTGTTCAAAAATAAAGTATAAAAACGAAGAGCATTGAAAAACATGTAATGCAAAGATTAAGAAAGATATGAAGGGAAAACCAATCAAAGCATTACATACAGTCATAAGCTATTTAGAACTTAAGACAAGGAAAGATATCACCTTTCCGAATCCAAAATCGCTGGATTTTGGGTTGTCTTGATTCGTTGTGGCCGGGGGTTGTCCGCTTTGACTGTTGGTCCACCTTAGGTCTTTGCCTCGCAATGATCCACTTGTATGATTGATGTTGTGGCTCGGACCTTTGGTGGGTTGAGTGAACTCCTTAGATGAAGTTGCCGAAGGACTCTTCTTTCTCTTTTTCGGGCAATTCTTCACCAAATGTCCTTCAAGTCCACATAGGTGACAAGTTCTTCCTTTCAATTTAGTTATGGAACTTGAAGCCTTCACAGTTTGGTTCTTTTTGAATCCCAAACCAACCTTGCTTGTTTGACCTAATCCGGACATACACTCAAGTTTCTTGGAATCGGTTGAGATCCTTTGTATGTCGGATTTAAGTTGATGAACTTGTTTGGTCAATGCTTGGTTGGTGACATGAATCTCCTCAAACTGTTTTTCTAGAAAACCAATCTTGTCCGTATATGATTTAGCGTTTGTCTCCGATTGGTTTAGCTTTTCTTGGAGGATTTTATTGTTATTCAATAAACGTCCTTGTTCCTCCTCGAGATCATGAAGTTTTATCTTTAAAGCATGATTCTCGTCTTGATTCTCAAGTCGTTGCTTCCTCAACTTCTTGATATGCTTGGCCATCTTCTTAGATTCCGCAAGAAGTTGTTGATATGCCTCAACGAGTTCTTCCTCGTCCGACTCCCCCTCACTTGATGACTCTCCGCCGGATGTTGATGTTTCATGCAAAATCAAAGGAATAGAGTCAGTGATTAAAGATGATAAGCAACCATTAGAAGAGGGAATATAAGAGGCATGAGAGGCAACAACTTTTTCCCTTTTACTTGAGGTCGATTCATTAGAAGTAGAATCGTCCCAAGTTTTTGCTTGCAAAGCCCTCTTTTTATATGATTTCGGAGAAGGACAATCCGTTGAAAAATGGCCGTAGCCTTTGCATCGATAGCAGTGGATTTCCCCTTCGAAATCATCTTTCTCTTTTTCTTTAGAGGGTTTTGCAAAGCTTTTGAGATTAGAGGATTTAGAACCCGATGATCCTTTAGAAGGTTTCGTGGATGAAGATCCATCGGTTCGATTCTTCCAAAATTTCCGACGAAATTTCTTTACGATCCGCGCCAATTGTTCTTCAAAATCGGCAAAAGAGATTTCATCGTCGGAACTTGATTCGCTATCTTCTTCCTTTGTTGATTTGAATGCAATACCTGTAAGCTTAGAAGAAGACTTGGAAGAAACTTGATTAGTAGGAAAAGTCATTTCATAAGTTTGCAAAGCACCTACTAATTCCTCTACACTCATCTCATCCGGATGACTAACGGTTTCAATGGCGGTAACCTTTGCCCTAAACCGTTCCGGAAGAGTCCGAAGTATCTTTCTTACAATTTTTGACTCCGGGATCTTTTCTCCTAAATTAGCACATGTATTTATTACATCTTGAAGTCTAGTGTAATAATCTGTAAACAATTCATGCTCTTCCATATGAATAGAGTCAAATTGACTTGTAAGCATCTGGAGCTTTTGAATTTTTACAAGATTAGTACCCTCATGTGTAATTTTGAGAATATCCCAAATTTCCTTCGCGGTTTCACACAGGGAAATTCTTGTGAACTCAGTCGAGGAAAGAGAGTTAAAAAGAGCGTTCATACCTTTCCCATTGTAAGAAGATCTTTCGAGTTCCTCTTTGGACCATCTAGAGCGAGGTTTTGGGGTAGTAGAATTTCCTACTTCCTCAACAGGATGCACCCAACCGCATTCCACGGATTGCCATACTCGCTCATCAATTGCGATGAGAAAAGCTCTCATCCGCACTTTCCAATAAGCATAATTAGTCCCATCAAAAAGAGGAGGTCTATAAATATTACCACTTTCACCCAACATGATAGATAAACCTAAAACCCTCTCTGATACCAATTGTAGAGTTATTAATCCCAAAGGATCTAAATAGGTACTATCAAACAACTAGAGGGGGGGTGAATAGGTGTAATACTTATAAAACCAAATCTCAGTGCAAAATAAAAACCAATGCGGAAAATAAAAACAGCACACCGAGATTTACGTGGAAACTCCAATCCAGGAGAAAAACCACGGGACCAACACGCAATAACAATCCACTAAGAATAGAAGAATAACAAGGTGATTACCGACTCCACGGACTCAACCCCTCCTTCAGCTTCTTCGGACCTTGCGCTGACCGGTTGGATATCCACGCAATAACAATCCTTAAGAAAAGAAGAATAACAAGGTGATTACCGTCTCCACGGATTTAACCCCTCCTTCAATTTCTTGGACCTCGCGCTCCACCGTTTTGCCCGTCCACTGCTCACGTTCGAATCCACGAACGCACGCTTCGAATCCACGAAACGCCTTTAGCACACCGAATCCACGATGCCACGTCGAATCCACAACGCAAACTCAGTCGATAAGAATATTGACTTCGATGGTGATCCTTTGCTTAGATTATCAATGAAGAACCGTAGAAGAAATCTCTAAGCAAAGATTAGATCAATTCGACCAAAGATATGTTCTTGAAGGAACCATCGAATTGACCTAAAAGAGGCTATAAAGAAGATCGATAAAAACCTAGCCTCTAGGGTTGCTCTCAAGAGTTTTATAAAAAGATCGGCCGTAGCTCCCACGTTTTTGAGAAACCCTAAGTGTCTATTTATAGTTTAGAAACCTTTGGAAAGAGATAAGAATCAAAAACTTACCTTATCTGGAAATTTTCAGGACGGCGATCCGGATCGGATTTACTGCGATCCGAATCGTCGTAACGAGATTGACGATTCCAGAAAACCAAGGGTTCGGGATCCGGATCGCATTGCCCGATCCGGATCGTTCATACAAATTAGAAAACTTAACATTCGGGATCCGGATCGGAAATTGCAAGGATCCGGATCGAAGTCTTGTATGAAGCAACAACCTTCGGGATCCGGATCGTTGGCCCTGATCCGGATCCTGAACATGTCCGAACACCAGTTTTTGATTATTATGAAATTAAAAATTCTTCCAAGTGTTTCTATACTATAAGAAAGTATTCGGATCACCAAAATTATTTAGTTAACCATACCTGATCCTTTTGAATACTTTCTTCTTGAGATTGATGTAACTGATCCACAATTCTTCATCTTCAATCTTCAAGACTCAAGACATTGAGTGTCAACTTGAGCTCTTGTTGAATCTTCTCTAAGTCTTTGATTGCTGATTGACAATTTGATCCCTTTAAGACTCCGACTCAACTCACTGACTTGACTCACGAAATATGCCAAGACCAAAATGCCGTAACACTTTTCCGGGCAAAGGTGGGATTTTCAAATGGTGTTTGTTTATGATGCTAACCCTGCTTACGTTACTCAATTATTTATCTATCTAATTATACGTTCATGAGGCTCTTGTTGCTACACGCACACCGGCGGCTTGGCCACCGCAAGGGTGTGCTTTTCCGGAAAAATGGTACGTTGACCCGTGTACCCCACGTGACGGTGACGTTAGGAAGGGGGGCCCTCATAGGTGGGGGGTGTGAGCGGTGATGCCGAGGCGGGTGCTCGGCGGGGGACACCGGGGCAGGGGCTCGATGCGGTGGTCGGGAAAGGTGCCCGGTTTTGCTTGGTGCAGGGGGTGATTGTTGTTGACGGTGTTTGAGGAGGACGGTTGCTCTGGTTATCGTGGTTTGCTTTTTTTAGCATTTTGCATATTATGTTATTTCTAGTCACTGACTTCCCACTCCGTGACAGGTTCGTCCAGGGGCGAGTGCTAGGGCACCGGTGAGGCCGCGAGGGTGCTGTTCTGACATTTAGCGACTTCAGACACAGTGACTCTTCTTTCCCTTTTCTTTTATTATTCATGTTAGTTAGTCGTGGATTGCGATACCCCCGTGGGATCGAAGT
Source organism: Tillandsia leiboldiana (assembly GCA_029204045.2). Classification (NCBI taxonomy): domain Eukaryota; kingdom Viridiplantae; phylum Streptophyta; class Magnoliopsida; order Poales; family Bromeliaceae; genus Tillandsia; species Tillandsia leiboldiana. The sequence goes on along the minus strand of CM055068.1, from coordinate 29,623,001 downwards.
GGATGTTGCCTCTTCTTTCATATTTGCGAATGAATGTTGTTCCTCTCCTTACTTGGCCGTTTTTAAACTATGAGAAAACAAAGAAAATCGTTTGCGAAAATCGCTTTTAAAACGTGGGTGTCGTGTGGGCACCGGTTCTTAAAATCCTGTGGAATTTACGTGATTGCGAACTGGTTTTACAAAATTCGACATCGGGTGGGTGCCGGTTTTAAAACGTTGGATTTATGTGGCGTTGAAACAGATTTTCTAAAACAACGGCGTTGGGTGGGCGCCGCTTTCAAAACCCTGTGATTATTTATCCTTTTAAATCAGTCGGCCCTTTTCTTTGTGTAAAAGATAATGGAACGTTTGGAATGCATGTTGTATGTATCTGTGCTTCGATTAGTGTGGTTAAAGCCTGTATGTGATGCATGTTGTAGTGAGGACACCGTGCATATACAAAGGAGACTCTGCCTGTTTGCAGAGTAAATTTGTATATGCGGCGGGTCTGGGCGCGCACCGGGGCAGAAATGAATTCAAATATATATATATATATATATATACATATATATATATATATATATATATATATATATATATATATATATACATATATATATATATATATATATATATATATATATACATATATATATATATATAACATTTCTGAACTGGGAGCATCGGTGGCTCTTCTTCTTCCATGCGTTTGAACCCCCGGGGCATGACAGATTAAGATGGTATCAGAGAGAGAACTTTAACCACAATAGTCGGGGCCCAACATCCACGGGGCGCAATACTCTAGCTACTGAATAATAAAGTGAACATTGTGTAGACAAGTAGAACGTGAGTGCTCGTGGGGGAGGGGAATTTAGTAGAATCCCTTTTTAGTGCCAGCTTGTGGGGTGTTACTTTAGTTTAGAAGTAACTTGTTTTGCGCTTGTGTTCAAGATCAGGACCAGAATTAGATCCACCACTAGGGATGCAGGGGCGGACGCAGCAGGGTCGGAGACCGCGGAGAACCAGCTCCCGAGGCTGCAGCTACGGGAGGTTGGGATCGGGGCCGGCTGCCACCGGGGCCTTGATGGTTGCTATGAGTCAAGGGACTGGGCAACCAGCCTGTGGGTCTGCTGATGGTGTTTTTGTACTAGGTGTGGCTGTTAACACAGCAGTTTGTTGCGTCAGTTTTTGTTCTCTTTCCGAACCTCTTCCTCTGCCGACGTTCAGGTCGTCGTCTGCAACAGTGACGCGTGGTAGTGTAACCCACCGGTGTTCCTTGGTGAGTCGGCCGTTTTGTCGGTCGTGAGTAACTGGGTAGTCTCTTGTCGAAATTTGCACCTTCTTGGCCCGCTGGTTTTAGGTTGCAGCAGATAGTCGGCCGATTCTTTTGCATCTTGGGCAAGGTATGGGTGGGAATGAGGATTCTTCCCCTTTGGTTGTTACCCATAGTTCGGCTTTTTACCGTAAACACTGCGATGGTGGTAGAAATCATCGTGTTGGGGTCTCGGGGTGCCCCTTTGGGTTAGAAGGGGAGACCACCGGAGCCAGTAAATCTTTTCGGTTGGGGCTCGATTTCGGTTAGAGAGGTCGTGTCTCGCTTCGCACAAGTGTGCGTAAGTGGCGACTTCTTACTAGGGGGTTGGTGCGTGATCCCTCGAGTGCGTTTGGTGAACTTATGCAACTTTTTGATAAGGTTCTTCTCGCTGCTTTCGTTGCTTGTCGTCTTCCGACCCTTTAGGCTTCGGATGGATAGTCTACTGTACCTGGAGGTCATTGTTGTGCGGACCTAGAGCTTAGATTTCTCCTAGTTGGGAGTGTCACTGTATGGTCTGGAGGGTTACCGCTCGATTCGATGCCCGGTGCTTGGGGGGGCAACGGCTGTAAAGTACCGGGGCTTTGGATAGCGCGCCGACCACACAGATGGCTTGGAGCAGAGAATTGCCTTGGGCATGTTGTATCTGAGTTTTCAGTTGATGCCGGGTTGATTCGGATCAACGCGGAAGCTCCAGCTCGATTCGGGATTTTCCGGGCTTTGTAGGCCGATTGAGGATGAGATTGGGAATTTCAGACTTCACCGTGGAGTGCCGGAAATTCGAGAAAACTTGGAAGGAGTGTACTTTCAGATTACAGCGAGGTTCGGGAAGTTCCGGACTGACGCGGAGGACCCGGAGTCAAAAGTGAGTCGGAACTGGCAATTTTGGAGCCGGTAACTGATTTGGGCACCCCGACTCAACGGATAAGCTTTTTGAGGAGAAAAAGCTGTGGACACGCGTACTTTTGATTTACAGCGAGGTTCGGGAGGTTCCGGACTGACGCGGAGGACCCGGAGTCAAAAAGTGAGTTGGAACTGGCAATTTTGGAGCCGGTAACTGATTTGGGCACCCCGACTCAACGGATAAGCTTTTTGAGGAGAAAAAGCTGTGGACACGCGTACTTTTGATTTACAGCGAGGTTCGGGAGGTTCCGGACTGACGCGGAGGACCCGGAGTCAAAAAGTGAGTTGGAACTGGCAATTTTGGAGCCGGTAATTGATTTGAGCACCCCGACTCAACGGATGAGCTTTTTGAAGAGAAAAAGCTGTGAGCGCGTGTATTTTCGATTTACAGCGGAGTTCGGGAAGTTCCGGGCAGCGGCGGAGAGCCCGAAGGCAAAAAGTGAGTTGGAGTTGGATTATTGGAATTAGTTAATTAATTAATGGATTTAATTAATAAAGCTTTTGCTTTATAAAAGCTGCCTCCACCCTCCTCTGCAGCAGGAAGAAAGAAAAAGAAAGAAAGAAAGAAAGAAAGGAAAAGAAAAGAGAGGAGAAGGAAAAAGAAAAGAAAGAAAAAGGGATTGGAGCTTCTCGGATTTTTGGACTCGCCGTTGAAGGCCGAGTGGATGCTCGTGGGCGTGCGGCGTGCGACAACGAGGTAAGCAATTTCTCTTTTATGCAGTTTTTGGAGTTTTTGAGCTTTAGGGATTTTTATAAGTGGATTTTGATTGCTAAAATGGTTTTATTGAGCAATTTGGATTTTCCTTGGGATTTGCGGATTTTTCGGGGCCTTTTTCTGTTTTTGCCGTCGCCGTCGGTCGCGCGCGCGCGCAACGGCGCACCCGCGGCGCCAGGGTGCCGCTGTCGGCAGCACCCTGCGGCGAGGTGCCGCTGGGCGCGGCGCCGCGTGCAGCAAAGTGCTGCACGCGGCGCTGCCAGGCCGCGCGCAGGCGCGCGCGGCAGGCCCTGCCTGGCCGCGCGCAGGGGCGCGCGGCAGGGCCGCGCGCAGGTGCGCGCGGCACTGCTGGGCCGCGCGCAGGTGCGCGCGGCATGGCCGCGCGCGGGCGCGCGCGGCAGGGCCGCGCGCAGGTGCGCGCGGCACTGCTTGGCCGCGCGCGGGCCTGCGCGGGCCGCGCGGGCCGCGCGCAGGCGCGCGCGGGCCTGCGCGGGCGCGCGGGCGCGCGCTGCTGCGCGCAGCGCTGCGGGCTGCGCGCAGCGGCCGCGCGCGCGCGGCGGGCTGCGCGCGGGCGCGCGCAGCGCCGCTGGGCGCCGCGCGCAGCGCCGCTTGGGCACTGCGCGACGCGCTCCAGCGCCGCGCAGCAGCCCCTGCGCCGCGCGGTTTGGCTTGGCGCCGCGCGGTGGGGCCTCCCTCGTCGCGCGGCAGGGGTTGTCGACGCTCGGCGTGCTCCCGGACAGCGGGCTGCACCTCGGGTTGCGTGCCGGCGCTGTTTTTCGCCGTCGGGCGTCGTCTTCGCCGTCGGCGCTGTTTTCCGCGGAGTTTTTCGCGAGCGGTTTCGCGAGCTGTTTTTCGCGAGCAGTTTTCGAGCTGTTTTTCGCCGACGGAGCAGGTTTTCGCCGCCGCGTGCTGTTTTTCGCCGTCGGGCGCTGTTTTTTCGCGACGGAGCAGTTTTTCGCCGCCGCGTGCTGTTTTTCGCCGTCGGGCGCTGTTTTTCGCCGACGGAGCAGTTTTTCGCCGCCGCGTGCTGTTTTTCGCCGTCGGGCACTGTTTTTCGCCGACGGAGCAGTTTTTTCGCCGCCGCGTGCTGTTTTTCGCCGTCGGGCGCTTTTTGTCGCCGACGGAGCAGTTTTTCGCCGCCGCGTGCTGTTTTTCGCCGTCGGGCGCAGTTTTTCGCCGACGGAGCAGTTTTTTTCGCAAGCTGTTTTCGCAAGCCGGTTTTGAGCAGTTTTTGCAAGCAGTTTGTGAGCCGATTTTTGAGCGTTTTTTCGCGAGCAGTTTCGCAGGGTTTTCGCGAACTGTTCCGCTAGCAGATTTTGTGCTGTTTTCGCCGTCGGGCGCTGGTTTTCGCTGACGGAGGCTGTTTTTCGCCGTCGGATGCGCGGTTTTGACCGTTCTGATTGTTTTGCGATTTCTTCGCTTCTGGCAGCTTGCGGTGCGGTTTTAGCTTCCGCGGAGCGCGCGGTCGTGTGGTTGGTCGCCGCGTGCTCCGATTCGCGTGCGGATTCTGGCATCGGGCTTCGTGTTGCGTGCGGACCCCTTGGAGGCCAGGTAAGCCCGCTGAGCCAATTGCAAGTGTCGACAAGCAATTGGTGGCTTGCTGAGGTGGGTTGGTTTTCTCTCCAAGTCTACGGACTTCCTTCTAATTCTATTGTGATAGGATTGCATGCTAGTTTAAGTGTTTTCTTGGAACTTAACTAGCACCCCCGTCATATGTGCATGCGTTGACCAGACCTATTGTGAACCTTAATTGAGCTAGGTTCTTTTATGCTTTAGACATCCCGCACTTCGCATATCCCTCTGGATTTAGAGTTCCTCGCCCGGGTAGTGGGCTGAGGGGTCAGAGCGTTGTGGGACGGGTGTTGTACTCGGGCCCGGGGGGGGGCCGAGTGGGGTCTGGTGGCTGGGTTAGGCCAGTGTTAGCGTTTTGGGGAACCGTTTCAGATAAACGGTGGTCCCGGGGGTTTTCCTTTCCGCTGTTCTTCTCGTCACCACCAGGTTGGGATCGTGGTGCACGTGTGTTAGCAGGACCTTGAACCCAGAACCTTTTTGGATGAATACATGATTTTAGTCAGCCAATGTTTCTTCCAAGCCTCGCAAGGTTGTCTGAGTCTGTGCTCGTCTGTAGGGACGAAGGCATCAGCTCTTCGAGGCTTGGGCATAAAACTTGATTTCAAAGGGTTTTCCTAAAAGAGACTAAAAATCATTGAAAAGATAGATTTCTTTCAGACTGAATGGTTTTCTGAAATAAATGACATAGGTTTTTATAAACTTATCCACCCGAGCGGATTCGAATGATCTGGGTTCTAAGGGCTGCTTTCTCTCTTGGGGACGTAGATGTTAGTCCCCCGGGGTTTCGGACCCTCGTAGATCTGGCCGTGGAGCATCTCCGGCCGTGAGTTGTGTGTTGATTTCAGCGGAGTGTTGTTGTGGGAGCCGTCGGGAGAGACGGTGGTCTCAGCTGTGTAGTACTTTCGTTGAGTGGGTCAGTGTTGTGAGATTGAGTCGTGGAGGGTTCTCCGACTGAGTTGTGCTTTGAGCATCGTGATACCGATCTGTTTGATCGAGGACCATAGCCTGCAGGAGCCACTTGTGAGACAGTGATACTGTTGAGATACTTGAGTTCGGTGGGGTCGCACCCCTCGAACCACGCCCCGGGTGCGTTGATGATTCCGAGCTTGATGAGGCGGCGAGGATGATACCGAGCCTGACGAGGCTGCGATGATGCGCCTAGTTTATATACTAGAGGTCGCTTGATACCCCTGGCCGAGCTACCATGGGGTCACTGTGTGAGATATCGAGTTAGTCCGTTTGGACACCCTGGTTGATACACCAGGGGGCGCAGGCTTGACTCGACTGGACCCTGTGGGGCAGTCGCTGAGATTTGAGATACACTGAGAGAGTGATGGCGCAGCATGTGTCATAGTAGAGCGTCTTGGGCTTAGTACTTGTGACATGTTGTCAGCAGTGAGTGACTGCATACCATCATCCATAGTCTCTCCTTATTGAGCATAGTAGATAGAGGCATGATAGCTGTAGATTCTTTTCCAGCTTATTTATATTATCATCAGTCTTTTCTCTATCTTATGCCTCTGGTAGACTTAGTGGGCCGACCGTGGTTCTTGGAGACGGTACCCACTGAGAACTACTGTAGGATGTAGTTCTCACACCCTCTGTCGGTGACAGGTTGCTGAGGCTTTCTTCCGTCCCTGCTGGGCTTGATTGGACGGACCGAGGACAGGGAGTCGCGTGATAGTTCCCTACCAGCATTGTTACTTTAGAGAGAGGTAGAGGTACCATCCCGGATTGTGGGAGCTGGTTTATTTTTCCTGTTTAGCTATCTCCCATTTGGATTAGTAGATGTTGTATAGGGCGACTTCTATTTGTATCATCTGATTTTGGGGAGATAGGCTTTGTGTTGTTGCAACCTTGCAGAGAAAAATTTTATAGTACAGCTTTTATCCGCTCTGATATCTGTGTAGCTGTAGTTTTGATCTTTGCAGGCTTGACGCTTCGTCTGTACGGCAGTTTCCGTACAGATGGCGGATCTGTTGGCGAGCCCGGGTCGCAGTTTCGACCCCGGGGCGTGACAGATTAGAGTGGTATCAGAGCCTAGGATATAGGTCATTGAGGACTTAGAAACCCTAGGCTTGTGGTTGGACATTAGGATGACTACGAGAGAGTCGTGACTTTTAGCGAGAGTCCAGATTGAGTTTTTACCTCTCCCTTGGGTTGGGATGAGTGATTTGCTATGTTATTCTCTCAAAGTGATTATGTTGGCTGCAGACAACATAATACTTTCGGAAGGGATAACAAGTTTTAGACTCTCGCTGGATTGGGTCGTATGGCTGTTGTGTCCTGATGTTCTTTTTTTTGTTTCAGTTACCTGCGATGCCGCCGAGACGTCGTGCAGCGACGAGCGGGCGTTTGACCTCAGCTGAGGAGCCCGGACGGCGGGCTGCCGAGCAGGCTTGGCAGAGTGAGGTACAGGATCTGCGGGCTCGGGTGGCCCAGATGTCGGAGGCGTTGCGGCGCCAGGAGAAGAACATGGAGCGGGTGTTGCGCATGTTCGAGCTGAGAGCATCTCCCGGGGTATCACCAGTAGTACTCCAGCCGCGACATTGTCGATTTCGACCCTGGTCGCATCACTGATGGTGCAGGAGCAACGAGAGGTTGCCAGCTGGTTATTTTTTTTTACTTCATCCAGTCCCATCCCCTGCAGATTTTGGGATTAAGTTGGGGCCTTGGGAGGCCGAGAACTGGATCGTTGCTTTGGAAAGGCTGTTCAAGGATTTGTTCATCCAGGAGAAGCTTCAGGGCGCTTGATCTTGCGCCTTTGGTTAGGGACGCCGAGAGTTGGTGGCGTCGGGTTCGTCCGGTTGGACCACCGAGAGCGAGTTTCCACGATGGTTGAGCAGTGGGCCCCTTGTCACCCAGGATGAGGTTTAGAGGTTGATTGTTGAGAGGGGACTGCACCTGGATATCTATCTCATTGTGTATCCTCGGCGAGTGCCGACCGTAGACGCAGCGATTGGGCATGTGCGATGGATTGACCGTGGATCACTGATCACGTCCAGGAGGGACGGAGACCGAGGGACCAGCTCCAGAGGGAGAGTCTTCCAGTATTGCCTGATTTCGGGATAGTGGAGTGGATCGAGGTTGCCATGGTGCCAGCCTCAGGATCATGTGTCTCAGAGGAGACAGAGACCTGGAGGTTCTCGGCGGTTGAGGCGCCAGGATAGTGGATTGGAGACCGAGGTAGTGGTCGACTTGGTTATGGAACCTTGCAGCCGAGGTTGTGCCTGGTTAGTGTTCAGAACCCGGTAGGGGCTTTCTGAGCTTGCCTTGCGGTCAAGTGGATTGACTGAGGCCTGCGAGTGTTGTATTTGAAGAATCGAGTTCTCCAGCTGTGTGTGAACGGGTTAGCAGCCGGGCCGTCGTGGACATTTGGATTTATTCCCGAAGTGGCTTAGAGCTTCAAGATCACTGGAGGTTAGTGCAGCAACTCCTAAGAGGGGAGATGTTGGTTGCCTGATCGAGAGATGTACCTGCGGGACTTGATTGTTTTGGTTGCTAAGGAGCAACGAAGGAGTTTTGCCTTTTTGGAGACTTCGATTTTTGGAAGCCACCAGCCGCAGAGGTTTATGTTTATAGACTTGAGTCTGCGCGGGGAGTTTGGACCGTGATTATTCGTCTGATAGGAGGAGGTGTATTTGAATCCTCGCACTTTATCGGCTTTTCTTCGTTGGAGTCGAACAAGGATTTGAGCTATCAGAAGCAACCGAAGAATTTCTTGCTTGTGAAGTTATGGAATTTACGGTTGGGTTTACCCAGTGAAGGTTCGGTGGTGCCGGTTTGCTGAGTTAGAGCGACCACCTGAGAACCGAGAGGATGAGTTTGGGTTGCCGATTGGTGGGCGCCAGGTTAGCGGATCGCTTGGTACTTGGTTTGATTTCCTTTCCTTGTGGTTGAGATCAGAGTTTTGCACCCCTACATGGTTGAGTTGGCGGATTGTGGCTTCGTGTTGCGGCCATACCAGGGACAGCTTCAACATCTCTCTCTCCTTGTTTTCCTGTGTTCGCCGAAAAGTAGCAGGCAGAGCGAAAAATTTCGAAGGACTACTCCAGAGATGGAGGCGATTCTGGAACCTGTTCTTGTTTTGATCGGGGCGAAGGCATCGGTCCTTTGAAAATTTTGAACTTTTCGCTATTTTCGGCTGCTTTTCTTTTGAGAGAGAGTTGGAGTTGATGTTAGTCCTGATGTGGGTTCTTGTGGTAGGGTGTGTGTTTTGGTTTCGAGGACGAAACCTTTTGAAGGAGGGGAGAATGTAAAGTACCGGGGCTTTGGATAGCGCGCCGACCACACAGATGGCTTGGAGCAGAGAATTGCCTTGGGCATGTTGTATCTGAGTTTTCAGTTGATGCCGGGTTGATTCGGATCAACGCGGAAGCTCCAGCTCGATTCGGGATTTTCCGGGCTTTGTAGGCCGATTGAGGATGAGATTGGGAATTTCAGACTTCACCGTGGAGTGCCGGAAATTCGGGAAAACTTGGAAGGAGTGTACTTTCAGATTACAGCGAGGTTCGGGAAGTTCCGGACTGACGCGGAGGACCCGGAGTCAAAAGTGAGTCGGAATTGGCAATTTTGGAGCCGGTAACTGATTTGGGCACCCCGACTCAACGGATAAGCTTTTTGAGGAGAAAAAGCTGTGGACACGCGTACTTTTGATTTACAGCGAGGTTCGGGAGGTTCCGGACTGACGCGGAGGACCCGGAGTCAAAAAGTGAGTTGGAACTGGCAATTTTGGAGCCGGTAACTGATTTGGGCACCCCGACTCAACGGATAAGCTTTTTGAGGAGAAAAAGCTGTGGACACGCGTACTTTTGATTTACAGCGAGGTTCGGGAGGTTCCGGACTGACGCGGAGGACCCGGAGTCAAAAAGTGAGTTGGAACTGGCAATTTTGGAGCCGGTAATTGATTTGAGCACCCCGACTCAACGGATGAGCTTTTTGAAGAGAAAAAGCTGTGAGCGCGTGTATTTTCGATTTACAGCGGAGTTCGGGAAGTTCCGGGCAGCGGCGGAGAGCCCGAAGGCAAAAAGTGAGTTGGAGTTGGATTATTGGAATTAGTTAATTAATTAATGGATTTAATTAATAAAGCTTTTGCTTTATAAAAGCTGCCTCCACCCTCCTCTGCAGCAGGAAGAAAGAAAAAGAAAGAAAGAAAGAAAGAAAGGAAAAGAAAAGAGAGGAGAAGGAAAAAGAAAAGAAAGAAAAAGGGATTGGAGCTTCTCGGATTTTTGGACTCGCCGTTGAAGGCCGAGTGGATGCTCGTGGGCGTGCGGCGTGCGACAACGAGGTAAGCAATTTCTCTTTTATGCAGTTTTTTGGAGTTTTTGAGCTTTAGGGATTTTTATAAGTGGATTTTGATTGCTAAAATGGTTTTATTGAGCAATTTGGATTTTCCTTGGGATTTGCGGATTTTTCGGGGCCTTTTTCTGTTTTTGCCGTCGCCGTCGGTCGCGCGCTGCGCGCAACGGCGCACGCGCGGCGCCAGGGTGCCGCTGTCGGCAGCACCCTGCGGCGAGGTGCCGCTGGGCGCGGCGCCGCGTGCAGCAAAGTGCTGCACGCGGCGCTGCCAGGCCGCGCGCAGGCGCGCGCGGCAGGCCCTGCCTGGCCGCGCGCAGGGGCGCGCGGCAGGGCCGCGCGCAGGTGCGCGCGGCACTGCTTGGCCGCGCGCGGGCCTGCGCGGGCCGCGCGGGCCGCGCGCAGGCGCGCGCGGGCCTGCGCGGGCGCGCGGGCGCGCGCTGCTGCGCGCAGCGCTGCGGGCTGCGCGCAGCGGCCGCGCGCGCGCGGCGGGCTGCGCGCGGGCGCGCGCAGCGCCGCTGGGCGCCGCGCGCAGCGCCGCTTGGGCACTGCGCGACGCGCTCCAGCGCCGCGCAGCAGCCCCTGCGCCGCGCGGTTTGGCTTGGCGCCGCGCGGTGGGCCTCCCTCGTCGCGCGGCAGGGGTTGTCGACGCTCGGCGTGCTCCCGGACTGCGGGCTGCACCTCGGGTTGCGTGCCGGCGCTGTTTTTCGCCGTCGGGCGTCGTCTTCGCCGTCGGCGCTGTTTTCGCGGAGTTTTTCGCGAGCGGTTTCGCGAGCTGTTTTTCGCGAGCAGTTTTCGAGCTGTTTTTCGCCGACGGAGCAGGTTTTTCGCCGCCGCGTGCTGTTTTTTCGCCGTCGGGCGCTGTTTTTCGCCGACGGAGCAGTTTTTCGCCGCCGCGTGCTGTTTTTCGCCGTCGGGCGCTGTTTTTTCGCCGACGGAGCAGTTTTTCGCCGCCGCGTGCTGTTTTTCGCCGTCGGGCACTGTTTTTCGCCGACGGAGCAGTTTTCGCCGCCGCGTGCTGTTTTTCGCCGTCGGGCGCTGTTTGTCGCCGACGGAGCAGTTTTTCGCCGCCGCGTGCTGTTTTTCGCCGTCGGGCGCAGTTTTTCGCCGACGGAGCAGTTTTTTCGCAAGCTGTTTTCGCAAGCCGGTTTTGAGCAGTTTTTGCAAGCAGTTTGTGAGCCGATTTTTGAGCGGTTTTTCGCGAGCAGTTTCGCAGGGTTTTCGCGAACTGTTCCGCTAGCAGATTTTGTGCTGTTTTCGCCGTCGGGCGCTGGTTTTCGCTGACGGAGGCTGTTTTTCGCCGTCGGATGCGCGGTTTTGACCGTTCTGATTGTTTTGCGATTTCTTCGCTTCTGGCAGCTTGCGGTGCGGTTTTAGCTTCCGCGGAGCGCGCGGTCGTGTGGTTGGTCGCCGCGTGCTCCGATTCGCGTGCGGATTCTGGCATCGGGCTTCGTGTTGCGTGCGGACCCCTTGGAGGCCAGGTAAGCCCGCTGAGCCAATTGCAAGTGTCGACAAGCAATTGGTGGCTTGCTGAGGTGGGTTGGTTTTCTCTCCAAGTCTACGGACTTCCTTCTAATTCTATTGTGATAGGATTGCATGCTAGTTTAAGTGTTTTCTTGGAACTTAACTAGCACCCCCGTCATATGTGCATGCGTTGACCAGACCTATTGTGAACCTTAATTGAGCTAGGTTCTTTTATGCTTTAGACATCCCGCACTTCGCATATCCCTCTGGATTTAGAGTTCCTCGCCCGGGTAGTGGGCTGAGGGGTCAGAGCGTTGTGGGACGGGTGTTGTACTCGGGCCCGGGGGGGGGCCGAGTGGGGTCTGGTGGCTGGGTTAGGCCAGTGTTAGCGTTTTGGGGAACCGTTTCAGATAAACGGTGGTCCCGGGGGTTTTCCTTTCCGCTGTTCTTCTCGTCACCACCAGGTTGGGATCGTGGTGCACGTGTGTTAGCAGGACCTTGAACCCAGAACCTTTTTGGATGAATACATGATTTTAGTCAGCCAATGTTTCTTCCAAGCCTCGCAAGGTTGTCTGAGTCTGTGCTCGTCTGTAGGGACGAAGGCATCAGCTCTTCGAGGCTTGGGCATAAAACTTGATTTCAAAGGGTTTTCCTAAAAGAGACTAAAAATCATTGAAAAGATAGATTTCTTTCAGACTGAATGGTTTTCTGAAATAAATGACATAGGTTTTTATAAACTTATCCACCCGAGCGGATTCGAATGATCTGGGTTCTAAGGGCTGCTTTCTCTCTTGGGGACGTAGATGTTAGTCCCCCGGGGTTTCGGACCCTCGTAGATCTGGCCGTGGAGCATCTCCGGCCGTGAGTTGTGTGTTGATTTCAGCGGAGTGTTGTTGTGGGAGCCGTCGGGAGAGACGGTGGTCTCAGCTGTGTAGTACTTTCGTTGAGTGGGTCAGTGTTGTGAGATTGAGTCGTGGAGGGTTCTCCGACTGAGTTGTGCTTTGAGCATCGTGATACCGATCTGTTTGATCGAGGACCATAGCCTGCAGGAGCCACTTGTGAGACAGTGATACTGTTGAGATACTTGAGTTCGGTGGGGTCGCACCCCTCGAACCACGCCCCGGGTGCGTTGATGATTCCGAGCTTGATGAGGCGGCGAGGATGATACCGAGCCTGACGAGGCTGCGATGATGCGCCTAGTTTATATACTAGAGGTCGCTTGATACCCCTGGCCGAGCTACCATGGGGTCACTGTGTGAGATATCGAGTTAGTCCGTTTGGACACCCTGGTTGATACACCAGGGGGCGCAGGCTTGACTCGACTGGACCCTGTGGGGCAGTCGCTGAGATTTGAGATACACTGAGAGAGTGATGGCGCAGCATGTGTCATAGTAGAGCGTCTTGGGCTTAGTACTTGTGACATGTTGTCAGCAGTGAGTGACTGCATACCATCATCCATAGTCTCTCCTTATTGAGCATAGTAGATAGAGGCATGATAGCTGTAGATTCTTTTCCAGCTTATTTATATTATCATCAGTCTTTTCTCTATCTTATGCCTCTGGTAGACTTAGTGGGCCGACCGTGGTTCTTGGAGACGGTACCCACTGAGAACTACTGTAGGATGTAGTTCTCACACCCTCTGTCGGTGACAGGTTGCTGAGGCTTTCTTCCGTCCCTGCTGGGCTTGATTGGACGGACCGAGGACAGGGAGTCGCGTGATAGTTCCCTACCAGCATTGTTACTTTAGAGAGAGGTAGAGGTACCATCCCGGATTGTGGGAGCTGGTTTATTTTTCCTGTTTAGCTATCTCCCATTTGGATTAGTAGATGTTGTATAGGGCGACTTCTATTTGTATCATCTGATTTTGGGGAGATAGGCTTTGTGTTGTTGCAACCTTGCAGAGAAAAATTTTATAGTACAGCTTTTATCCGCTCTGATATCTGTGTAGCTGTAGTTTTGATCTTTGCAGGCTTGACGCTTCGTCTGTACGGCAGTTTCCGTACAGATGGCGGATCTGTTGGCGAGCCCGGGTCGCAGTTTCGACCCCGGGGCGTGACAACGGCTTTGGACCGAGCGTTAGTGGTTAATCAGAGTGTCGCACCGCGTCAGTGCCAGGGCAGGGGTAGGACCATATCTTGTGGGTTTTGTCGCCAGCTTCCCATGACCAAGGCATAGTCTTGAAGCTTAGTTTGGGAGCGTTTTGGGTCGTTGACCAATTGGGGAAGGTGTGGGTCAAGGGGGATCTGTCGACTGCTTGGAGCTTTGGCACTGGTCACTTTCGGCTAAGATCCCCTGTACGCAGCTCTTTCGGTGGACTAGACCTTGAGGCAGGTCTTAGAGCTGAAAACTAACGTTAGTTTTGACCGTCGCCCCGGTTGGACGGACCGTCGGAGCGGGTAATCCGGGACGATGGATATGCTCCGACCCTGTAGCCTGTGTTGGTGACGGGTGGAGATGGCCCGTGTTGGTGACGGGTGGAGGTGGCCCGTGTTGGTGACGGGTGGGAGCGGTCCGTGTTGGTGACAGGTGAGTTCGTGGTTCTCAGTGTGAGGACCCGGATCCCCACGACGAGATTACTGTTTGACCAGCAGCTCCTGGAGGCCTATATGGCTCGTCGGCGGGGTTTGTGCACAATTCGGACGCAAGTGATGGACTTCGGGATTAAGATGGATCACGTGGGTGATCGGTGGACTCCGCCGAAGCATTAGAAGTGGTTTCGCGCGCAATGGATATTAAAATTGGACTCAGCGCGAAGTTTGGATCAAGGAACACCTTTCCGGATGCCTTCGGCAATTTTTAGAGTTAGAATTTGGCAAAATGGACTTTGGATTTGGATTCAGCGCGTGAAAACGATGAAAATGGACTATTCGCTTGTATTTTTCGGAGCCCGGATGACACGCGCAATTTTCGAGGCTTCTTGGTACTGTTCCGGCACCGGCGGCGGCGGCGTGCGGCAGCGGGCAGCGGCGGAGCGCGGCGGGGCAGGCGCGGGCAGGTGCGCGGTCCACCGCGGAGGCGTGCACCGGACGCGGGCCACGTGGCGGCTCTCGGTTGGGCCGGCGCAGCGGGCGCGGTCCACGGGGAAAAGCGGGTGTACGGTGGACCGGTGGGGGGACACTTGGCGCACCCCGGTTGGCCGGTCCGCGTGCACTCGGTCCTCGGAGCAGGTGCGGCCGCCTCGCGGCTCGTGCCTGGCAGGGGGCGCAGGCTGCGCTGGCAGCGCGCACGTGGGCGCGGCAGCGAGGTGTTGACCAAGTGCCTGCCACGTGTCGAGCCCTCGTTGGTCCACGTGTCGTTCGGCGGGAGGCCGGTTTTGGCTGTCGCCTGTTTGGCGGGCGACGTGGAGGCATGCGGGAGTTTCGGGCTGCTACAGTGTTGGGCCTGCCCAACACTATGCGCGCCCGAAAGTTCCCCTGCGCCCGGAAATCCGGACTTGTTCGGTATTTTCCGATTTGTTTCTGGAGCCTATAAAAGCGATCCGAGCTTCCTTCTTTCCCCTTTTTCCGGCATTTCCGAGCCTCCTCTCGCCATGGCGCCTTCAGCAAAGATGATCCCCGAGCTATGCTGCATCCATCTGCAAAGTTTTGAGATTTTTGGTGGCACGCTTATCGAGGTTTCCACTTTTACGGTGTGGCGCGACGCTCGTCCATTTGGGTTCCCCTTCGTCGCGTTTCGGTGCGCGAGCTCCCCCGGCCTACTCCGACCACCTTTTTGAGCGATTTCTTTGCCACTGGATGCGCGACGGACAGATCTACGATCTAGGTATTTTCATCTTTCCCTCATTTCGTGCTTTTAAAGGTGTTTGTTCGAGCTTACTGTGACCCCATTTCTGTGATGGAGATTTGGACAGCGGCGTGGTGTTTCGGCGATATCTCCGCAACCGGGCATCGTATGGCGACGTGCGTGTATACTTTTTTCATCTACTCGACGCGAGGATTGTCACAGTATTTTTATTGGAATTTTCTGAAGCTTGCCCGAAGGTATATTTTTCACCCTTTATCTGTGCAAGGAAATACAGATGTGTGGTTGTGTGTTTGTGAGCGCCCTGTATTATGGAATTTGTAACTCGGCCTACGGGGCTCGGAATTTGACGTGCAGGTACTCTTTTTGAAGGTATCGACGCGAGGAACGCGACAGTAATTTTATTGGATTTTTTAGAATCCGTTCTACAGGTGAAAACTGCACATCTTCGGGGCTGTTTTCTGATGTTTCATACTTGGAATATTTTT
This sequence comes from Tillandsia leiboldiana, assembly GCA_029204045.2. Classification (NCBI taxonomy): domain Eukaryota; kingdom Viridiplantae; phylum Streptophyta; class Magnoliopsida; order Poales; family Bromeliaceae; genus Tillandsia; species Tillandsia leiboldiana. The sequence goes on along the minus strand of CM055068.1, from coordinate 29,607,532 downwards.
GGAATAAAAGTGTAATGTTGGACCTTATTGTTGTACCCAGGGGTGTTTACAAGTGTTGCTGGACCCGATGGATCTGGAGACTTTGATTTCGGGGTACTTTTAGCTGTTGGAGCCGAAGCCTTCGCGACATGTACCGAGGATGCAGTTTCGGCAGAATTTCGACTGTGGGCGTCTGCGCTCTTCACCGACTTCAGGTTTGCCTTGGTTTAAGCGCTTCAGGTGGGTAAGCTTAATAGTGGTAACTGTATAAGGTGTTTATGTTATGGCGGATATAAGTGCACTTGTGGGGATGTCACCCCTCTATGATTGATGACCGGCATATTTGTTGTACAACCGATACGAGCGAGAGGTAAGCAAGGAATGGCCTAGATTATGTGGTTCTTGTACATGTTTATTCATTAGCCTACTTGTGTGAGATTAGTACAGCATAGTAGGGACTTTTTAGCATGCTTTGCTATTACATGTTTTACCCACTTTTATCGTTTTTGAGGACAAAAGCATGTTTGTTTGGACATATAGTTAGGCCACCTGTTATTGCTACACTACTTATTGGAACTTGACTTAGGAGAAACCATGCTTTTTCTTTCTCCTTCTTGTTAGTCAGGTGGTCAGTGTTGCTCGGGTTCGAGCAGGGGTCTGGGTAGTGTAGTCGGGACTTTGTGTCTGGGACAGGTTTGAGTATTTTTGCATCGGATTGAGGACCAGGGTCTTCTTTAGTGGTTGGGCTTTCCCACTTTGATCATAGTCATGATCTAGTCCTGCTATATAGAGATACTTGTGATACTGATGACAGAGATACTTTACTCGTGTGGGTCGTTCCCCTCGAGTGCCACTCCGGAGTAGGCTTTAGACCGTGTTGGGTTCCGGTCAGACCGTGTTGGGTTCCGGTCATTTGGACAGTGGAGATACTGAGTTCGTGAGATTGATGACAGAGCAGGCAGTACCGGGTTTTATACCGGTTCATTCGATTGGGTTTGTTCGGTCAGATACTTTTATTGTTGCACTCGTGCATGGGGGCTGAGTGGAGTCTAGTAGCTGTGTTTAGACCAGTGCTAGTGTTGTTGGGAGCCGTTTGGTTTGACGGTGGTCCCGTGTCGTCGTGAGTACTTTGACCGTTGTGTGAGTTGTTGAGCATCTTGAGGCTATCCGTTCTGAGAGAGAGAGTAGATTTTGACTATAGCCTGCATGAGCCACTACTTGATAGCGGGATAGTCCGTTTGGACGCCCTACGTAATTCCTACCCGTCAGCGGGAGGTGGTCGTAGGTGGGGCGCAGGTTTGACTGGACCAGATGTGGCATTCAACTCGATTGGGTCGATTGTGCAGTTCATGTGCTAGTGGTTGCATACCATACTTTGATTCTCCCCTCTTGAGCATTTAGATGGAGGCTTGGTAGCTGTTAGGTGACATCAGCATTCTTGTTCAGTTCCCACTTCCATGGTTATATTATGTCTCTTGGAGACTTAGTGGGCAGTGTTACGGCATTTTGGTATTGGCATATTTCGTGAGTCAAGTCAGTGAGTTGAATCAGAGTCTTAAAGGGATCAAATTGTCAATCAGCAATCAAAGACTTAGAGAAGATTCAACAAGAGCTCAAGTTGACACTCAGTGTCTTGAGTCTTGAAGATTGAAGTTGAAGAATTGTGGATCAGTTACATCAATCTCAAGAAGAAAGTATTCAAGAGGATCAGGTATGTTTAACTAAATAATTGTGGTGATCCGAATACTTTCTTATAGTGTAGAAATACTTGGAAGAATTTTTAATTGCATAAAAATCAAAAACTGGACATGGGGCATGTTCAGGATCCGGATCAGATGATCCAATCCGGATCCCGAAGGGTATTAGTTCATTGGCAATTTCAATCCGGATCCTAGGCCATTCCGATCCGGATCCCGAACATGGGACTTTGCTGAATTGCATGAACGATCCGGATCGGACCTTGCAATCCGGATCCCGAACCCTTGGTTTTCTGGAATCGTCAATCTCGTTACGACGATCCGAATCGCAGTAAATCCGATCCGGATCGCCGTCCTGAAATTTTCCAGATAAGGTATGTTTTTGATTCTTATCTCTTTCCAAAGGTTTCTAAACTATAAATAGACACTTAGGGTTTCTCAAAAACGTGGGAGCTACGGCCGATTAATTTATAAAATGTAGAGTTATTAATCCCAAAGGATCTAAATAGGTACTATCAAACAACTAGAGGGGGGGGGTGAATAGGTGTAATACTTAAAAACTCAATCTCTGAGCAAAATAAAAACCAATGCGGAAAATAAAAACAGCACACCGAGATTTACGTGGAAACTCCAATCCAGGAGAAAAACCACGGGACCAACACGCAATAACAATCCACTAAGAATAGAAGAATAACAAGGTGATTACCGACTCCACGGACTCAACCCCTCCTTCAGCTTCTTCGGACCTCGCGCTGACCGGTTGGATATCCACGCAATAACAATCCCTAAGAAAAGAAGAATAACAAGGTGATTACCGTCTCCACGGATTTAACCCCTCCTTCAATTTCTTGGACCTCGCGCTCCACCGTTTTGCCCGTCCACTGCTCACGTTTGAATCCACGAACGCACGCTTCGAATCCACGAAACGCCTTTAGCACACCGAATCCACGATGCCACGTCGAATCCACGACGCAAACTCAGTCGATAAGAATATTGGCTTCGATGGTGATCCTTTGCTTAGATTATCAATGAAGAACCGTAGAAGAAATCTCTAAGCAAAGATTAGATCAATTCGACCAAAGATATGTTCTTGAAGGAACCATCGAATTGACCTAAAAGAGGCTATAAAGAAGAACGATAAAAACCTAGCCTCTAGGGTTGCTCTCAAGTGTTTTATAAATTGATCGGCCGTAGCTCCCACGTTTTTGAGAAACCCTAAGTGTCTATTTATAGTTTAGAAACCCTTGGAAAGAGATAAGAATCAAAAACATACCTTATCTGGAAATTTTCAGGACGGCGATCCGGATCGGATTTACTGCGATCCGGATCGTCGTAACGAGATTGACGATTCCAGAAATACCATGGTTCGGGATCCGGATCGCATTGCCCGATCCGGATCGTTCATACAAATCAGAAAACTTAACATTCGGGATCCGGATCGGAAATTGCATGGATCCGGATCGAAGTCTTGTATGAAGCAACAACCTTCGGGATCCGGATCGTTGGCTCTGATCCGGATCCTGAACATGTCCGAACACCAATTTTTGATTATTATGCAATTAAAAGTTCATCCAAGTGTTTCTACACTATAAGAAAGTATTCGGATCACCACAATTATTTAGTTAAACATACCTGATCCTCTTGAATACTTTCTTCTTGAGATTGATGTAACTGATCCACAATTCTTCAACTTCAATCTTCAAGACTCAAGACACTGAGTGTCAACTTGAGCTCTTGTTGAATCTTCTCTAAGTCTTTGAATGCTGATTGACAATTTGATCCCTTTAAGACTCCGACTCAACTCACTGACTTGACTCACGAAATATGCCAACACCAAAATGTCGTAACAATCTCCCCCTTTGGCAATTTCGTGACAAAACCCAAAAATACATAAAAGCGCTCAAGTCACTCATCTTAAACCAAAAAATCGAAATTCAATGTCATCACCAAAACATTGATTTTCTTTGCGTGAAAGATCCAATAAATACAAAATTACATTTGAACCAAACAGTCCTAGAACATACTCTATGACTTAGGACTTGGAGTCTTAAAGTGATGTAATTCCTGCGAAACAAAACTCCAAACAAAATCAAACGTTAGTTGTTAGAAATTAAAATCCTACATTTGATCCGTCTTCTTTTTGGTTCTTTTGTTTTTCTGCTCTTTCAATTTTTTCTTTGTCTCCCCCTATCTTGAGCATCTCTAACATGTTCTCCATGTTCTTGAGCATCTATGTTCTCCCCCTTTGTGATACGATCATCATTTTCCGTTCTCCCCCATTTTTCCATTTTCGTTTCGTTTATCCTCTCTTGATGATCTCATCTCCGTCATTTCTCTTCTCCCCCTTTTTGTCACAAATTGTCAAACAGTGAACATACTAGACAAAAGGAAATCACTAACAATATTAGTTCATAGAGAAAGAGAGATAAAAGCTCAGTTCTGGTATATAACAAAAATGCAGATTCCGTACCTGTACCAGAAAGCAAAAATCAAATAATTTCTTGAAACAAATCCAGATTTTAGAATCTTTTCAAAAAACAATTTGTATTCCATCAAGAAATCAATTTAAGTGCTTTAAACAGTGAATTCACACAGATGTCATTCAATTCAATTAATTTCACAAAATTAAAAAGATTTACTCCAAAATCATGAAAAATAAAGGTAAAACATTATAAACCGTTTTTCATGTTATATTCATCAAACACAAGTCATCAAAAATAATCTTGAGATCCAAAGTCTATCAAGATGTAACGGATTTACAAAGATGACATACGGAGATTTCCAAACGACATCAATCTTGAATTCTACCCTTTCAAATTGAGATAATCACTAAAATTCCTAAGGGTGGCTCTTTGAGCATCTTTCAACTATCCCACCTTATACCAACCAGGAGATTGTTCAAAATATAAGAGTTTTGCATATAAATCTCCAAATGCTTCAACTAAAGATTTTCTCATAAAATACTATCAAGCATCCATAACATGTGGTAGCTTCACACACAAACCGGACGACCGGGGTGGCAGCTCTTTCCAGCATGTGGTGGTAGTTTTCACACTCCTTTCGGATGTAACTCTTTCCACATCTTTTAAAAATTCATTTATTTACCCTTGTAAGAATACAATCTCTTACGTGAAAGAATTAAATCCCAAATTTCAATCAATCGGTTGTCTCACGTTTATCACAATGAATTCACACAACCGAGATAGATTAAGCATCTAAAGATCACACATGATTTCTAAAATTTGATGCTTATAATATCAAAAACTCCTATAATGAAGTATCTTCAAAATTATGATTATGGAGTAAAGTTGATAATCCAAATAAAATTAAATTGGAGTGATTGAAAGTGAAAACCCTTTTCATTCAATGCACTTGTTCGTTAAAAAACCTTTTGTCTTAAAAGAAACAAAACATAAAAACGAAGAGCATTGAAAACATGTAATGCAGAGATTCAGAAAAATATGAAGGGAAAACCAATCAAAGCATTACATACAGTCATAAGCTAATTAGAACTTAAGACAAGGAAAGATATCACCTTTCCGAATCCAAAATTGTCGAATTCTGGGTTGTCTTGATTCATTGTGGTTGGGAGATGATAGCTTTGACTGTTGATCCACCTTAGGTCTTTGCCTTGCAGTGATCCACTTGTATGATTGATGATGTGGCTCGGACCTTTGGTGGGTTGAGTGAACTTCTTTGACTTGATGTGTCTTTTGATTCCGTTGAGTTCGCTTCGTAGATGAAGTTGCCGAAGAATTCTTCTTTCTCTTTTTCGGGCAATTCTTCACCAAATGTCCTTCAAGTCCACATAAGTGACAAGTTCTTCCTTTCAATTTCATTGTGGAACTTGAAGCATTCACAGTTTGGTTCTTTTTGAATCCCAAACCAACCTTTCTTGTTTGACCTAATCCGGATATACAATCAAATTTCTTGGAAACGGTTGAAAGCCTTTGTATGTCGGATTTGAGTTCATAAACTTGCTTGGTCAATACTTGGTTGGTGACATGAATCTCCTCAAACTGTTTTTCTAGAAAACCAATCTTGTCCATATATGATTTAGCGTTTGTCTCCGATTGGTTTAGCTTTTCTTGGAGGATTTTATTGTTATCCAATAAACGTCCTTGTTCCTCCTCGAGATCTTGAAGTTTTATCTTTAAAGCTTGATTCTCGTCTTGACCTTCAAGTCGTTGCTTCCTCAACTTCTTAATATGTTTGGCCATCTTCTTTGATTCCGTAAGAAGTTGTTGATATGCCTCAACGAGTTCTTCTTTGTCCGACTCCCTGTCACGCCCCGGGGTCGAAACTGCGACCCGGGCCCGCCAAACAGATCCGCCACCTATGCCAACCTGCATAGGCAAAGCGTCCTACCTGCAAGAAAAGTACTATAACTAAACAGATATCAGAGCTATAAATGAAAATCTACTGTAACTAAAATCAATCACAGTACAACTGGAAATAAACAACACTGTCTGCCTCCCCAAAATAATAATAATAATACAATATCCTCGAGTACAAGCTCTAAACCCAACCGGGAGGTAACTCCAATATATATACAACAGTGTACAGTCTCTCAATACAAAATATCCTCACTACAATAGTCTCTCAAAAGAGGAAAAAGAAACAACTAATCTACTGATGATCTCCTCTGAAGGGTACCGCTACTCTCCAACGACGGGTAGGGATCTAGCTCGCGACTCCCTCGCACGATCAACATCCGCAGAGTTGGCAACACCCGCTAAGACTCTGCAAAACAAAGGAGAGGAGAGGAAAAGGGGGGGGGAACCCCCAAAGGGTGTGAGAACAACACCGAAAAGGGAGTTCTCGGTGGGTACCACCGCCAGACCCGACGGTCTGCCCACCAAGTCCTCAAGAGACAATAACTAACCCAAGTCATAAGACTGAAATGAGTAAGCTGGAGACTCTCAACAGCTACCCTGCCCCTAACTAAAGGCTAAAAGGGGAGAACCAAACAGTGGTATGCAACCACTAGCACATGAAGTGCAAATCGACCCAATCGAGCTGACTGCCACATCTGGTCCAGTCAAACCTGTGCCCACCTACAACCACCTCCCGCTGACAGGCAGGAATTACGTAGGGTGTCCAAACGGACTAACTCGCTATCGAGTAGTGGCTCATGCAAGCTATAGTCAGAATCCACGCTCTCTCCCAGAACGGATAAACTCAAGAATTACCAAGCCTCTCGCACAACGGTCAACAACTCACAAAGACCTCGGGACCACAGTCCCCAAATGGATCCCAACAACACTAGTACTGGTCTAAACATAGCTACTAGACCCCACTCGGTCCCCCTGACACGAGTTCAACAATAAGGCAAATATCTGTAATAAACCCAATCCAAAGTGCCACCAGTAAAACTGGCATTGCCTGCTCAGCGGAATCTGCACACAAGGCTCGAAACCGCGGGATCGGCCCGCACGGCTCGCATCCCAACATCAGCGGAATCTGCACACAAAGGCTGGAAACCGCGGGATCGGCCCGCGCGGCTCGCATCCCAACATCAATATCAGACCGGCACACAAGGCTGGGTCCGAAAAGCCTACCTCCGGAGTGGCACTCGAGGGGAGCGACCCACACGAGTAAAGTATCCCTGTCACAAGTATCCCAGTCACAAGTATCTCTGTATAGCAGGACTTGATCACAATCTGATCAAAGTGGGAAAACTCAACCACTAAAGAAAGACCCGACCTCAGTCGGATGCAACTAAACGATAAGTGGGAAACTCCATCCACTAGAGAAAACCGATACCCAAATCTGGTGCATAGATAAGCATCCGGTCAACCGCCCAATATCCGCGGTTGCCGCAAAGCCCCACAACTAATCCAACCTGTCCCAGGCGCAAAGTCCCGACTACACTACCCAGACCCCTGCTCGAACCCGAGCAACACTGACCACCTGACTAACGAGAAGGAGAAAGGAAAAGCATGGTTTCTCCTAAGTCAAGTTCCAATAAGTAGTGCAGCAGTAAAAGATGGCCTAACTACATGACCATACAAGCATGCAAATGTCCTCAAGGAAATAAAGGGGGTAAAGCATAATAATAGTTCCTTTAGGAATAAACAACATGCCGGAATCCCAAAACTAGACCTGTCCACAACTCAGGGTTCATCACTAGAATGATCATAGTAACTCCTCAGAGTACAAATCCGCACATAGCTACGAAAACCTGTCCCAAAGCATAATCCAACCACGTGAAAGGCTATGTGCTAACATGGCATGTTACATAATCTCATAGGGTAACATTATCCTAGGTAAGCTTACACTAATCATCACATAGATGTCCAAGTCATGCAAGTCCTCAGTATACCTCATAAATACTATTCTTGCAAACATTATACCAATATCATTAACAAGCTTACCTACTTACCAACATAAACCATGTATCCTAAACATGCATGCATCAGTCATAGAGGGGTGACATTCCCACAAGTGCACTTATATTTGCCACAGCATATTCATTGCCTTAAACAATTACTGATCATAAGCTTACCCACCTGAAGCGCTCAAACCAAGGCAAACCTGAAGTCGGTGAAGGGGGTAGACGCCCACGGTCCAAAATCTGCCAACATAACACCCTCGGTACAAGTCGCGCACGCCTTGGCTCCAACAACTGAAAGCACCCCTGGGCACAACAATAAGGCTCAACATTACACTTTTATTCCAAAATTAACCAAGTATACATAATCTGAAAATCAGTCCCAAAGCCGTGCTTATTTCACCTGCTGCAAGTGCCCAGAAAAATTCCAATAAAAATACCACAGTAATCCTCGCGTCGATACCTTCGAAACGAGTACCTGCACGTCCCAATTCCGAGCTTCCTACACTGAGAAACAATTCCGACAAGGGAACCACCCCGAATTAAACTACTCTCAAAAACTGTAGCAATAACTACTGTTCACAGATATTCTTCACCTTCGAGAAATATTCATAAAATTCCAAGAAAATTTGGGCATATTCCTCGTATGTGTAGATGCAAATCGCCTCCTGAATCGCCCCAATCCGATGCCTGTGCGCGAAGATATCACCAAAACACCGCTCCGCTGTCCCAGAACTCCGCCCCAGAAAAGAGGTTACAATGATGATCCGAAAAACCCATGAAAAGCTCGGAATGGGAAAAAACCAGTAAACATGGGAAACATAGCCCTACCTGTCGTGAAGCCAACGGCGCAAGAATCACTGAAAAAGGTGCTCGGGGGTAAGCCGGGGAGTCCTCGCACCAAACGCGACGAAGAAGACCACAAACTAACGAGCGTCGCGCCGCGCCGTAAAAATAGAAACCTCGATAAGCGTGCCACCAAAAATCCCAAAACTTTGCAAAAGATGCAGCCAAACTCTGGATCAACTTTGCTGAAGGCACCCAGGCGAGAGGAGGCTCGGAAATGGCGAAAAAGGAAGAAAGGGAGCTCGGATCGCTTTTATAGGCTGCAGAAACAATGGAAAATACCGGATATGTCCCACTTTCCGGGCGCTGGGGGTTTTCGGGCGCGCACTGTAGCGCCCGAAATCCCCGCGCGCGAACACTGTAGCCGCCCGAATTCCCCTGGGCCTCCACGTCGCCTGCCGAACAGGCGACAGCAACCCCAGCCGCTCCCCGCGCAACACTCGCGCCCCCCAGACGCCGACAACGTGTCCTCCCCAAGCGCGGGAATCCGCCCGACCACGCCCACGTGCGCTCTCGCCCGCCGCCTGCGCCTCTGCGCGCACGCATCCCGAGGCGCCCGCAGGTGCACCGTGGACCGAGTGCACGTGGCCGGCCAACCGTGTGCGCCACGTGTCCCCCCCGGTCCACCGTACACCCCCCTTTCCCGTGGACCGCGCCCGCTGCGCCGCCCAACCGGGAACCGCCACCGGCCCGCGACCGGTGCACGGCCTCCGCGTGGACCGCGCACCGGCCGCCAGAGCCTGCTCCGCCGCGCTCGCGCGCTGCCTCCGGCCGCGCGCCCAGCCGCCGCCGGTGCCGGAACAGTACCCTTGCCTCGAAAACGTGCCGAATCACCCGGCCTCCGGAAAAGAGCAAGTAATAGTCCATTTTCATCGTTTTCGCGCGCTGAATCCAAATCCGAGTCCAAATTGCCAATTCCAACTCTAAAAATTGCCCGAAGGCATCCGGGAAAGATGTTCCTTGATCCAAACTTTGCCGCTGGGTCCAATTTTAATATCCATGACGCACGAAACCACTTTTCTGAGCTCCGACGGAGTCCACCGATCACCCACGTGATCCATTTAACACACTGGCCCAACACTAAGTCCAATTGGGGCAAAATCCCACCAACACGCCACATAGGCCTCCAGGAGCTGCAGATGCAACAGTAGTCACGTCGTGAGAATCCAGGTCCTCACATCCTCCCCCACTAAGGAAAGTTTCGTCCTCGAACTACTCAGATCCACCAGGAGTCACAAATACCACGGGTAGTATCCATCAATCACGCCTCCAGCTCCCCACACACACACCACTCCCCGTGATCACACTCCCTATATAACAATACCCAGTACGGCATGGCCGATTGCGCAATTCCCTCATCTCTCGAGCCAGAATTCGCCACGGGCGTTCCTCGTACCAACAATCACAGATCTCAATGGACAAGTCAATCACGCGAGGGATCCAAAAGTAAAACACCCCTGAGCTGAGACGTAAAACAACACAGAGGCTCCATCAAAAGCTTGGGGAAAAATCGAATAACCATCGGTGCCACACCACCAAACCACATCCTGGTGTAAATCTCAACAAGGTGACCCGAAGCATACCCCCGCATTCAGCCATAGGCGGGGTCTTCTCTCGTTGCTTCCCGATCCAAAATCACCCGAATGGGCTACTCACCCACGCTAACCCTCAAGGGGTCCTCAAGAGACACAATCTCATGCCACAGTTGGTCACTCAACATGCCAACAAAACCCCAACAGACCCACGAGTCGAGTCGATCTCTCAACTAATAAAGGACACCCTGACGGGGATCAAACCGTCAGTGACGGGACTGAAAACTGGCAAAAGGCGATCATAATGCTGATGCCCAAACCCCACGGTCAAAAATCCGAACCAGCAACGACAATCCACAAAAATCCCACTCAGATGCTGAGTAATCAAAACTGATAGCCAAGCAGGCATGGCCTACGCCCAGGTATAACAATCCAAGCTGCCTGCAAACAGCGGTTCATCCTGCCATAATACTCATAAGTTGGACTAATGAAGTGTTGAACCGAAAATCGACCCACGGTACTCTACGCCACAATGGTAGGCATCCCCTAAAAACACACAAATCCGTCCTCCACACCTGGAAACACTAGCATCATTGGCGCTGGCATCAGTCTCATTATCCATTGGCCAAGCTCTTCCGGCACTGATAAGTCTAATAAACTCCTCACCTCAAGGATAAACGTCGGTTTCAGCCAACTTGAATAACATCCATTAGGGTTCCCCCGCCGCCCCTAGGCTCGAACAAAGCGACCGCAAGAAGGTAACGTCGCAGCTACACTTGTACCTCACAACTTGGCATAACGCTTCATCCACACTGGCATGGTAGCACTCCACAAAGTGCACTCCTCGGCTCCAAGTCGCTCTGGGTAGTAATCAAAATATATCCTTCGGTAAACCCATCCCGTCCCGTCCAATACACTGGACATACGAGTGTCCCCAGATCTGAAGTCACAGGGATTCGCCATTCCATTGGGCCTCGCTATTAACCCATAAGGCCCCTACCGTGTCCTTACCGCCTCTAGCGCAGTCCTCGGCTGGCTAACTCGCAATGGGTACTCGCATAACACTCCAACTCTGCCGAGTATAACTCCACATAGGTCCCAGATACCATAAAAGACTCCTCACATTCGTGTATCAACGATGTGGCATCACCACTTAACCAACGGCGTGCACTAGGCAAACAGACCCTCGAGTCCCATCGGACCCTGCACAGTGCCATCGGCTCTCTCTCTCCGCTCTACGGTTATATCCAATGAGGTGCTGTCGATGTTGTTCGCGGTCCCGACCACGTCAACACACATCTCGAGCCCCCTACCCGTCGGCATACCAACAACTAAGGTAAATCACACTCCGGATCTCGGCGGGCAACAGAGAATCCCTGATCCCGGTGCCGCCGTAGCACCTCTCACCCTTTCGCTAAACCATAGAGTGCTCTAACAACCCAACTAGCAAGCCTCCATTGCCCGCCTTGCCGATATCAAAGTCCCTCTCTTCCGCTCGAACATCCTGTGGCATAGTGGCCCAACAATCTCAGCATAAGGTCAAA
>CM055068.1:29566928-29595500 GCA_029204045.2 Tillandsia leiboldiana | reverse complement strand
GAGAAGAGTTAGATTACACACGACTGAATTGGTCAGGATATATTGATTTATTTGATGGATTAAATGATGAACAGCGAATAATATATAATGTTGTCTTGACTTTGTATATCAAAATATTGGAGATATATATTTGTTTATGGACATGGTGGAACAGGGAAAACATATTTTGGAAGGCCATTATTTCAAATTACGGTCAGAAGGAAAAATAGTTCTAGCTGTTGCTTCCTCAGGTATAGCATCTCTTTTATTGCCTGAGGCCGAACAGCTCATTCTAGATTTAAAATACCTATTCAAATTAATGATTGTTCTGTTGTGAAATTAAGAAAGGTACACAACTTGCTGCTCTAATTTCCCATGCCAGCCTAATTATTTGGGATGAAGCACCTATGAATCATCGACATTGTTTCGAGGCTTTAGATAAATCATTAAATGATATTATGGGAATTGATGTTTCAGGAACTACTGAGGAACATTTTGGAGGAAAACTATTCTTTTAGGAGGAGATTTCAGACAAATACTTCCAGTTATTGTTGGCGGCACTAAACAAGATATTTTAAATGCATCATTAACTAGATCTTATATATGGAGTAAGTGTAAAGTTTTTCGCCTTACTATAAACATGAGATTACTACAAGGTTCGACGGATTGTGTATCAAATAGAGCTCTGGAAGAATTTAGCCAATGGGTACTTGATATTGGTGATGGCAAAATAGAAGGTATACAGTTAGAAAATGAGGATGAACCAACTTGGATCAAAATTCCTGATGATATGCTCATAAAATTTGATGATAATGGAATACAAGCAATTGTTTCTGAAATATACGGTAATATCGAGTACAGCTACAATGATTCTACATACCTACGAAACAGAGCTATTGTTACCCCTATGAATGAAAGTGTTGATCAGATTAATACCTATGTGCTTTCTTTACTGCCAACAGAAGAACGAAATATTTAAGTTCAGATTCAATATGCAGTTCATCTAAAAATTCTGAAGAAAGCAACATACTTTATCCAGTGGATTTCTTGAATAGCTTAAAATTTAATGGAGTACCAAATCACGAATTGAAGTTAAAAGTAGGAAGTCCTGTGATGTTACTTCGCAATATCAATCAAAGTTCTGGACTTTGTAATGGCACTCGGTTGCTTATAACTCAACTAGGTCCTAGAATTATTGAAGCACAAATTTTTACTGGTATCCATGTTGGCGAAAAGGTTTATATTCCTCGCATTGTTATGAATGTTACCGAATCAAAATGGCCATTCGTATTAAAAAGGAGACAATTCCCGCTGCGATTGTGTTACGCAATGACAATTAACAAAAGTCAGGGACAAACACTAGAAAAAGTTGGCCTTTATTTATCACAACCTGTGTTTTCCCATGGCCAACTTTACGTTGCTATTTCACGAGTCACATCAAAAATAGGCTTACGGATCCTTATAGAAAATAAAGATGGTCAACCGCGAGGATATACAAGGAATATTGTTTATAAAGAAATACTTGATGATGTCAAATAATATTCTCAGGTCTGCAATATATTTTCTAATCTTCTTTTAACATTTAAATTTATATTTTTCCCTCAATATTTCGATTTTGTAAAAAAGGGGAAAAAATATTTACCTCTTAATGATACTAACTAATATTATATTTATTATTCTCTCAAATAGAAGCCTATCGATACAATGAAGACTTTACTTTTATCACAACTCTCGCTACAATCACAAGATTGCGGAATTAAAGTCCGCATTTGCCGAATATGGGAATCAACAGCTCCTTTTTTAAAAGGAGATATATTTAGCTTGGATTGCTTATTAGTAGACGAAGAGGTCAGTATATTCCTTTGATTTTGAAAGTCGTTTCCTTTATATTTTTTTAACATCTGGTTAACATGATCTCTTTATCTACCATGGTATAACTTAGGCTTTTTCTATGCAAGCAACAGTACACAAACAGGATGCAGCGGCATTTAAATCTATGATAACTGAAGGCAATCTGTATTTAATAGAAAAATTCGCTGTTATACCAAGTAAGAAACGATTTACTGCCATAAATCGTGATTACATGATTCAAATAACGAAGCGAACACAAATAAGTCAAATGGAAGAACATTCGTGTGAAATACCACTATACAGTTTCAATTTTTCAACTTTCTACGAAGTTGTACACAAACGATACAATGATGCCGTCCTAACGGGTAACACTCTTCCTAAATAAAATTTGATATCTCCCGAATTACTTATGGTATCCTAACTTCTGTTTGACTCAATATTTTGTAGATATTTTCGGGAAAATTGCAACCGTTCACGATGTTACACATAAATACATGGCGAAACTTTAACTCCAATGAGGAATTTAGAAATTGTAAGATTCTGAGTAAACTATTTCTATTTTAAATAATAATCAAAATATATTGATTAAATTTTATTCCAAATCTATACGAAATGAAATTTGTTCTTTTACAGTAAAAAATACTTTGTCCGTTGCTTTATGGGATAAGTTCGCCGTTTCCTTCGATGAAACGCACTTTCTTACGAAAGAGCCTAATAAACCAATTGTAATAATTCTGGCTGGTATGACAGTTCGAAACATTTAGAGGTTGGTACTCTAAACATAATACCAATTTCTTTCTTCCTTCGATATACCACATGTTGAATTCCAATAATTGTATAACATTCTCTACAATTTCAATACAGAAAAGCTATACTTATCAACATGTTCAGCATCAAAAATATACTTCAATTTACAAATTCCAGAAGTACCTGAATTCCTTAATAGGTTTGATTACTAATCCTACATTCTTCTTATTTAGTTCTACATATGACTTCCTTTTTATTGATTATTACCATTTGATGTGCACATTATTGCTCATAGCTTAGAGCCAACAAGTCACTCAATTCGCCGAATTGGATGTGAGGAGGAGAATCCTATACCACCTGCAGAAGAAATGAATTTAAATAGGAGGACAATTGAGGAATTACTGAATGCTACCCTTTCTAATACTGAAGTAACATTTTTATAACAACACATTTCTCTTATATAATTATGTTGAATTAACAATATTTGAAATATCTAATTTATTCCTTCTATTTTTAGAATACGAAGTTTACCTGTGAGTGCAAAATTATCGATATCGACACATCATATGGCTGGTGGTATAAAGCATGTCACTATTGCAAAGCTGCTGTTAAAATATATGATGATACGTTTCTGTGCTCGCGTTGTGGTGATAACGATCAACCACCACTTCCATGGTAAAACCTTCGATTCATTTTACGTTCTTGCAATATTTCAAGTTACCAGTTTAATAATGAATGATTTACAATGTAATAATATTTTACTACATGTATTTGAAAATAGGTATAAATTAAACATCATTGTCAGCGATGAAACTACCACAGCTAATTTTACAATATTCGGGAGATTAGCTCAGGAAATGCTCCGCATCCCAGCACAAAATCTAGCAACTGCATCTAACTCAGATAACTTCACTCTTCCTCCTATAATAAAAGCAATCGTCAACCAAGTACATATTTTCCAAGTAACAGTTGACGCATCAAAATTTACAACAAGCGCTGCAACCTTTAAAGTTTTGAAGATTTTCACATTAAATAAAGAGAGAAGTAAGAAAATCAGAGCTGATAACACTTTATTGCTAAAATGTGAAGATCAATCTTGCTCAACTTCCAATGAAAAACAAGAACATTCTGAGGTATTTCAAGAACCATCTCCAATCATACGAAATTCTTCTGGGTAATATATTTTTGTGAAAATTCACCTGTTATATTTCAGGTATAAATTATTTACGGCAAGTTATATTTATTACCTAATTATTTTGCCACAGTTTGACACAATTATCCGGGAAAACGCGTCAAGTTTCTCGAACAAAGCGCCGCTTTAGGTAATATTCCATATTATAATTTTGTCCAATTTACATACCCCTTATTTGTGTATAAAGGTACTAATATTTAATTATTATATATGCAGTTCTAAAGATGCCGATGAACCTAATGGAGCCAAGAAATGAGAAGCTATATATAATTTCTCTTCTCTCTATTAATAACTAAGCAGACTCCTTATATTATATATATATATATATATATATATATATATTGTATTAATAAATATATATTCTCTTCTACTAATTATTATATGTCCATGAATAAAAATATATGTATATATATATAGCAAACAATTATGTTATTATATTCATAAAGTATAGCATCTGGTGTAACCATATTTCTATTAGTTCTTATATTATTATCTGAGTGTAGAAAATGCGAATCTTGTGGAACACCAAAACATGAGAAATGTGAAGGTTCGCATATACTAACCGCTTCTTCCTGGTGGATTTGTGGTGTTAACAATAGTAAGAGATTTTTAGTAGTTTGGCATAACATATATTTTTTCTCTTTCATAATTTAGGTCACTTTGGCTACATAGAATTGCCAATAACAATTTATCATCTTTCATAATAGGCTATTGTTTGCCTTTACATGAAACTTACAAATTAGAAGTTTTAAACTTCATTTCCTATTTGTATATAAAACTAATCGAAGCCAGTTTACTAATCCTTTTCTTGGATTACCTTTGGAGTCTGAAAAATGCGAATCTTGTGGAACAGCAGAACATGGGAAATGTGAAGGTTCACATATACTAACCGCTTCTTCTTGTGTAATTTGTGGTGCTAGCAATAGTAAGAGATTTTTCAGTAGTTTGGCATAACATATATTTTTTCCCTCCCATAATTTAGGTCACTTTGACTCCGTAGAATTGCCAATACCAATTTATCATCTGTCTCATGTAAATGAGCGTAAACAAATCTTCAGCTTGGTTTGTTTGAAGTGCCTCAGAATGAAGAAAGAAAAGGTATATACGAAAAACAATGAGAAATCTAACTTGCTTGGGTTCGGATATTAATTGAACCTCCTATGTCTAACATGCTTATTTCCTTGCTTGGGTTGTGCATTCAATTATATATGAGATAGTTTGGCATAACATATATTTTTCCTCCTCCATAATTTAGGTCACTTTGGCTACATAGAATTGGCAATACCAATTTGTCATCTTTCATAATAGGCTATTGTTTGCCTTTACATGAAGCTTATAAATTAGAAGTTTTAAACTTCATTTCCTATTTGTATATAAAACTAATCGAAGCCAGTTTACTAATCCTTTTCTTGGATTACCTTTGGAGTCTCGAAAGTGTGAATCTTGTGGAACAGCAGAACATGGGAAATGTGAAGGTTCACATATACTAACCGCTTCTTCTTGTGTAATTTGTTGTGCTAGCAATAGTAAAAGATTTTCCAGTAGTTTGGCATAACATATATTTTTTTCCTTCCATAATTTAGGTCACTTTGACTACGTAGAATTGCCAATACCAATTTATCATCCGTCTCATGTAAACGAGCGTAAACAAATCTTCAGCTTGGTTTGTTTGAAGTGCCTCAGAATGAAGAAAGGAAAGGTATATACGAAAAACAATGAGAACTCTAACTTGCTTGGATTCGGATATTAATTGAACCTCCTATGTCTAACATGCTTATTTCCTTGCTTGGGTTGTGCATTCAATTATATATGAGATAGTTTGGCATACCATATATTTTTTCTCTTCCATAATTTAGGTCACTTTGGGTACATAGAATTGCCAATAACAATTTATCATCTTTCATAATAGGCTATTGTTTACCTTTACATGAAACTTATAAATTAGAAGTTTTAAACTTCATTTTCCTATTTGTATATAAAACTAATCGAAGCCAGTTTACTAATCCTTTTCTTGGACTACCTACCTACTCTTGGATTTACTCTTTTCTGTAACACTTATAATAATGAGTGCTTTTCCATGTAAAAAATTTATTGTTTTTAAACGAGTGAAAAGATTCTTCTGTTAATTCAAAGACTGTTGTGGACTGCAGTAACTTTATGATTTGAAAGTGATCAATTTGAATATGACTTTTGCTAACCCTCCAATTATAATACAGCTCTCTTTCAAAGTTTGCAGTTCTTGGATTTGAAATGGGCACTTCTTGGAGAAGAATTTTGCTATATATTCTCATTTGTGGACTGTGGTTCTTTGTGCATTCTTGGATTAAGGTCAGGCCCGAACTCCTTATCATTTCAGCACCCATGTATGAAATGCCATCAACTTTTTGATACTAATAATGATTTAATCCTGCTTAGAACACCTACTTATGGTGAATATCATATAGCTTCACATGTTGGCATTTATTTAATTAGCATCATGAAAAATTAGAAATGGGCTTATTTGGTTTTTGTTCTGTTATATACTATATATAGTAAGTTAGTGTTGGACTTTTGTTTTCTTTATGACTGTTGGCCTTCTCTTTTGTTATAAGCTGCCATCTTTTTGTATTTCATATTCTTCTTCCAGTTTAGTGTTAACGGATTTCGGAAATGTGGCATTTACCCTTAACTGTTCTTCTTGAATATTCATGTTTTCTCTCTAATCAATTTACATATTTTGTTTACTTAATTCACGCTTTTTTCCTAATTAATTTACACATTTGTTTTGTGTGTTCCTTTTTTTTTCCCTTTTTGTTTTTGGACTATGATGATACATACAAAAGAACATCAATTTTGGATGGCGTTGGGTGTTCCCTTAATAATTGGAGAAAATATATAAATACCTCTACTTTAAACTTTGTTGTGTTTATTTTTTTTTTGTTTTGGGCTATGATGATACATACAAAAGAACATCAATTTTGGATGGCCTTGGGTGTTCAGTTGATGATTGGAGAAAATATATAAATGTCTCTGCTTTAAACTACATTGTTTGGTGGGCATGTTGTTACTTCCGTGTGGCTTCAAGGTAAAATCCTCCGTTGTGTTATCGTTAAAATTTGAGCAATTCTTCTCGTGGTCTTCAATTGTGACAACATAAAGAACCAATTATTTGCTAGCACCCTTTGGCAACCAATTGTTGTTTGTACAGTGATGATTCGCGAAATAAATTGTGTCTTTTATTATCTACTTTCTTTGGATTGAGTCTCGAGATTATCTGAGCCTAACGATTGAAATGATATTTCAACCTTTCCTAATATTTATTTGGCAAAAAACAGATTTTCGGTTGGGTTTTTGAATATTGTTGTTTGTGTCGTTCTTACCGTGTTCATCGATTTTCAAATGTATGACTTTGTTTGAGTTGAATTTCCAAATATTTTCATCAGAATTGATAATTCCTATACTTCTCTACATGCCAACTTTTAAATATATGACTTTGATTGAGTTGGTTTCTCGAGGTTCTTAGGTTAAATTTTCTAAGTTGTGGCAAACTCCAAAGGTTGTTATCTTGAGTTTCCTAAGTTGTAGCTTAAAATTAACATGAAGTTAATTACAAATATTTGCTTTGAGGGGGGCATATATATTAATAAGCACGGAATACTATATTAATCTTTCAAAAAACCAAGTTAATGAAAGGAGAACTTGCAAAACTCTAATTAAGTAAAAGTTGAACCTAAATAGGACATGGATGTAAAGACAAACTCCAAAGGGAGTAGATTCGAAATATTATATTAATCTTTCAAAAAAACCAGGATAATAAAAGGAGAATAGGGTGATTCCATCTTTGATTTATGTTGCTGCTTTTTGAGTATTAGAATGGACAAGACATGCTTTGGTGTGTTTTAAAGCTTATTACACAGCAGACAGTTGTCGGGGATAGCTATTTAATTAGTAACTTTGCTTGAGGAGAATGGCTTATTAAACTACTTAATAAAGTTTAGGGGGTGTTTGTACATTTATTCCTTCATATTTTGAAGTCCATTTTAGCTTGATGATATAGAATGTGCAGGAATATAGGATACTTATTTGGTTTAAGAAATAGGACCCATTCTTTTAGCTTTATTGTCTGTATTGTGGTTATTTTCTCAATCAATGTGCACGCTGCTTTCTATACTATTTTCTACTCTTTAAAATGGGGGGGTGCCTATTCATGAGTGCACACGTGATTACTAGAGTAACAAAAATTAAGAACAACGATTCAATTGCATTAGTTTCAATTGTGTGTGTCTATGAACTGCTTAAGCTTCATTATAACAGAGCAGCTAACTTCCTCAACTTGAGATTAACATTCTTTTCACTATTTCGGCAGATTTGAGTAAATTGACTCCACCCATAATGGAAGGACTAGATGTTCTACTAGCAGTGAGTCTATGATACCATTCTCCATTTCGTGTAAGATGGTATTGTTCAGAGTCTGTATGGTGAGTCTCTAACTTATGAATAATTTACTTTCCAAAAAATCTAAGCCCTCACCAAAGAAAACTGATCCTGATCTTGATGGTAAGGAACATGTTGTGGTAGAATACACAGTTTGTTAAATATTTCTATCTATTAGTAATTTTCTATTGGTGCAGATAGTTCTCAGCCCCAAATACCTTCAACAGTTCAGTGGTTTAGCTCAAAATCAGCAAAGAAGGTACTTTTTCCGTCATCATTCTGTCATTTTAGCTTTTTAGACGATAACTTCTTATCTTTTATTAATTTTGTTCTTTCTACTATGAGCTTGAACTGTCTTTTTTCCACATATATATATTTGAAGTCAATATTCTATTCTTTGTTGGGCTATGGACAAAAGCTGTTTTTGTTCAAATTTTAGTGTTTTATTGACCAGTTTCCATTTTTTAACCAAATTTAGCTCAAAGAATATGTTATATGTCTTTGTCCATATATATATATATGTATATATATATATATATGTGAAATCAATATTCTGCTCTTTGTTATGCTTTTGACAAAGCTAATTTTGTTCAATTTTTTCTTTTAATGATAGGTTTCCATCTTTTAACTGATGCCGTTTAACTCTTTGTATTCCTACTTCGTTTGTAACTGCTGACCTCTTCCATCTGTGTCTATGCTTCGCTATGGTTGCCCGCCATTACCTCCGTGTTTTCCAGAACTGCCCGGCATGGCGCTGTCGCTATCTCCGCTATTTCCTGACTGAGTTGTTGGTGCGGCATTGCCTTTCGCGTGCCTTCTAGGGTTACTTGCCGGTGGGTTTCCCCTCCCTTCATGGTAGGATCGGTGTGCTTCCATGCAATGTGGCCACTCGCAGCTCCCCGAAGCGTCGCTAGATGCGTTCTTTGGTGTAAACACCAATCATTTAATAATGCAAAAGTAAATGAGGGGATCCAATATAGATCACTATTTGTATTGAGGCACTTACCATCCATCTGCAGTCCAAAGAAATGAAGGATTCATTTAAAGGCATGGCCGGTTGATTATCTTACTGATAATCGTCGCAGCCTTTAAAGAGCATTCATAGTTGTAGGCTGTTTTCATGATGGATTTTGCATTCCGGTTTTCGATCCAATTTTTTCCTTCCCTCAATAAATCTGTTGATTTTATTTCAAATTGGGGATTTTTCCCACTTTCTGTTCTTTTACTTAATATGTATTCCTCTCTTTTTTCCTTCTTTGTTTCCCCTCTGTGATGATCTTGCTCTAAAAATGGACAGATTTATTTTTGTCGGTGCAAGCTGGAACTGTTGGTAAGTAATCATTTACTCGTAACCTTCTGAGGCATGGTGGCTGACTGGTTTTATACCGATCGTCGCAGCCTGTTGGCATTGGTTGGATTTGCTTGACTATTGCATTACCTGTTTGCACTGATTGGAGTAGTTTGAGTATTGCGCCGATAACTATAAATTTAAACCAAATTATAAGAGAGCAAGAACTGAGCCTATTATTTGTATAAGTATGATTATTCAAGAGGTATTGGTGCTGATTGTAAGTGTCTATTTTGTTGTTATCATACTTAAAAGAAATTCGTGGTTAATGTTGTATTTATAAGTTGTTTTTTACTTCTCTGTGACTTTATTTCTGATCCTTTATTCCTCTTTCAGTTCCGGTTGATTATCTTACTGATAATCGTCGCAGCCTTTAAAGAGCATTCATAGTTGTAGACTGTTTTCATGATGGATTTTGCATTCCGGTTTTCGATCCAATTTTTTCCTTCCCTCAATAAATCTGTTGATTTTATTTCAAATTGGGGATTTTTCCCACTTTCTGTTCTTTTACTTAATATGTATTCCTCTCTTTTTTCCTTCTTTGTTTCCCCTCTGTGATGATCTTGCTCTAAAAATGGACAGATTTATTTTTGTCGGTGCAAGCTGGAACTGTTGGTAAGTAATCATTTACTCCTAACCTTCTGAGGCATGGTGGCTGACTGGTTTTATACCGATCGTCGCAGCCTGTTGGCATTGGTTGGATTTGCTTGACTATTGCATTACCTGTTTGCACTGATTGGAGTAGTTTGAGTATTGCGCCGATAACTATAAATTTAAACCAAATTATAAGAGAGCAAGAACTGAGCCTATTATTTGTATAAGTATGATTATTCAAGAGGTATTGGTGCTGATTGTAAGTGTCTATTTTGTTGTTATCATACTTAAAAGAAATTCGTGGTTAATGTTGTATTTATAAGTTGTTTTTTACTTCTCTGTGACTTTATTTCTGATCCTTTATTCCTCTTTCAGTTCTCGGAAGCTTTTTCTTCCTCGGTGTTGATGCGTGCCTTTACTGTGGAACATAGCCTTGGTTGGCTGTGCACAAGTTAGTATAAGTTTGATTATTCAAGAGGTACTGGTGATGCAGGATTGTGGACTGGAGCCTGATTTGGTTGCACTTGTGAGTGCCACGCTAAATGGTGTGAGTATGTTTGATCTGGAGAATCAGATATGTGGAATACAAATGACAAGCCAGATAGGTAGATTAGATTTAGAAGTTTATACTGATGTAGTTTAGTTAGAGTTATTGGTTTAAACTATGAAAATTTGAAGGATATGCTAAATGGTGTGAGTATATTTGATCTGGAGAATTTCCTTGAACTTTTTCATTTTCTCTTCTCTTTCCACTATTAAGACAATTATGATTTATCTTCTAATGTAGTTCATTTAATGTCCTTTCTTGCATCATTAATAGATTACCCATAAGAATTCATCAAGTTCCCTAGAAAGGAAGGATAAAATAGTGGATTTGCATATTAGACAAAAATATGCAGATTTGCGTTGGTTCAGTATGACAAAGTGTTGAATAGCTGATTTGTATCGATATAATATTTGCTTTTGCAGCCACTACTTTGACAAGATGGCATCTACTGGTTACATTCTATTCGCTTCACATTGCATTATGGATGAAATTTTTTGAACACAAGCCTGCCCATTCAAGGACAGTTATGGGCTTTGGAATACTAAATGGAATCTCTATTGGGCTGTTGAACTTGAGCGTGGGTTTCAATTCTGTCGGCTTTTATCAGGTTCCCATCATTATCTGTCAGTGTCAGTTAGCGTCTAATGAAACTTATTAATGAGTTATCTTTTTACCTAATTTGATGGCATATTGCCACTAAAGATAGTTGTTGAATCAAAGAAGCTCATACATTGACATTTGCCCTTCGATACTAAATCCTTTATGGATTAGTTATGAGTTGTAAATTGTAGGTTTATGGTTAGCAAATATTGGATGGCCTATTTTGTAGGCAACCTTTCGCTTTCCTGTATACTACAGCTTGCTCTTTCCCTCGGTACCTTATGCTTTTGGTTTGGCTGATACAGTATACTCTCGGCTTGGTTCGTGCGGGCGCTGTATATCATGACAGACCCATTCTTCACCAAGTATACCAAGTAATTATACACATCTTCTTATCTATACTACAACTTTAATTGATTAGTCTTTGTTCTTGCTCTTAACATGTTGTATTCTCAGGCATCATCTTGAAAAGGCTTATAGATATTTGAGCAACTTGGCTTTCTCACTGGTGCGTATGGCTTTCACTCTTTTTGAGCTTTTACATTTAGTTACTGCTTTTTCCTTCTTTTTTTCCCATTTTTTATCGCTTAAAATATAAGTACATGGTGGTTTACTTTTGCTTCATTCCTCATGCAGCTAAGGTTGTAGCGCTAATAGTTGGAGCTCAGACATGCTTCACATATACATCAGGTTCATAAGGATAAGCAAATAATTATTGACCCCATTTTTTCCCCTTGGTAACCATTATGGATTTGCTTCTCTTCATAATCTGGTAAATGAATCGAGTTTCTCCAGTTAAGAAATAAAATTTTTTATACAGATGTTTAGTCAGTAATTAGGATGAGGTAATTTAAAAAGTGTATTATGATGTCTATGGACTGCTAAACTAGGCCACCAATTGTTACTCCTTGAATCGCATATGGAATTTCAATTAATATTGTTATAATCAACAACCATGTAATATCATTATCAAATATATAGGAACAACCTTCGAAAGATACATGAACAAACTGATTATCTTTCAATTATTTCAGCCTTACTTTATCAAATGAAGGATATGATATTGCTCTACCATCTGTTATCTTCGTTTCACGCGAGAAAATTCACTACCTGTTTTTATAGATCAAGACAAATCACAATTTACAAATTTTGTCATATTTTTAGTAATAATTAAAGAAATCTTTCAATGTACACTTAATGAGTAATGCTTGATTATTGGTACAAACTGTTTAACAATTTAGCTGTTTAATGTTGAGTAAGTAATATAGCAACTCTAGAGTCTATAGCTAGCCACTCTAAGCAACTTAGCACTGTTTGGTATGGTACTACAGCAGTACTCAAACATCAATTACAATTTACTCTCATTAATAACATAACTTTTCGATCATTTTGTCAAGTAGAAAAATGATACTAACAGCTTTAAATGATAGTTGGTTGAGTTCCAGCTAACAAAAAAACAAGTTAAGAAGTTTGAAATTCTCAATCGGATTCCGATCATCTGATTTGAAACCCAACTCGCATGGTCTATGATATCCATATTTTGAATTGAGTACGTACGGTTTTTTATTATATTGAAACTAATATGTTAACGAGAATAAAGTAGAATAAATGAGTCATTTGGAGTTAAATGTGTAGAGCGACTTTGGATCAAAAGAATCAAACCACTCGAAAGTGGGAAGATTGGGACTGGCATCAACTTTCGATCGAATCAAATCGAATCGAATCGAATCAAATCAAATCATTCTAGATTTAAGCCCATGACTTGCTCACTACCACAACTTGTAAGATCAACAAAGATGATCAACCTATACATATATATATATATATATATATATATATATATATATATATATATATATATATATATATATATATATATATATATATATATATATGCAGTGTCTCTCACCAGCTGTTTGGTTTTATGGTTTGAAAAATGTCCGCATATTAGCGTAGATCAACTAACAGTTAATTTATTTATTTATTTTTAGCACTTTTTATAGTCAATAGAATGCCGTATAAGAATGTGGTTTCTTGGAGCGCCTTGATTTCGGGCTATGGTCAAAATGGGTTTGTGGGGGATGCTCTGTCGGTGCTAATCCAGATGCAGGATTGTGGGCTGGAGCCTGATTTGGTTGCACTTGTGAGTGCCATTCTAGCTTGTGCTCAAATTGGATTTTTGAAATTGGGTAAGTCGATCCATTGTTTCATCCAACGAAGGCTTGAATTTGAAAGGATGTCGGGTACTGCAGTTATTGACATGTATTCAAAATGTGGTTCCTTAATAAGTGCCCGCGCCCTTTTTGATCGGATTAGTTCAAGAGACTTGATCTCCTGGAACACTATGATTGCTAGCTCTCACGAGCTAATCAAATCAATGGTGATTGAGCCAGGGATCGCAGTGTAGGTCGCTCTTCTTTCTGGGTGTCTCAATCATAAAACATTGGAGCTTGAACAATATATAGCAGAAAAAGTTCTAAACCTGAATCCTAATGATCCAGGGGTGTACTCATTGGTCTCCAATGTTTATGCTGCAGCAAGGAATTGGGAATAAGTAATAGAGGTAAGAAAAGTAATTTATGTGGAAAAATTGAATAGTTGCCAAGTTGTTAGAGGTAAAATTTTATTCTGCTGCTCATTTGATTATCTAACTGTGATGTGCTATAACTGTTCCGTAATTTTCAAAACTTTAGCCCAAAACCAGCAAAACTATTACACAAGATTGCCTAAACAAGAAACTGTTATCTCCAAATATGTTGAAGTTTAATCCTTATATTTGCATTTTTATTATATTTGCATAATTACTTTAGATCAAATGACTGAAATAAATTTTAAACTGCCAGAAGAATGAAAATTTAAACTTCTTTGAAATCAACTTTTATTTGTGAAATTGGAATTGCAGCCTTGGATCCTAATTTATGTGGAAAAATTGAATAGTTGTGTGACGCCCCCAATAGTCCCACATCGGAAAACAGTAATTTAACTTAGTATAATTATGCAAGTTAAAAATGGATCATGGATCAAATGGGTATTAGACACAATGATTACCTTTAGACAGTATTTATACACTTACTGGCCATTTTGTTGGAGTCCCGTGGACTCTCGTTGATCGGGAATTGGATTTCGTCCCGTAAATCGGCAATATTGTTCCGTATTAGCGTCGCGCTATTGTAGCGTCGTCGGGATGGGTTGTGTGAGTTTATTACTGATTCTAGCTCCTTGTCCAGGGCCCAGCTGTTCAGCACCAGCCTCCCAGTAGCTGTGCGGGAGTTCGAGGATCGGCCTACATCCATGTCACGCCCCGAGTTTCAAAACAGCGGTAGAAATTTTTTTTTTTTTTAAAAAAAATCCTCAGAGTACATATTGAAACCCGTGACGTAGACAGACCGCCACATGCACAGGGGACCCTCTGTCCACTGGGATAAAGTCTCCCCTGTACATGCTCGGCTAAACAAATACAATACTGAATCAGAGGCGACGTAAACAACAACTGAATGTAACTAGTACATGTCCAACATACAACACATAATCCACATCTCCAGAATATATACAGACTAATCACTGAATATGAAATACTGGAAATCTGTAGTCGATAACAGGGTCAACTCTACCGTGACAGCTCACTGGATCGTCCCAATCTCTCAACACCCGACTGACCTGAAAAATAGTCACCCAGGGGTGTGAGATACACTCTACATGTATCCCAGTGGGCACGACGGGCCGAGAAATAGCAAGTCGTACCTACTGGATACAGTAATAAGCGGATAGCAAAATAGGCTATAATCACAAAGCTGAAAAACTGTATACTGTACTGATATAATCATGCTGAGTAATAAGCAAAAGGAGCTGAATAACTGTATGCTGTACTGTACTAAGCATGCTATGTAATAACAATAGGGAAAGCAGGGTACCATGATCATGTGCTAAGCAATAAAGCTAGTATCACATATAAAGCTGAGTAAGCTATAACTGGCAATCATGTAAACCTGGTCAATCTCAATAATACTGATCATGTTATAGAACAGAGCAAGGATGATAACATAATATCAAAGTTGTAAACAAAGAGTACGAACAATCATGTGCCAGTCATGCCAATAAATGCTGGAGTAATCAATGCAAATCATGCATCAATGATAGAAATCAAGTACCCAATCCATGCCACTGTTGGTCACTAGTGCCTCAGGCTAATGCCACCACTGGACACCAGGACCTCAGGCTAAGCTGCCATAGAACAGGACCTCAGGCAATTGCCACTGTTGGTCACTAAACATGCTATCATAACCCCAACGGGCTCACGGGTCTATGTGACGACCACTTTACCGGTGTAACGACCCGGCCCACTAGCAATAATAACTCGTTGGGCCCAAACCACAGCCCAAAATGCTTAAGCCCAGTTACTATTACTAGTGTCCAAGTCTCATATAAATCCAATCACAATTCCATCCACATCCGATGTGGGACTATTGGGGGCGTCACAGACTCCCCCGTTTAGGCCTGACGTCCTCGTCAGCCCAAACACACACACAGCATCCCAAGATCACCAGGCGATGTGAGACTCCTCTCGCTAGCCCTGTCATCTAGACCCAGACTCAGCCGAGACTCGCCACACACTTCCGGCTGGTTATTGGCTCTGATACCAAATAAACGACCCGGCCCACTAGCAATAATAACTCGTTGGGCCCAGTTGTTCAGCACCAGCCTCCCAGTAGCTGCGCGGGTGTCCGAGGATCTGCCGTCATCCAGGTGGGTTAGCTTCGGCCCGGGCTAGCTTTTTGGCCCTCTGGTTGCTTTAGTCCAGTCGGACCCCTGTTTTTGATTTCCCCGCTGATTATATGACCTATCTTGACATATCATGATGTCACTGTTTGACATTGACCTGATTAGACCTGTGATTGAGATTTCTTGTCACGATCAGCCGATTAACATATACATACTCCCTGATTATTCCTGACTGATCCTGATTGATTGAGATATAGATTTGCATGATTAGATGATACCTGTTGATTCCTGTCATTGAGATATTTCTTGATATACGTCGATATGCATGATTGATTGATCCTGATTGATAGACACTACTTGATATACATGATTGATTGATTCCGATGGATAGATATAGACAGATGATTCCCTGTTGGGATTTCGGCGTGTGCCGACTACTCGGTCACTAGACCGTGAGATTGATCATTGTGACTTGCCATGCACTGCTGTACTTCACGAACCTGGCCGGGGTCGCTCCCCGTGGAGCTGGTTCTTTACCGGTAGAGTGGTCTGGTGATAGACCCGTGAGCCCCTTTTGCATCGAGACTGCTTGGCGTCTATGACGTGCAGGGTTATATCAGCGGATCGGGTGCGGATGGGTGGCTTTGCCTGAGGTTCTCTGAGACCAATATTGGCACATGATTGAGTACTTGAGTTTCTACCTTTGACGCATTGCTTTTATTCTGTACTGCTGCTCAGTTATTTCATGTGTTATTATTTGCAGACATGCTTTCATCTCTTGCAGTTCCTTATGCATGATTTTGTAGATATCTTTTGATTCCAGCATGTATGACCTACAGCTTTCATGATTAGTTATTGCTGATATACCTTGATTTTCAGTATACTTACCTGCAGTTTTTATCCTGATTATTAGTAGACCTCTATGCTTTCCAGCTTTTCCTGTTGACTCTTACTATCCGCAGATTTTAGTACCCAGTAGGTACGATTAGCTGATGCTCGGCTCGTCGTGCCCACTGGGATGCACTCCGGTGTATCTCACACCCTCGGGTGACTGTTGTAGGTCCGTCGGGTGGCGAGATGTCGGGACGATCCAGTGAGCCGATTACGATAGAGCTGTCCCCATGAGCTTGATATACCGATGATTTCTGCAGACCTTTACTTTTAGCATTTCTTTCCAGCTTATTTGATTCAGACATGTAAACTGATGATGTAATAACTTAATTTGATTATTCATGCTGAGTAGATTAGATTGGATACTGATATATCTGTTGATCTCTGATGATGATTTTTAGCCGTGCATGTATAGGGGAGTCTCTGTCCTCGGGGCAGAGAGTCTTCTATACGTGTGGCGGTCTGTTGCGCCCAGCTTGCAAACTCTGATTTCAAAAAAAAAATTTTTACCGGTTTTTTTAAAACTCGGGGTGTGACAGATTAGATGGTATCAGAGCCAGGTTAATGTAACGACCCGGCCCACTAGCAATAATAACTCGTTGGGCCCAAACCACAGCCCAAAATGCTTAAGCCCAGTTACTATTACTAGTGTCCAAGTCTCATATAAATCCAATCACAATTCCATCCACATCCGATGTGGGACTATTGGGGGCGTCACAGACTCCCCCGTTTAGGCCTGACGTCCTCGTCAGCCCAAACACACACACAGCATCCCAAGATCACCAGGCGATGTGAGACTCCTCTCGCTAGCCCTGTCATCTAGACCCAGACTCAGCCGAGACTCGCCACACACTTCCGGCTGGTTATTGGCTCTGATACCAAATGTAACGACCCGGCCCACTAGCAATAATAACTCGTTGGGCCCAGTTGTTCAGCACCAGCCTCCCAGTAGCTGCGCGGGTGTCCGAGGATCTGCCGTCATCCAGGTGGGTTAGCTTCGGCCCGGGCTAGCTTTTTGGCCCTCTGTAACGACCCGGCCCACTAGCAATAATAACTTGTTGGGCCCAAATCACAGCCCAAAATGCTTAAGCCCAGTTATTATTACTAGTGTCCAAGTCTCATATAAACCCAATCACAAATCCATCCACATCCGATGTGGGACTATTG
Source organism: Tillandsia leiboldiana (assembly GCA_029204045.2). Lineage (NCBI taxonomy): Eukaryota > Viridiplantae > Streptophyta > Magnoliopsida > Poales > Bromeliaceae > Tillandsia > Tillandsia leiboldiana. The sequence continues at coordinate 29,577,452 of CM055068.1, read as the reverse complement.
GGGGCGTCACAGACTCCCCCAGTTTAGGCCTGACGTCCTCGTCAGCCCAAACGCACACACACAAGCCCAAATCACCAGGCGATGTGAGACTCGTCTCGCTAGCCCTGTCATCTAGACCCAGGCTCAGCCGAGACTCATCACACACTTCCGGCTGGTTATTGGCTATGATACCATCTAATCTGTGACGCCCCCAATAGTCCCACATCGGATGTGGATGGATTTGTGATTGGGTTTATATGAGACTTGGACCATCAGAACTCCGCAGTTAAGTGTGCTTGGGCGAGAGTAGTACTAGGATGGGTGACCCCCTGGGAAGTCCTCGTGTTGCATCCCCCATTATTTTAATGTAACGACCCGGCCCACTAGCAATAATAACTTGTTGGGCCCAAATCACAGCCCAAAATGCTTAAGCCCAGTTATTATTACTAGTGTCCAAGTCTCATATAAACCCAATCACAAATCCATCCACATCCGATGTGGGACTATTGGGGGCGTCACAGACTCCCCCAGTTTAGGCCTGACGTCCTCGTCAGCCCAAACGCACACACACAAGCCCAAATCACCAGGCGATGTGAGACTCGTCTCGCTAGCCCTGTCATCTAGACCCAGGCTCAGCCGAGACTCATCACACACTTACGGCTGGTTATTGGCTCTGATACCAAATGTAACGACCCGGCCCACTAGCAATAATAACTTGTTGGGCCCAAATCACAGCCCAAAATGCTTAAGCCCAGTTATTATTACTAGTGTCCAAGTCTCATATAAACCCAATCACAAATCCATCCACATCCGATGTGGGACTATTGGGGGCGTCACACCCTCTGGTTGCTTTAGTCCAGTCGGACCCCTGTTTTTGATTTCCCCGCTGATTATATGACCTATCTTGACATATCATGATGTCACTGTTTGACATTGACCTGATTAGACCTGTGATTGAGATTTCTTGTCACGATCAGCCGATTAACATATACATACTCCCTGATTATTCCTGACTGATCCTGATTGATTGAGATATAGATTTGCATGATTAGATGATACCTGTTGATTCCTGTCATTGAGATATTTCTTGATATACGTCGATATGCATGATTGATTGATCCTGATTGATAGACACTACTTGATATACATGATTGATTGATTCCGATGGATAGATATAGACAGATGATTCCCTGTTGGGATTTCGGCGTGTGCCGACTACTCGGTCACTAGACCGTGAGATTGATCATTGTGACTTGCCATGCACTGCTGTACTTCACGAACCTGGCCGGGGTCGCTCCCCGTGGAGCTGGTTCTTTACCGGTAGAGTGGTCTGGTGATAGACCCGTGAGCCCCTTTTGCATCGAGACTGCTTGGCGTCTATGACGTGCAGGGTTATATCAGCGGATCGGGTGCGGATGGGTGGCTTTGCCTGAGGTTCTCTGAGACCAATATTGGCACATGATTGAGTACTTGAGTTTCTACCTTTGACGCATTGCTTTTATTCTGTACTGCTGCTCAGTTATTTCATGTGTTATTATTTGCAGACATGCTTTCATCTCTTGCAGTTCCTTATGCATGATTCTGTAGATATCTTTTGATTCCAGCATGTATGACCTACAGCTTTCATGATTAGTTATTGCTGATATACCTTGATTTTCAGTATACTTACCTGCAGTTTTTATCCTGATTATTAGTAGACCTCTATGCTTTCCAGCTTTTCCTGTTGACTCTTACTATCCGCAGATTTTAGTACCCAGTAGGTACGATTAGCTGATGCTCGGCTCGTCGTGCCCACTGGGATGCACTCCGGTGTATCTCACACCCTCGGGTGACTGTTGTAGGTCCGTCGGGTGGCGAGATGTCGGGACGATCCAGTGAGCCGATTACGATAGAGCTGTCCCCATGAGCTTGATATACCGATGATTTCTGCAGACCTTTACTTTTAGCATTTCTTTCCAGCTTATTTGATTCAGACATGTAAACTGATGATGTAATAACTTAATTTGATTATTCATGCTGAGTAGATTAGATTGGATACTGATATATCTGTTGATCTCTGATGATGATTTTTAGCCGTGCATGTATAGGGGAGTCTCTGTCCTCGGGGCAGAGAGTCTTCTATACGTGTGGCGGTCTGTTGCGCCCAGTTTGCAAACTCTGATTTCAAAAAAAAAATTTTTATCGGTTTTTTTAAAACTCGGGGCGTGACAACCGGTAAAGAACGCATTGTGGGGGATCAGACCCACTGCGATCGTGAATGAAAAGCTGGTGCTCTGGCAATCATAATGCTGATGCTCAAACTCGCGGTCCAATGACCGAACCATCGGCTACAAGCCGGGAAAATCCCACTCAGGATGCTGAAAGCTGTAATCTCAACTGATGCAGTATAACTGAAACTGTATAACAGAAGCTATATACTAGAAACTGTATACCGAAACGAAACTCCTATTCTAACATGCAGTATAGAACAGGAATGCTGAATAAACTGAACTGATGACCAATCATGCATAACATATGTCCAGATACATATCTACTGATACTGAAAGCAAAATGCATAAGAAAAGCTCACATGTGGAATCAAGGCTATATCGATATAAGAATTGAGTGTTGGAATGCAAGCAAATAGTAAGAAGCAAGTAAAAACTCAATAGCAACCATAATGCTGAATCCCAATCCACGGTCGGTAAACCGGACAGTCGGCGAGAAGCCGAGGGAATCCCCACTGGGATATCGATACTGACGTAAATCATGCCAAGTACTGAAACTAGTACTCATATTCTAAACATGCAGTGAAGAATAGAGTATAAGACATATGTCCAGATATATCAATCAATGCTGGAAATAATAAGCATAACGAAAGGCTCATCTGTGGAATCAAGGATATCAACAAAACAGGGATCTGTCCTACCACGGTACCCGTAGGGCCGAAATGATAAAGCCCGGACCGAAGATAAACCCACCTCAACACAAGCGATCCTGAAATCCGCTGGGAGGCTCACTGGCTAGCGGCTGATTTCTAGTACCTGAATAATAGATACAAGTCAATAATAGACTCTCTCTCATATCCATCCCACTAACTCACTGTGTGTACAAGCCATACGGAAAACTTCGCTGAAGTCCCGGGATTTTGCCGGAATTTTCCGAAAATCCGATTTCCGCTCAACGAAAGCCATTGGATCTCCAACGAAGGGTTTAGAGATCATGGGCGTACAGCCCAAAACAGACCATGAGGCTACAATTGCAATTAGACCCCTAGGGTTTCCCAAAATTGCATAAAAACCCTCCAAAACTCAAGTTTTTGCAATTACTTCACAACCACACATCTCTAAACTGAACCGAGAGCACCTATAGGTGGGCCTCGATGTGCTGAACGCCGTGCTCACCATTTGGGAGCAGTGCGGAACCCGAGAACATAAATGGGTCCATAAACACTATGCTTGAAGGTTCTAACTTGCTGATCATGCACCCAAACTCAACCAAATCCAAATATGGGGTGAGCACCAAGCTCAGGGAGTCGAGAGGGTCCAAGGGCTCACCACTGGGCAGACCCAAAGCTGCGGGAACAGTAATTAAACAAGGTCGTCCATTATTACGTATATAAAAGGTTCAAGTTGCAAAATCAGCCAATCCCATCAGTCACCTTTTGAACAGAAGTGAGCATCAAGCTCAGGGCATCACAGGGACTCAAGGGCTTGCCCTAGTGCAGCCCAGAAACTGCTGGATCCACAGATCCAAATCCCTCGCTTACTAACAATCTGATAATGCCCCACACACCAATCCACACAGACCACATTTGATCTAAAGTGAGCACCAAGCTCAGGGGATATAATTGAGTAACTTTCATATAATATTCGAAGCCAAATTCCAAACAAACTTCATTGAGGCATTTCATCAAACAGTTGGTGGGCATAATTGTTAATACACAAGCTTACACAATCCCAAGCTGCATCTTTGCATAGCTGGAATCTGGGGGCTTCCAACATGGATGGAATTATTCTATAAGGCAGCAGGAGCATTCCTTTTGAAGCTCGGGTCACCATGCACCCTTGGTTGGCCGGAAACCAAGGTTGAAGATGAAGCTCGGTTTCTGCAAAAATGGTGAATCTTCAATGATGGGTTCTGGGCCTCAAGCAACAGCACCAACAGCTTCCTAACAAGCTTTTAGGAAGGTCTGGGCTTAACCCCGCCGTCGGAGGTCGCCGGATGGCCGGTCGCCATTATTGCGGCCAACCAAGCTCCATTAATGGCGGATTTTTATCCGGGCAGCATGGGTCGCATGCAAGGGCACCTACAGGTCCCTCTCGACCTCAGGAAGATAACCACAGTAATCCCCGGCGTCGAGGAGCTGCGGCGGCGCCGGAGCAACAAGCTCGGCCGGGCCCTCACAAACCCGAAACTAGGGCACGGCACCACCGTCTCCACACTACACCAAGTCTTCCCAAACTTTATGGGAAGCTTTTACAGGACTAGAAGAAGCTTCTGAGCATTTTATTTTCCGACAAAAACCGTCGGATGCACTGCGGAGCAAGGGCGGAGCAAAACCGGTTTTCCGGCGGTGCAAGTTCGCCGCCGACAAACGGCAGTGCAAGGAGGTTCGGGACTTGGCAGGAGATGTCTACAATACCTCATTAAGACTCTGCCATGGGTCTTGGGCCAAAAAACCCAAAGGAAAAGAAGCCTCACCTTCGCCGGAGTTGGAGAAGATGGGTAGAAGCCGGACTTCCTCCCCCAGCGTCGCGCGGCCACAGCAAGCAACGGAACCACCTTGGCTTGTCTTCTGAAAGTTGTAGAGGTCCTCTGGATGCTCTCAAAGAAATCCCAACCAAACTTGGTGCAACCTTTCTTCCACAACCCGAGATCAAGGTAGTTCCTTGCTTTTCCGGCAATGGGGGACGGCGGCCGGCGGCGTCTGGCTCGGGAAAAATGCAGAGGAGATTGAGGAAGAGGTTGGGTGCAAGGAAACTTGTGTGATGGTTCTTCCCCATTCCACACCATCAATGCCTACAAATGGTGTTTCCCACCTTCTCCAAGCAACACCCAATGAAGGGAGCGGTTCCGGAACATGGATTTCGTGGCAGAGGGGAGTGGGGGTCGTGGACAAGCAGTTGTAACTGCCTCCAACTGCTTCCCAAACCCTTAACACTAACGCATAGTGTTAATAGTGAATTTTCCCTTTCTTTGCAACTTAGTCCCTCTAAACTTTGTTCATTACAATTCAGTCCAAAGCTGTAGGTCATTTATGCATAGAAGTCCTTCTCCAAATAACCTCATTGCATTTGACACATAAAATAATAGGATTTTTTGCAAAATACAGCAAATTTTTACGTATTTCATGCTTTTCGAGACAACCGGGTCGTCAAACTGCGAAACAGACTTCGCCACAACGTCCGGCTCGTCGAGACCTATCAAGTAGCATATTTGCTTGCTTGATTCGGCGCTCAAATAAAATCTCGGGCCATAAAGTTCTGTAAGTTGCAGAATGACGCACGCACTTCGATGCACCCGGATCGCCAAACGCGAATTCCGTCAGTGCCATTGTGCTCATAACGTCGAAGATAGCTAGAATTGACTACTCATACCCCTATGTCTGGGTTCCAGACGGCGAAACGGCCGTCGATGATCAAAAGGGCATTTGAATTAGGGGTTACTATTCACAACTTAAGTTGTGGGCCCCACTAGCTTCTTCGCTGATTTCTGAACGATCTGACCGTCGGATCGAAAATCTTTCTATATCATTTTTGATCGATTCGACGAGACGGTCACACTGGTGATTTCAAATTTTCGAGATTAGACTCGGATCTGAAAGGCAGAAATATTGCTCTGAAAACTGTGCAATTTGCACACCAGTATACAACCATTTAGGTTTAACTTGCATTTTCTCATTCACATTCCCATTTGAATTCTTCAAATTCAAATTTAAATTTCTCGAGTACTACAATCCAGGTGGGTTAGCTTCGGCCCGGGCTAGCTTTTTGGCCCTCTGGTTGCTTTAGTCCAGTCGGACCCCTGTTCTTGATTTTCCTACTGATTATATGACCTATCTTGACGTATCATGATCCCCTGGTTTGACATCGACTCGATTAAACTTATACATGTGATTGTGTGTTCACGATCAGCCGATTATTATCTACATGATCCCTGATTATTCCTGACTGATCCTGATTGATTGATATATAGACTTGCATGATTAGATGACACCTGTTGATTCCTGTCATTGAGATATTTCTTGATATACGTCGATATGCATGATTGATTGATCCTGATTGATAGACACTACTCGATATGCATGATTGATTGATCCTGATTGATAGACACTACTCGATATGCATGATTGATTGATCCTGATTGATAGACACTACTCGATATGCATGATTGATTGATTCCGATGGATAGATATAGACAGATGATTCCCTGCTGGGATTTCGGCGTGTGCCGACTACTCGGTCACTAGACCGTGAGATTGATCATTATGACTTGCCATGCACTGCTGTACTTCACGAACCTGGCCGGGGTCGCTCCCCGTGGAGCTGGTTCTTTACCGGAGAGTGGTCTGGTGATAGACCCGTGAGCCCCTTTTGCATCGAGACTGCTTGGCGTCTATGACGTGCAGGGTTATATCAGCGGATCGGGTGCGGATGGGTGGCTTTGCCTGAGGTTCTCTGAGACCAATATTGGCACATGATTGAGTACTTGAGTTTCTACCTTTGACGCATTGCTTTTATTCTGTACCGCTGCTCAGTTATTTCCTGTATTATTATTTACAGACATGCTTTCATCTCTTGCAGTTCCTTATGCATGATTTTGTAGCCATCTTTTGATTTCAGCATGTATGACCTACAGCTTTCATGATTGGTTATCTCTGATATACCTTGATTTTCAGTATACTTACCTGCAGTTCTTGTTCTGATTATTAGTAGACCTCTATGCTTTCCAGCTTTTCCTGTTGACTCTTACTATCCGCAGATTTTAGTACCCAGTAGGTACGATTAGCTGATGCTCGGCTCGTCGTGCCCACTGGGATGCACTCCGGTGTATCTCACACCCTCGGGTGACTGTTATAGGTCCGTCGGGTGGTGAGATGTCGGGACGATCCAGTGAGCCGACTACGATAGAGCTGTCCCCATGAGCATTATATATCGACGACTTCTGCAGACATTTACTTTCCGCATTTCATTCCAGTTTATCGTGATTTAAACATTTAAAACTGATGAGGTAATAACTTAATTTTGATTATTCCTGCTGAGTAGATTAGATTAGTTACTGATATATCTGTTGATCTCTGATGATGATGTTTAGCCGTGCATGTATAGGGGAGTCTTTGTCCTTGGGATAGAGTCTTCTATACGTGTGGCGGTCTGTTGCGCCCAGTTTGCAAACTCTGATTTACTTAACAAAAAAAAAAATTTATTACCGGATTTTTAAAACTCGGGGCGTGACAGATTAGATGGTATCAGAGCCAATAACCAGCCGGAAGTGTGCGGCGAGTCTCGGCTGAGCCTGGGTCTAGATGACAGGGCTAGCGAGACGAGTCTCACATCGCCTGGTGATCTTGGGCTTGTGTGTGTGTGTTTGGGCTGACGAGGACGTCAGGCCTAAACGGGGGGAGTCTGTGACGCCCCCAATAGTCCCACATCGGATGTGGATGGATTTGTGATTGGGTTTATATGAGACTTGGACACTAGTAATAATAACTGGGCTTAAGCATTTTGGGCTGTGATTTGGGCCCAACAAGTTATTATTGCTAGTGGGCCGGGTCGTTACAAGTTGCCAAGTTGTTAGACGTAAAATTTTATTCTGCTCAATTAATTTTTTTTCATGGTTCCCTTTAGTATATGGTAATAAAACTTTCTTGATGTTCTATTGCATATAAAATGGACTACTTCAACAAGTACCCCGAAACAAAAAACAGAACTGGTCCTCTTTGTGCATCACCTACTAAACAACAAACTAAACAATTTTTAATAACATGCTAAACTTCATATTCTTTTGAGTGCATCACTTCCTGAACAAAGAACTGTTATCTCCAAATATGTTGAAATTTGATCCTTATATTTACAAAATTACTTTAGATGAAATAACTGAAATCAATTTGAACTTAGTTTGCAGGGTGCTTCTCTACCTGTTGCTGGTAACAGAATATAAGGATACAAGGATGAGGAGAACAAAAAGAGGATGATGATAAAATTGAAGAATTGATAAAAAAACCAGCTGCTGCAACTACTGGTGCTTCCAACTACTGATGCTGCTTCTTCTCCCAGCTACTGTTGATTCTGATGCTGCTGAACTGTTCCTGGTTGGCAAATATAAAAGAAATAAGTTACCCAACCTACATTTGATCCTAAAATTTTTTATTTAATCCTAAAATATATTGCCCAACCTCCATTTAGTGCAGTTTTCGAATGTGAATGTTACCGCACTTTGCTAATAATTTGTAAATGTTGTTGTGGTTCCCCAAATGCAAAGTGGATTCTATTGTCAATTTGTAAGTTTATTTCCTTTTGTAACTTTGTAAGTTCGTGAATGTTACCGCACTTTGCTAATCATTTCTAAATGTTGTTGTGGTTCCCCAAATGCAAAATGGATTCTATTGTCAATTTGTAAGTTTTTTCCTGTTCTTCTCTTCTCTGCAAGCTGCATTCCTCTCATGAAATGTGTCCATTCTCTCTATTGTTTATGTATCTAAAATTTTACTCTTCTTTTCTTTCTAAGTTGCATTTGTCTCTTCTTCAGCTTTTGTTTTTTGCTTAACATCTCCTTGGCTATATTTGATGTTTTGGTACTGGGCAATGATGCAACATAAATACTCTGCTGCTAGGTTTCTTTGCGAGGAGTGTATCTATTGAGTTTGGTAAACATTTATTATTTTTCCTGTATCTTTTGAGTTTCTTAAACATTTATTATTTTCCCTGTCTGTTAACTCTGAATGAACTCGGTAGACTATTGCGTTGCCTTTTGACAATGTGTGAAGTTGGCACTGGTTGAAGTTGGCTGAGTTTGTTAGTAGATTATTGTGCTGGATATTGAAACTGGAATTGCTTGACTACTGCAAGGTTATTTATGCTTAGTTTACTTATATTCCTTTGTGTTTACCTGGCTTTTGTTCTATACCTGTGTTGATGGACTGCAAGGTTATTTTGTAGGTTAGGTAATAGTTAACAAAAAAATAAAATAAAAAATAATATTATTGAAGAAATTATACCCGCGGCGCAGCGCGGGCCTTCACTAGTTTGTACAAAAAGTGCCAGTGCCTCTTTGAACAATTCTACGAACCCTACTCAAAGTCAACGTGCGACAAAATAAGGGGGCATCTAAATTGAGTGCTTACACAGTGTAAAGCGATTTGTACCCGTACTAGCCGTATCCACGGGTTATTTGTAAATTTACGAATATTAGTTTTTCTTACCAAAAATTTTTAGGTAAAATGGATGGACATCTAATTAATTGTGGGCATTTTAGGCAACTCGTGGGTACCCATGGATACCCGCATAAAATATATATTATTTTTATTTACATATTTTTAAAAATTCTAATTCTAATTTCTTTTCGTATTTTTTTTTATCATCGTGGTCACCTCTTGTACTGCGCCGCCTCTACATATTTTTAAATTTTAAATGTAATGAATATAATGATAAGGATCTTATCGTATCATTGTGAAAATGGGTGAAACTTCGAAATTAAGAGAATTAACTACTAAAGTTACAGTTATGGATTGAGTTTTGATAGTTTATTTTATGATATTTAAATATATAATTATAAAAAATTTATTAATTTTATATCACAAAAAATTGGAATTAATTTATGTGCTTAAAGATTTTATATTATTTATTATTTATTGTAATATTTCAAATAAATTATGTTATACTTTTAAAACTTATGTATTTTATATTTTACATTGGAAAAGTATAAAAAAAACAAAATGAATTTTGTGGGTAACCCTCGTACTCGCCGTCCGCCCGCGGATGGGTATGGACAAAGATGTTGACTACCCAAAAATTTACGGATAAATTTTATTTATACCCATATGACCCACGAATATAATAACCCGCCCGCGGATTATCCAACCCGCCCGTTTGCCAGATCTACTTACATTACTTAATTGTCTATAAGAGCCCTGTCTTTTTTATTGGGGTTTATATTTTGGAGAGCCCGGCCCGCGGAACTGAATGGATTAGTAGTCTTTTACATACTATTTGGCTTGGCTTATGAAATAAATATGCTTTAGAAACCGAAAAATGTTGAGTGTCTAACAAACAAATATGTAATGTTTTTTTCTCTGATAAAAGCAAAAATGATATTGTCTTCAGAGGTTTAAGAATTATTTTGATATTTTTGTTTCTACTATAAAATAATTGCGAGCAGGCAAGCAGCTATTAGACGAATTTTAATAAACAAAAATTTATTTGTATTTTTAATTCGAAAAAGGGAAAGCATCCATGTCCTTTCGAATAGCTCTACACCTATTCAGGAGAAATTTTTTTGTAAAAGTACGTCTCCTGCACCACTTTTAAAATACCATAATAGATGCCCTAGAAATTTTTGTAAAAG
>CM055068.1:29523405-29566828 GCA_029204045.2 Tillandsia leiboldiana | reverse complement strand
ATACATATATACACTAAACTCTAGGGGATCACTATAATCCCAACCGCAGATCTTTTCATTCAACGGCTGAAAACTTGATAGTACCAATTGGTTGGTGCTATCGATAATATTCTAGTCTAATCCTCTCTCTCTCTCTCTCCCTCTCTCTTTCTCTCTCTCTCTCTCTCTCTTTATATATATATACAGAGAGAGAGAGAGAGAGAGAGAGAGAGAGAGAGAATTAAGTTGGAATACTATCGATAGCACCAAGTCATTGGTGCTATCAAGTTTTTAGCCTTTGGATTAAAAGATGTGTGGTTAAGATGATAGTGGTCCCATAGGGTTTACTAGGTGAATGGTTGAATAGTAAAAATTCTAGGAAGCCACTATAATCCCAACCACACATCTTTTCATCCAAGGGCTAGAAACTTGGTAGCATCAATTATTTGGTGCTATCGATAGTATTCCAGCCGGACTCTCTCTCTTTATATATATAGAGTCCAGCTATTATGCTATCAATAGCACAAAGCACTTGGTGCTATCAAAATTTTCACCATTAGATTTACCCTCTCAATCATTTCCACCCTTTAGATTATACTATTTCCCTAACCACCCACTAAACCCAAAAGGCCTACTATCATCCTAACCACACATCTCCTTAACCAAGGGTAAAAAACTTGGTAGCACCAAGTGCTTTGTGCTATTAATAGTATAGTAGTCTAGTTATATATATATATATATATATATATATATATATATATATATATATATATATATATACATAATTAGGCTACTGTCCTATTGATAGTACCAAGTTATTGTACTAATATATATAGAATAGAGCTACTATACTCTTATAGTATAGACTCCTTTATATTCATAAGTTGTTTCTGATGATGGAGTTTGAAAATCGACAATTCATATTTTTAAATGTGATCTAGAGCACTTTAAACTTTTAAAAGATAAATTTCATAATTTTATAAAATTATAATAAAGTCTATCGATTGAGCATAAAACGAATTGTCAAAATCGAACGATCTCCTAAAAATAAAAAATCAAAATTTTTAATTTAAAATCGAAGTTATAGATCTCTATCTAAATATTGAATAGAATTTTCTAATAAAATTTCAACCTATTATGATTCTTTTACACCGTTATACTAGTAAGCATTCTATATCGGCCGTTAAAAATTATCAAATTTGAGATATTTTGATTGTAGGGTAAGTGATGTCGAAAAATTATAAAATTTAATTTCTAAAAGTTTTAAATGCTCTAAATCATGTTTAACGGTATGGATCGTCGATTCGAAAACTCTTTCATTAAAAACAACTCATGAGTATAAAGTCGATTGTACTCATAAGAGTATAATAGCCGAACTATATATATATATATATATATATATATATATATATATATATATATATATATATATATATATATATAGAGTTAGGCTGTAATACTATTAATAGTACCAAGTCATTGGTGCTATTAAGTTTTTAATCCTTGGATTAAAAAATGTGTGGTTGAGATGATAGTGGGTCCCTTGGGTTTAATAGGTGGTTGGGGAAATAGTAAAATCTAACGAGTGAAAATGATCAAAGGGGTTGATCTAAGGGTAGAAAACTTGATAGCACCAATAATTTGGTACTATTAATAGTATAGTAGCCGGACTCTTTATATATATATATATATATAGAGTTCGGCTACTATACTCTTATAAGTACGATCAACTTCGTACTCATGAGTTGTTTTCGATGGAAGAGTGTAATATTCGTAAATTTAAATCCTGAAATTTGAATTTAAATTAATTTTTTTAAAATTTTTATTATTCAAAAATTTGAATTTTAGAGGTATTCACGAAGAAATGCCTTATGTGACCTAATGAGATCCGAACTCGACGAAGTAAAAATGCCACCTGAATGGTCTCGTCGAGTTGAACGAGGTGGCCGTTTCGAATTTTGAATTTAGCGAGCCAAAAGCATCAAAAAATGTTTAAGAAATTAGTATTCCTAAAGAAGCTGCTAAATGCGAGCTACCGAGATCCTAACGTGACGAAACAAAATAGCTACCTGAACGGTCTCGTCGGGCTGAACGACGTAGCGATGTCTGTTTTTATGTTCGGCGATCCGAAAGCCTTGAAAAATGTGAAAAATAGTGATTTTACAGTGTAAATTAGCAAAATACCCTATATTTTATGTATGGATTTCCGTGATATCGCATGTAGAGGGACTTCCTAGCATATTGTTCCTACTGTCAAGGACCTATGCAGAAATTTGAAGTCTAAGAGGACTAAATAGCATTTTGTTACAATGCTTTATAAGTAGAACCCTAGGGTCCCTTAGAAACCCTAGTCGCAACAGTTTGGAGCAACCCAAACGACCCCCTCGCCCCCATCTCCTTTCTACTTCTTTCACGAGCATCAGCACCGCTGGCCGCAACCTGCCGTCGCCAGAAAAGGGATAGAAAGCAACAACTTTGCTTGATCTCGGGTTGTAAAGGTGAGGACAACACCAAACCTTCATCAAGTTGCCCAGGTTGTCTTTCCTTTCCATCAGTGGATCATCCCTGAGGAGCGCCGCCGCCTGCCGTGGCCGCACGACGCCGGAGAAGGTAGATCATCATCTCTTTCTTCTTCTCGATATACTTTGAGATGCTCTAGGGAGTTAGTTGGAGATCTCTGGGTGTTTAGTGATGATTTCCATAAAGATCGAAAATTGGTTAGAGAGACCGTGTTCCAATCGCACTGATGTGTGTGGGTGGCGACTCAATGTCGTGGATCTTGTGTCAATTTGTTGTAGTGAGCTGGTTGGACTCTTTTGTAGTTGGCTCCGGATTGGGTCTAGTTTCTGTCACGCCTCGGAGTAGAAACTGCGACCCAGGCTTGCCAACAGATCCGCCACCCATACGGGAAACCCCGCACAGGCGAAGCGTCTAACCTGTAAAAGATAATACTATAGCTATATAGATATCAGAGCGAGAAATAACAGCTGTGAATAAAATCCAAACCACTGTACAACTAGAATAAAATACAAGATCCGTCTCCCAAATATAAATAATACATGATCTGATCCACAGGAATAGTACAAATAAAAAAATCCTCCTATACAACATCTATGAATCCAAAAAATGATGGTGAACTAAAATAATAATACATTAGTGTACAATCAAATCCCACAATCCGGGATGGTATATCTATCTCACCAAAATGAACTACACTGGTAGGGATCTATCTCGTGACTCCCTGTACTCGGTCCGTCACGCCAGCTAGAGCAAGAACGGAGGGAAAAATCTCTGCAAAACTGTCACTAAAAGAGGGTGTGAGAACTACATCGACACATAGTTCTCAGTGGGTACCGTCTCCAAGAACAACGGTCAGCCCACTAAGTCTACTAAAGGCATAAGATAACAGAAATACTGAAAGAAGAAAAAGCTGAAAATAACTCTACAGCTTGTCGGTTATGGGATCCAAGGATCTAAATATGGAAAAAACCACCTAGAGGGGGGGTGAATAGGTGTAAACAATAAAACTCAAAATTTTTTGCGTAAATATAACCCAATGCGAAAAATAAATAAAGTACGCAAGATTTTACGTGGAAAACTCCATCACAAGAGTAAAAAATCACGGGACCGATCACACGGTGAAATCCACTAAGATTAAACACGTACAATGTGATATAACGCAACACTACGACTCAACCTTTTCCATACGCTCCAAGTAGATCTTCTCTGCTCGCTCCACAACGCGCCTCGAATCCACGATTTGCGTCCAACTTCGAATCCACGAAGTCCAACGGAATCCACGGTCTTCACCAATTTTGGTAGGAATCGATCATACGAACGCACCTCGCTCCGAATCCATGAAAGCGATAGCACATTGAATCCACAAGGCCATGCGAATGAACGCGCCAATTGTCCTTTCGAAAATAGTTGTTTTGTTTATTGGTGGTGATGATATTTGAATACTTAGATCATATAGATAGACAAGAAAAACACCTTCTAAGTATTCATCGATTTGATTCTTCGAAAGAAAAGAGATTGAAAAAATCTCGAATCAAACCGATAAATATAGAGAAAGAAAACCTAAAAATAAAACGGTGTTTACCTTTTCTTCTCTATATGTGGATTACCTTTGATCCTTTTTCCGGATACCCTAAAAGATGATATTAGGGTCTATTTATAGGTTAGAAACCTTTTGGAAAAAGATAAGAATAAAAAACTGACTTAATAGATTTTTTTCCTGCACGGTGGTCCGGACTGGATTTTGGCTGATCCGGACTGTCGTCCTTTTTCAGAAAATTTCCTGAAAAAATAGGTTCGGGGTCCGACTGGAATTTCCTGATCCGGACTGATTCATTCGATATATCAAAAATAATGTTCGGGGTCCGGACTGGAATTTCGCATGAACCAGACCATGTTCGGGGTCCGAACTAGATGTGGCTGATCCGGATCCAGAACATATAAAATGTCCAGTTTTGTTTTTTATTCAATGAAAATTATTCCAAGTGTTTCTAAACTATAAGAATGTATTCAAATCATCAAAAGTATTTAATTTAACGTACCTGATCATTCTGAATCCATTCTTCTTCAGATTGATGTATGTGATCTTCAAGTCGCCAATTTCAATCTTCAAGACTCAAAACACTTTACGAAATATACCAATATAAAAATCCTTAATACAGCTACCATGCCTCTATCTACTATGCTCAAAGGGTGAAACAGATGAAAATGATGCATCGACTCTATCCCAGTATACTCAATCAACCCAATCACACTGACTGCCACAAAGGGTCCAGTCAAACCTGCGCCCACCTACTGTCATTATATCTACGGAGGACTGGACTTACGTAGGGCGTCCCATATGGACTGCGTTGACAAGTCGCGATAGCAAAGTAACATGCCCAGCTTCGGAGCGGCACTCGAGGGGCGCGACTCCACCGAGGAAAGTATCTGCGCATCTTTGTCGAGCTCAATATGGCTCATGTAGGCTATAATCCAAATCCACGATCAACAAGATCGACAGTATCTATATCGCATCTCTAACTCACTAGCTGGAAAATCTTGACAGCCAGGACCGCCGTCAACCCAACGGCTCCCCAAATAGGACATCAACTCAACATGCAAACTCACTAGCTGGGGATACTCCACAGCCGACTACAACGAAGGGTCCGAAAACCCCGAAAGACTAGAACCTACAACCCAAATCAAACGAGAATAGGCTCTAGGCATAGCCTCTCGTTGTTCTCGACCCAAAGAAGAAGATAGCCCTTAGAACCCAGATCACTCGAACTTTCTCGGATGAGGAAGTTTATAGGAAAATGTGATATTTATTACTGAAAAGCATTTTCACCCGAACCCCCTCGGGGCGAGGACTAAAGGTAGTTCCTTTTTATAAAACCATCTTGATTTAAGAAAATCCATTTTAATGAATTTTAGCTCTTTAGGAAAATCAGTTAGAAAACAAGTTTTATTCCCAAACCCTGAAAGACTAATGCCTTCACTCAATCAAACAAGAATAGGCTCTAGCGACGACATTTAGAAAGAAAACATTGGTTTACTAAAATAATGTGTGTCCAAAAAGATTCTGGGTTCAAGGTCCTGCTATCACTAGTACACTACTATTATGAACATAGTGACGACAAATAGATCGGAGAAACTCGATGACCCGGGACCACCGTTTACCCAAACGACTCCCGACACTAGTACAAGACTAGCTACATCTACCAGACTCCACTCGGCCCCCAAGCACGAGTGTAACATGCATCCTACACTAAAAGAAATCCCGACCACTCGGCCCACTACCCGGGCGAGGAAAACACTATGTCTAGGGATAGAATGTAAAGTGTGGATGTCTAAAGCAAAAAAGAACCTGGCCCAAGTCAGGGTTCTCTACTAGTCTGGTTTACACATACAAACATATGGCGGGATGCTAAGTCAAAGTTCCAATAATAACATTTAATTTAACTTAACATAAATAGGGAGCATTAACCAACATAATCTCAATATCAACACAAGGAACATCATCTCTCACAAACATGCTTTCTATCTCATCTCACAAACATGCATGTTCACTATCATATAGAATTAGAGAACCGTTTGCTGATTTTGGAGACGAAAGCAACCCACCTGGATGCGTGCGTCGACCCGAAGTCCAAATGGGCTGAAACTAAACGTGGGTAATCCTCAGGTTCCCATGATTCCAACGAGCCCAAAAATACCGGAAAACTCCCCCCGGGCACAGAGATATAGATCAAACACCGTGGTAAGCAAAAATTCCCAAAATTACAACTCTGCGGAAAATTAGTCCAGAAGAAGTCAAAATATCACCTTTGAGATGACCTCCAAAAATTCCGCTAAAAATATGGCTGCCATCCTTGCAAAGCATAGATGTCGATCGAGTCCTTACAAGCTAAAATCCGATAATCGAGCATCGAGATAAAAATCAAACAAGCTTCGCTGTCCAGAAAAACCAGCAGCAAGAAAGGGGTTCAAAGATGCTCTGAAAACCCTGATAAAAACCCAAAACTGAGAGGAACGATAAATACACAAATCGAAGGTCTACCTCTCGTGGAAACGATGTCGTAAAAATCGGCTAAAAACTCCCTCGGGTCAGCCCAAGGGAGCCCGCAGATGAAGCATCGATGGGAAAGATCGGTATCGAAGGTACGTCGAAGCTCGCGATGTCGAGGAGAAAACTGATGAAATGACAACTAGAAATTCTCCGAGATGCCCAAAATCGAAGAACACTCGAAGAGGAATCACCTTGCCGAAAATGGGCTCAAGAAGGCTCAAAAAAAGTTCTCAAATGGAGGCTGGAATGGGCTATTTATAGCCAAAAACCCAAATCCACCAAAAAGTGGATTCGGGCCCTGTTTCCGGGCGCCCAAAATCCACAAGGTCTCCGCGGGACACGTGGTGCCCATCCGGCGGTCCCTGCCCAGCGCTCGGAACCACCGGATGCCGCCACGCGTGTGGTGTCCCGGTTTTCCCGTGCGACTTGACTGACTGGTCGGCGGTGAGAAAATACATATTAGTGCTATATCGAGCCCGTTTTGCGTCAAATGGATGCCAAAAATGGACTCAGCGTGCGAAAACAATGAAAATCGGCTATTTGCGGGCAAAATGGGCCTAACAGGCCGAATTTTCAAGTGGGTCGGTCCACGGCCCACTCGGTGTGCACCGGGACCAGCAGGCGGCGTGGCGAGGCCACGTGGCAGGCTATCATTGGGTGGTCAACGGGTGCGAGTCAGGGCGCACATCGCGCCGGGCGCGGCGCACCGTGGACCGCGCCAGGCTATGTGTCGCCCGCCCATTGGCGGGCGCATGGACCCGGCTTGCCCGGCGCGGACCGCGTCTCGTGCATCTGGTGATTCCGGGAGCTGGGCGGGGACCGTCGAATGGGTGCCACGTGTCCCACGGGGAGCCCTGTGGATTTCGGGCGCCCGAAACCTGCGCCCGAATCCGCAGCTTTGTGGATTTTGGATTTTGGCTATAAATAGACACTCCTGCCTCCTTCTATGGGTTTTCTTCCGAGCTTTTTGTGCCCATCTTCGGCAAGGAGTTACACCTTCGAGTTTTCTTCGATTTTCGGCATCCCGGGGATTTTTTGGAAGGCATTTCATCAGCTTCCTCCTCGACATCGCGAGCTTCGACGTGCCTTCGATATCGATCTTCTCCGTCGACGCTTCTTCTGTGAGCACCCCTGGGCTGACGGGAGAGAGTTTTTTGCTGATTTTTATGGCATCGTTTCCACGAGAGGTAGATCTTTGATTTCCGTATTTACCACTCCTCTCAGTTTTGGGTTTTTATTGGGGTTTTTGGGGCATCTTTGAACCCTTTTCTTATTGCTGGTTTTTCTGGACAGCGGAGCTTGTTTGATTTTTATCTCAGTTCTTGGTTATCGGATTTCAGTTTGTGAGGACTCGATCAACATCTACGCTTCGCGAGGATTGCAAACATATTTTTGTTGTAATTTTTGGAGATCATTTCATAGGTGATATTTTGATTTCTTTCGGACTGCCTTTCCGTAGAGTTGTAATCTTGGGGATTTTTGCTTACCGCGGTATTTGGACTGTATCTTTGTGCCCGGGAGGAGTTTTCATGTGTTTTTGGGCACGTTGGGATCATGGGAATCTGAGGAGTATCCTCGTTCAGTTTCGGCTTATTTGGACTTCGGATCGACGTGTGCATTCCGGTGGGTTGGTTT
This sequence comes from Tillandsia leiboldiana, assembly GCA_029204045.2. Lineage (NCBI taxonomy): Eukaryota > Viridiplantae > Streptophyta > Magnoliopsida > Poales > Bromeliaceae > Tillandsia > Tillandsia leiboldiana. Next base: position 29,558,646 of record CM055068.1, on the reverse strand, counting down.
CGTCTCCAAAACCGGTGGACGGTTCTCTAATTCTATGTGATAGTGAACATGCATGTTTGTGAGATGTGTTAGTGAGCATGTTGGTGATAGATGATATTTCCTTTTAGTTGATGTGAGATCATGTTGGTTAATGTTCACTGTTTACATCCAGTTAAATTTAATGCTATTATTGGAACTTTGACCTAGCACCCTGTCATATGTTGCATGTATCAATCAGACTAGTAGAAAACTCCAACTTGGGCTAGTTTATTGTCAGTGATTTGGAAGTATCTTGTACTTTTTATTTTGAGAGTTTTATTTTGGAGAGACTTTGTATTGTGAGGACCTGACATGTACTATTTGGAGTTGTAGTTATTTTATTTCTGTTGTTTACTTTTCCACTCTGATATCTGTATAGTGGATATTATTATCTTTTGCAAGTTAGTCGCTTCGTCTATACGGTTTTTTTTCTGTATGGGCGGTGGATCTGTTGGTGGGCCCGGGTCCCAGTTTCTACCTCAGGGCTTGACAGATTAGAGTGGTATCAGAGCCTAGGATGTAGGTCATTGTGGACTTAGAAACCCTAGGCTTGTGGTTGGACCCTAGGATGACTCACGTGAGAGTCGTGATTTTTAGCGAGAGTCCTGATTGAGTTTCCTAACTCTCCCTAGGGATGGGATGAGTGATTGACATGTCTTCTCTCGGTAAGCGGCTATGTTGGCTGCAGACAACATAGTGCTACAGGAAGGGGGACATGCCTTAGACTTTCGCTAGATTGGGTCGAGTGTTGTTTTGGTTCTGACCTTCTCCTTTTGTCACAGGTGAGAGTGATGCCTCCGCGGTGCAGGATACTAACGCGTTCTCAGCTTTCATCCACCGACGAGCCGGAGCAGGAGGAGTCAGGGCAGGGCCAGCGGAGAGAGGTACTGGAGCTTCAGGCTCAGATGGCCCAGATGTCGGAGACCGTGGACTGGATGATGCGCATGCTTGAGCAGAGGGCGCAGCCGGTTGCAGCACCCCCTGAGAGTTCCCCTGCACCTTCTTCGCTGGTCGTGGCACCCCCAGTTGTACCAGTGGCACCGGCAGCCCCTATTGCGCCGGTTACCAGCAGACAGCCGTCCAGGACGGCGGGACAGTTGACCCCTGCGGAGCAGCGAGAGGTTGTTGATTGCTTGATGAGGTTCGGCCAGCTCGATCCGCCTCATTTCTCTGGGCGGAGTTTGAAGCCATGGGAGGTAGAGTCGTGGATCATGGCTATGGAGAGACTTCTTGAGACCCTTTTTATCGAGGAGAGATTTCGGGTTCTTATGGCGACAAACTTTCTGGAGCACAATGCCGAGGCTTGGTGGCGGCGAGTGCGACCTGTTGGTCCGCCTGGGACCCAGCTGCTTACCTGGGCGGAGTTCCGCAGCCTTCTACTTAGAGCCTTCTTTTCTGAGAGTGTCAGACAGAGGTTGGAGGAGGAGTTGAAGAATCTCCGGCAGGGGGGCCGCTCTGTACAGGAGTACAATATGGATTTCAACCGGTTACTGAACAGTGTACCCCACGCGGCCAGGGATGAGGCAAACAGGATTTACATGTTTGAGCGGGGCTTGCGCTGAGATATCTACCAGTTTGTTCGTTCGCGTAGACTGTAGGCTCTGGATGCCTCAATGGAGCAGGCACTATATGTTGAGCGCGGGGAGGTAGTGATGGAGGAGATGAATCTTGCCCCCGCAGTGGTATCAGGGGCGAAGCGCCCAGCACCCGTTGACGGGGGACAGATGAGCCGGTAGGGGCCTCTGAGACCTCCACGATTCCATTCTCAAGGTCGTGGGTTTCGGGGGCGCCAGAGGTCTGGTGGACCCCGTCACCCCCAGCAGCAGCAGCAGCGACGACCACCTCAGCAGTAGCAGTCTCAGCAACAGCAGCAGTTCCAACGGCAGCAGCGCCAGGAGAGATGTGTTATTTGTGGGGGACCGCACCCGCCAAGCCAGTGTACTAAGAGACAGGGTCGATGCTACCGTTGCGGTCAGACTGGTCATTTTCAGGCATCGTTCCTCACAGCGGGATTTTCAGCACCCTCGACGGCCTCAGCACCCCCTGTTCCCCTACAGATGGCTGGACCTTCTGTGACTTACGATATGCTTGATCGTGCTTCTTCCTCGTGACAGCCGGAGCGACGACCTCCAACGCCGAGCGGGCGAGTTTATGCCGCTCAGGTTGAGGATGCTTCGACGGCTGACCACGTCGTTGCAGGTATTATTTTGATTTCCGCTATTCGTACTCGAGCTCTTTTCGATACTGTCACGCCCCGGGGTCGAAACTGCGACCCGGGCTCGCCACCAGATCCGCCACCTATTCGAAATCCCGCATAGGCGAAACGTCCAACCTGCAAAAGTATCATCTAACAACTAAACAGATATCAGAGCTGAAGAAAAACTGCTGTAATAAAAGTCTGAATCACTGTACAACTGAAAAATAAAGTACAATATCCATCTCCCATAAATAATGATATAATAATCCGGTCAACCGAAACTGTAATATAAGTAAAAGGCACCTATACAACATCTATAAATCCAAAATGGGAGATAAACAAAAAATAAAATACAACTATGTACAGTGCAACCCACAATCCGGGTCGGTACATCTATCCCATTGTAGAAATCAACACTGGTAGGGATCTATCTCGCGACTCGCCTCGAACCGTCAACCGAAAGATCAGCAACTCCCGCAGCAGACACTGCAAAAGAAAGGGAGGAAAGGGGAAAAACAATAATAGGGGTGAGAACCACTAGTAAAACCAGTAGCCTCCCCCTGTGGGTAAAGCCTCAAACCCCGACGTACCCACTAAGTCTACCAGAGGCAAGAGAAGGAGTAAGAGAGGTGGTAAGCTATAAACAGAAATACTGATAAGAGGAAGCTACCACTTGTATGCCTCTAAATGCAGTATCGAAAGAAATGACTGTATGAATACATCAGAAAACAGTATCTGACCAAATAAACCCAATCTAGCGCCACCAGTAAAACTGGTACTGCCTGCTCTGCTGTCAAACTCAAGAACTCAGTAGGGGACCAGCACACATGGCTCGAAATCCCAAGGGACCAGCACACAAGGCTCGAAATCCCAAAAAGATGGACCGGTACCCATCACGGTCTAAAGCCTACTCCGGAGTGGCACTCGAGGGGAGCGACCCACACGAGTAAAGTATCTCTGTCATCAGTATCACAAGTATCTCTATCAAGTATCTCAATATAGCAGGACTGGATCATGACTATGATCAAAGTGGGAAAATCCATCCACTAATGAAACCCCGATCCCCAATCTGGTGCAATAATACTCAATAAGTGGGAAACTCCATCTACTAGAGAAATCTGATACCCAATCTGATGCATAAGTAAACATCCGGTCAACCGCCCAATGTTCGCGATCGCTGCAACACCCCACAAGTCCAAAATCTGATAAAGTAATCAACATCTGGTTAACCGCCTAATGTCCGCGGTTACCACAATGCCCCACAATCCATAATCGAGTCTAACCTGTCCCAGACTCAATGGCCTCAACTACACTATCCCGAACCCCTGCTCTAACTCGAGCAACATGCATCTGAATAAAAAGGAGAACAGCTAAACATGGTTTCTCCTAAGTCAGATTCCAACATGAAAGTGTAGCAGAAAAAGGTGGCCTATCTAGATGTCCATACAAGCATGCAAGTGTCCTCATGTAGAATGAAAGAAAGGCATCTAACAGTGTTCTTACACAGATTAGATCATGAATATTATATACTCTCATAAGGAATAACTCACACATAATATAGGTTAAAGAACATCATTTATCATCAACATCACCTAAAGGAGTACAACACTTATCAAACCTCACATTCTCACATGGATATGCTAAAGATCATTTAACATCACTTAAACATGGACATTCAATCAAGTATCACCAATGAATAGACTAAGGTTCAACAACTTTCATTGATCTCACATAGGATGAACATAGAATCTACCAACAACGTCCAATCTCATTTGGAGGAATTAGGAGTTATGAACAAAGCTTAGTCTCATAAGGAACAAAGCTTAGTCTCATAAGGAATAGGCCTCAACTCACAATGATAACCATCTTTTCATGAATGAACTAGGAATCAAAAGTATAGGTCATTCTCACATCGACTTGATCAATAACCAACATTAACACCCATTTTCACATAAGCTAGATCAAAGATCAATCAACTAATTATTCTCACAGAGATAGGTTATGAATCAACATCTATACCCAACATCACACATTGTAGGTTAAGGATCGACAACTATAATTCATATCACAAAGTGGAGGCTAAGGATCACTAAACCAACTACTCTCATATAAGTCATTCTCAAATAAATCAACCAAGTCCTTCTCACATAAGCAACCAAGCACTTCTCACATAACCCCATCAAGTCCTCACATAAATCAACCAACCATTCACATTTAACTATCACCATCATTCTCACATAATTATGTTAACCATTCTTCACAAAGTGTAGGCTAAAGATTAATTTCCCAATTACCCTCACATATATAGCATAGGTTTAAGGATGATCGCTTATAATCAACTTCATATGAGATAATGTAATATCAACCAACTAATCATTTACTCATGTATAAGCTAAGGATCAATTAACCTAACATAAACATGGAGATTCAAGCATGATTCACCAAGGGAAAAGAGAACAACAATCAACTATGTCATGAGGGAAACCAATAGCCCGAGTGGGTAAATTATCGTTTTCGGCAAAGCACAACCACCCACCTGAAACTTGACGATCCGATGCCCGATCTGGTCGAATTTTTAGCGTGAGTAATCCTTATCCTCCCAAGAGTCCGATGCGGCGAAAATCATCCAAATCCGCCTCACGGATTGGGCGCAATCACTGAAACAATGCATGCTGCGCAAATAAATTCCAGAATTTCAGCAATTGAAACTAAGTTAAAGAAGAAGTAAGTGCAGCCCCAAATATCTCAAGATGAAGTTCCTAGCAGTAAAATAAAGATGTCCAGCTCCATACAAACATCTTCAAGTCCTCAAAATCCACCATTAATTTCCCTTAACATTCAAACACCACATATATCACAATGCTGTCCAAAACTACTAACATAAACTTGCTAGTATTTCCAAGCTTAATTTGAGGCCTTTCCAAAGGGATTAATCCACATATCACAAAAGAGAATTTGCTAACATTGAAGTTAAGAAGAAGTCCCAACTTGAATTTCAGAAAAATACTTTATATCCACAAAGTTATCTGCATTCCAAGGTGCATTGCTAAAATCAAAACTAAAACAGGGACTGCAGTAAACCTTATAACAACACTTGGAAATATCATTAAAGTTACCTAACCAAACGTGCTCCAAATCCTGCAAGAGAGGTACCATTGAATTCCTTGTCAAGAGTAGATACAAATTGAGCTAAATAAATCCAAATTTCATGCTCGGATGAAGGAGAAAACCCATAAACACTTTGAACTATCCACCACGTTCCATCTGTACATGAATGCAGCAAGGTGCTCCAAAAATCATGCATAATCCCTTATAAAAACTCAGATCTGGGGAAAATGGTACATACAAATATTGTAGATCTTCGAGTCCTGGAAATATCTCCACAAAAAGCATTCAAAAATTCCCATCCTACTACCTATAAACGCCAAAACACTGAGGACTGGTCAGGATTCCAGACGGAAACAAAGGGTTCCAAAGATGGCCTTAAAACTCTATAAAATCATAAGATCTGAGGGAAGCATTGAATAAAACAATTGTAGCCTTACCTCTTGTGAAAACATAGAACCAAAAATGAGCTCAAAATTCCAAGAAATGAGTCCTGGGAAAATTTTTCACTGAAACGCGACGGAGAGGGCTGTGAAGCAGCAATGGTGATGTCCTCAAATGTAGGTGGAGAAGATGATCCAAATGGCCTCCAAAAATCCCCAAAAAATCTAATGTTGTAGAAGATTTGTTGATGGAGCTCTACTAAAAAAACCTCCCCTGAGAAAAGCTCTCCAAAAGGTCTAAAATGGAGGAGGAAAACACCTTTTAAAGCAAAGGAGGAAGAAGAAGCAGGAATTAATCCCCTGTTGCTACAGTAACGGGCCGGCCCGCTGCCGCAACGCGGACCGCCACGCGGCAGCCATCCAGCGGCCGCACCAGCCGCTGGATGCCTGCCACGCGTCGCGCCCCGACAGGGCAATCGCGCCCGCGAATGGGCGCGCGACGCGTGGCGGCGCCTTATCCGCCCGCGCCCAAGGCTGCCCGCGCCTGCTCGGCCAGCCCGCGCCTGCTCGGCCAGCCCGCGCCTGCTGCGTGGGCCAGGCTTGCTGTCACTCCCCGGGGTCGAAACTGCGACCCGGGCTCGCTAACAGATCCGCCATCTGTACGGAAACTGCCGTACAGACGAAGCGTCTAGCCTGCAAAAGACAAAACTACAGCTACACAGATATCAGAGCGGATAAAAAGCTGTACTAAAAAATTTCACAACTACAAAGTTGCAACAACACATAGCCTATCTCCCCAAAAACAGATGATACAAATAGAAGTCCGCCTATACAACATCTACAAATCCAAATGGGAGATAGCTAACAGGAAACATAACCAACTCCCACAATCCGGGATGGTACATCTACCTCTCTCTAAAGTAACAATGCTGGTAGGGAACTATCACGCGACTCCCTGCCTCGGTCCGTCCAGTCAAGCCCAGCAGGAACGGAAGAAAGCCTCAGCAACCTGTCACCGACAGAGGGTGTGAGAACTACATCCTACAGTAGTTCTCAGTGGGTACCGTCTCCAAAAACCACGGTCTGCCCACTAAGTCTACTAGAGGCAAGATAATAGAAAAGACTGATGATAATATAAATAAGCTGGAAAAGAATCTACAGCTATCATGCCTCTATCTACTATGCTCAAAAGGAAGAGACTATGGATGATGGTATGCAGTCACTCACTGCTGACAATATGTCACAAGTACTAAGCCCAAGACGCTCTACTATGACACATGCTACGCCATCACTCTCTCAGTGTAACCCAAATCTCAGCGACTGCCCCACAGGGTCCAGTCGAGTCAAGCCTGCGCCCCCTGGTGTATCAACCAGGGTGTCCAAACGGACAAACTCGATGTCTCACACAGTGACCCCATGGTAGCTCGGCGAGGGGTATCAAGCGGCCTCTAGTATATGAACTAGGCGCATCATCGCAGCCTCGTCAGGCTCGGTATCATCATCGCAGCCTCATCAGGCTCGGAATCATCAACGCACCCGGGGCGTGGTTCGAGGGGTGCGACCCCACCGAACTCAAGTATCACATCAGTATCACTGTCTCACAAGTGGCTCCTGCAGGCTATAGTCCTCGATCAAACAGATCGGTATCTCGATGCTCAAAGCACAACTCAGTCGGAGAACCCTCCACGACTCACTCTCACAACACTGACCCACTCAACGAAAGTACTACCCGGCTGGGACCACCGTCTCTCCCAATGGCTCCCTCAACAACACCCCACTGAACTCAACACACAACACACGGCCGGAGCTACTCCACGGCCAGATCTGCGAAGGGTCCGAAACCCCGGGGGACTAACATCTACGTCCCCAAGAAAGAAAACAGCCCTTAGAACCCAGATCACTCGAATCCGCTCGGGTGGATAAGTTTATAAGAAACCATGTCATTTATTTCAGAAAACTATTCGATCTGAGAGAAATCCATCTTATTAATGATTTTTAGTCTTTTTAGGAAAACCCTTTGAAATCAAGTTTTATGCCCAAACCTCGAAGAGCTAATGCCCTCGTCCTATCACGCAAGAACAGACTCAGGCAACCTTGCGAGGCTTGGAAGAAACATTGGCTGACTAAAATCATGTATTCATCCAAAAAGGTTCTGGGTTCAAGGTCCTGCTAACACACGTGCACCACGATCACAACAGGGTGGTGACGAGAAGAACAACGGAAAGGAAAACCCCGGGACCACCGTTTAACTGAAACGGTTCCCCAAAACACTAACACTGGCCTAACCCATCCACCAGACCCCACTCGGCCCCCCGGGCCCGAGTGCAACACCCGTCCCACAACACTCTGACCACTCAGCCCACTACCCGGGCGAGGAACACTATGTCCAGAAGAGTATGCAAAGTGTGGGATGTCTAAAGCATAAAAGAACCTAGCCCAGATTAAGGTTCTCTATCGGTCTGGTCAAACACAGGCACATATGACGGGGGTGCTAGTTAAGTTCCAAGAAAACACTTAAACTAGCATGCAATCCTATCACAATAGAATTAGAAGGAAGTCCGTAGACTTGGAGAGAAAAACCAACCCACCTCAGGATGCCACCAATTGCTTGTCGACACTTGCAATTGGGCTCAGCGGGACTTACCTGGCCTCCAAGGGGTCCGCACGCAACCGGAAGCCCGATGCCAGAATCCGCACGCGAATCAGAGCACGCAGCGACCAACCACACGACCGCGCGCTCCGCGGAAGCTAAAAACCACACCGCAAGTTGCCAGAAGCGAAGAAATCGCAAAATCAATCAACACAGTCAAAACCGAGCATCCGACGGCAAAAAACAGCTTCCGTCGGCGAAATCAGCCTCCGTCAGCGAAAACCAGCGCCCGACGGCGAAAAACAGCACGCAGCGGCGAAAAACAGCTCCGTCGGCGAAAAACTGCGCCCGACGGCGAAAAACAGCACGCGGCGGCGAAAAAACAGCTCCGTCGGTGAAAAACTGCGCCCGACGGCGAAAAATAGGCAAAATCTGCTAGCGAAACAGTTCGCGAAAACCCTGCGAAACTGCTCGCGAAAACCGCTCAAAAATCTGCTCACAAACTGCTTGCAAAAAACTGCTCAAAACCGGCTTGCGAAAAACTGCTCCGTCGGCGAAAAACTGTGCCCGACGGCGAAAAACAGCTCGAAAATCAGCTTGCGAAAATCTTGCGAAAACCGCTCGCGAAAAACTGCCCGAAAACCGCTTGCGAGACTGCTCGCGAAAACAGCGAGAATCGGCTTGCGAAAAACAGCGAAAACCCTGCGCGAAAGCCCGCGCGAAAACTGCTCGCAACCTGCTCGCGAAAACCGCTCAAAAAAACTGCTTGAAGGCGAAAAACAGCAGCCGACGGCGAACACCGGGCTCCGACGGCGAAAAAAACGGCGCCGGCACGCAAACCGAGGAGTCGCCCGCCGTCCGGGAGCACGCCGAGCGGCGAAAACCCCGCCGTGCGACGAGGGAGGCCCGCCGCGTGGCGCCAACCCCGGTCGCGCCGCGCAGCGGCCTGCTGCGCGGTGACAGAACGCGTCGCGCAGCGCCCTGCGGTGCTGCGCGCGGCGCCCAGCGGCGCTGCGCGCGCAGCCCGCTGCGCTGCGCGCGGCCGCGCGCCCGCGCAGGCCCGCGCAGGCCCGCGCGCGGCCCGCGCGGCCCCTGCCGCGCGTGGCCATGCCGCGCGCGCCTGCGCGCGGCCCTGCCGCGCGCGCCTGCGCGCGGCCAAGCGGTGCCGCGCGCGCCCGCGCGCGGCCCTGCCGCGCGCGGCCAAGCGGTGCCGCGGGCGCCTGCGCGCGGCCAGGCAGTGCCGCGCGCGCCTGCGCGCGGCCTGGCAGCGCCGCGTGCAGCACTTTGCTGCACGCGGCGCCGCGCCCAGCGGCACGTCGCCGCAGGGTGCTGCCAACAGCAGCACCCTGGCGCCGCGCGTGCGCCATTGCGCGCACGCGCGGCCGCCGGCGACGAAAAAATCCTAAAAGATTTATAAAAACCCAATAAATCCGACAAATCCTCAAAATCCAATTTTAGCTTTAAAAACAACCAATTAAAAATCCAAAAGCTCTCAAAACCCGAGAAAACCTCAAAAATCAGAAATTGCTTACCTCGACGACGCTCGCCGCACGCCCACGAGCTCCACGCGGCCTCCAACGGCGAGTCCAAGACCAAAATCAGCTCAAAACTCCTTCTTCCTTTTCTTTTTCCTTTTCCTCTCTTTTCTTTTCCTTTCTTTCTTTCTTCCTTTTTCTTTCTTTCTCTCTGCTGCAGAGGGAGGCTGGGGCCTTTTATAAAGCAAAGGCTTTATTAATTAAATCAATTAATTAATTAACTAATTCCAAAACTCCAACTCTAACTCACTTTTTGCCTTCGGGCTCTCTGCCGCTGCCCGGAACCTCCCGAACTCCGCTGTAAATCGAAAATACACGTGTCCACAGCTTTTTCTCTTCAAAAAGCTCATCCGTTGAGTCGGGGTGCTCAAATCAATTACCGGCTCCAAAATTGCCAGTTCCGACTCACTTTTTGCCTCCGGGTCCTCCGCGTCAGTCCGGAACCTCCCGAATCTCGCTGTAAATCGAAAATACACGTGTCCACAACTTTTTCTCTTCAAAAAGCTCATCCGTTGAGTCGGGGTGCTCAAATCAATTACCGGCTCCAAAATTGCCAGTTCCGACTCACTTTTTGCCTCCGGGTCCTCCGCGTCAGTCCGGAACCTCCCGAACCTTGCTGTAAATCGAAAATACACGTGTCCACAGCTTTTTCTCTTCAAAAAGCTCATCCGTTGAGTTGGGGTGCTCAAATCAATTGCCGGCTCCAAAACTGCCAGTTCTGACTCACTTTTTGCCTCCGGATCCTCCCCGTCAGTCCGGATGTAATAACCGCGGGTTTACTTCCCTTTTTGGTCTTACCTGTGAATTTATTTCGAACCGCTTTTCGGCTAAGGGGTCCGGGGTACGTTTTTTTTCTCGCGTCGTTTTGGGCAGGCCGTCGGGGCTCGCGGGTATTTTTAGAGAATAAAGCCCGCGAAACGAAGACCGGCGGCGCAATCGGATCAGTTTTCCGACCCCGGAAGCTCCCGGAATAAATTCCTGAAGTTGTTGATGTTCGAGGGGTCAGCACGCCTTCGCTGAGGTAAACCAGACCCGGATTTAATTAAACTTGATTTAATTTAATTTAATTGGATTTAAACTTGTTTAACTCGACTCAATTTAATTTCTATTTGATCGATGTTAATCTAATTTAATGTGGTTTAATTTAGGGGTTTGGGGAACCAAATCCCCGTAGGCTGCACCCAAACAACTGACTTAAACTCCAAGGGGGGGGGGATTAGGGTCCCCCGCTCCTTTCTTTTCCCCTTTCGCACGCGTGAAAACCCCAAGCCTTTCCCCCACCCGTACCGAGGCGACGCGAGAGCCGGAATCTTGACGAGGAGAAGGAGGAGATTGATCGCCTCCCCGCAAGATCCGACGAGCGCAAAAAGGACGATCCCTCTCCTTCGCCCGACGCCGACGGAAACAAGGTGAGCCGTGCTTTCGCCTTCTTGTTTCGTTTCTTGTTTCGTTTCTTGTGTCGGTTCTTGTTTCGGGCAAGGGGAGGGAAATCCCTTGAATTGTCGGGGGTCTCGTGCCGCGTGCGAGGCGATTTCGGGGACCAAACGGGAGGCCGCCGCCGCCGTCACCGTGTTCACGGGGTCATCGCCGAAGCCGCCGTGATCGTGGGGTCGCGATCGGAGCCGAAAACGGACGCAATGTTGGGGTTTTCTGGCGGTGGTCCACCCGTCCGGGTGCACCCGGTGAACGTCGCTCCGGCCCGGGGCCGCAGACCCGGCGCACAGAGCTGTGCGCCAGGCCGCGCGGTCCACCGGGCCGGCGTGCACCCGGCGCACGCCGGCCCGGCCCGGGGACGCGGACCCGGTGCACGGGCCGGTGCGCCAAGTCGCGCGGTGCACGCCCGGGCGTGCACCCGGCGTGCGCCACAGCAGCAAAGGGCCTGGACCCGGTGCGCGCCCGCACCCGTGCGCGGCCCGGCCCAAGACGGCGCTGGTCCACCGCGCCGCGTGCTCCCGGCCCACGCCTTTGCTGCCGCCGTCGTGGACCCGGTCCACGTATGGGCCCGTACACCCACTTTCAGAAAAAGGGCCCAGGAGCTCCGTTTTTAGTCCGGTTCGCCCCGTTTTTGAGTGTTTTAAACCGCGACGATGTTTTTGACGAATGAATTTGTGTTACAGCTGTTCGGGCGCGCGGTGAGGTTTTTTCTGTCGGAATTTCCACACGTCTCTTTCTTCGTGTTTGAGGTGGGTTTTTGTTTTAAGTTCTAATATTAAATTGTATCTTGTTGGGTGGGGTCAACCTTGTGCGTACTTGGGTTAAAGATCGAAGGGTGGTCGACATTACTCGTTTGATTGTGCCGACTGTTATAATAAAGAAAAAAAAAGGGGATATAGAAAGAAGGTTCTAAATTTTATATGAATCTCAGGCTTGGGTTAGAACATTGAGGGAAAGCATCAACTAATCATTTATAGTTTTACTGTTCTCTCGCTCTAATATATATATGGCACTTCATATGGCTCCTACGCTTGGATGTTTTTACATATTGTTTCACATATATGTATATTGCTTCACGGTTCCTGTGCTCGAGGCTGCGACACGCGCACCCGCGGTTTGGCCACCGCAAGGGTGCGCTTTTCTGGAAAAGTGGTCTATAGACCCGTGTATACCCACGAGGTGACGTAGTGGGGCCCCTTATTAGTTGTGGGGTTTGAGGCGCCGAGGTGCGAGCGGTGCGACCCGTCGGTTTAGTTGTCCGACGCGGTCGGGTATTACAGGTACGGTACGGCCGCCGGTTTGGTAGTCCGGCGCGGCCGGGTATGGCAGGATACAGGTGTACAGGTTATCGTTCCCTCTTGCGAGGGTGGTTGCTCCGGTTATCTTCACGGTTTGTTTTACTGTATTTTCCTGCTTCACTATTTTTTCTCCGTCACTGACTTCCCACTTCGTGACAGGGACCAGATGGGGGGAGAGGTAGGCGACGGTGAGGACGGGGCAGGAGCTTCTGGGTTGCTGGGAACCCTGGACTGTATTTCTTCTTTTATTCTTGCATTTCATTTACTTTGTAGTCGTGTGTGAGGTTCTCGATACCCTCGTGGGGTCGACGTGGATGTCGGTATGAGTTGCATTTAGTTATCCTTTTATGCATTACTATTCCTTCTATTTCTGTTGGCCATTTGAAAAAGGAAAAAGAAAACTAAACCAAAGAAAAGATTGCGAAAATCGTTTTTAAAATCTAAGTGTCGTGTGGGCACTGGTTTCAAAACCCTGTGGATTTATGGATTGCGAAATGGATTTCAAAACTTGGGTGTCGTGTGGGCACCGTTTTCAAAACCTTGTGGATTTATGCTGATTGTGAAACTCGTTTTCAAAACATAAGCGCCGAGTGGGCGCTCTTTTAAATCTGTGGATTTATCCTTTTCAAATTGATCGGCCATGCGCTTTAACAACTTGAATGCTAGTTGTATGTTAGTAACCGATGTGATTGAATGGTTGTGAATGTTTGGGAGATGTACTAAACACTACGCCGTGCACATACAGGGGAGACTCTGTCCGTTTGAAGAGAGATCCTGTATGTGCGGCGGGTCTGGGCACGCGCCGGGGAAGAGAAGTCTCTTTTGAAAAGAAAAAAAAAGAAAAAAAAGAAAAAAAGAAAAAAAAAAACAAACCCCCGGGGCGTGACACCGGAACCTCCCGAACCTCGCTATAAATCAAAAGTACACCTGTTCCAAGTGTTCCTGAATTTCCGGCATTCCACGGTGAAGTCGGAAATTCCCAATCTCATCCTCAATCGGCATACAAAGCCCGGAAAAACCCCGAATCGAGCTGGAGCTTCCGCGTTGATCCGAATCAACCCGGCATCAACTGTGAACTCAGATGCAACATGCCCAAGGCAACTCTCAGCTCCAAGCCATCCGTGTGGTCGGCGCGCTATCCAAAGACCCGGTACTCTACACTTGCTGCACTGCGCCCCCATGCCTGCCACGTGGCGTACAGAACCAACGGGGAGCCGCCACGTGGCACCACCTCCGGTCCACCGGTCCACCATGCACCCAAAAACACAGAAAACTTCGGGTTGCCCGTTTTCGCGCGTTCGGACTCAGAAAAATACATGTAAATAGCCGATTTTCATCGTTTTTCCGCGCTGAATCCAAATACGAAGTCTGTTTTGCAAGAATCCATTTCTAATTTTCGGAAAAACTCCCCATTAGGCAATCTTGATCCATTTCTCGCATTGAGTCCGTTTCTTGGGTCCGATTTGCGCGTAACCAACATTATCCATAAAAATAGGCATCCATAAGCTGTCGATCACACTGTAATGACCACGAAGATCCGGGTCTTCACAGATACTGGTGCTTCACACTCATTTATGAGTAGAGGATTTGTATCCCTACATGGTTTAGAGATAGATTCTTTGTCGCATGCATTAGAGATTCATATTCCAAATCATATTTTGCATGTCGAGGAGTACTGTAAGGCTTGCTCAGTGCAGTTGGGATCTTGGATCTTGCCGGCAGACTTGCTTGTCTTGCGGCAGCTCCAGAATTTTGACGTTGTATTGGGTATGGATTGGTTTTCGTAGTACTTTGCCACCATTGATTGCACAGAGAGGACTGTGACTCTACGCGAGCCAGGACAGGAGGAGTTCGTCTACAAAGGCTGCCAGAGCACGCTGTTCGCAGCAACCGTTTCCTCGGCGAGGGCTAGGCGGATGATGAGTAGAGTTTGCACTGCCTTCCTGGCAACTATTGTTGAGGTGCCTACTGCGGCGCCGGGACTCGAGGATATCCCTATCGTCCGTGAGTTCCCGAATGTGTTTCCCCCTGAGTTGACGACTATGCCGCCAGAGAGGGAGATAGAGTTTGTGATTGACGTGGTTTCGAAAACCGTGCCAATCTCGAAGGCACCTTATCGGATGGCACCTGCAGAGTTGAGAGAGCTGAAGGCACAGTTACAGGATCTGATGGACAGGAGTTTTGTTAGACCTAGTGTATCACCGTGGGGAGCGCCGGTTTTGTTTGTGAAGAAGAAGGATGGTTCGCTTAGATTGTGTGTGGATTACAGAGAGCTGAACAAAGTGACCATCCGGAACAAGTATCCTCTACCGCGGATTGATAATTTGTTTGATCAGCTGCAGGGAGCTTCGGTGTTCTCGAAGATTGATCTCCAGTACAGTTACCACCAGCTGAGAGTGAGGGCCGAGGATATATCCAAGACGGCTTTTAGATCCCGATACAGGCATTATGAGTTCACAGTGATGCCATTTGGATTGACTAATGCCCCTACCGTATTCATGAATTTAATGAACCGGGTATTCCAGCCGTACTTGGACCAGTTTGTTGTGGTATTCATTGATGATATTTTGATTTACTCGCGGAGTGAACCGGGTATTCCAGCCGTACTTGGACCAGTTTGTTGTGGTATTCATTGATGATATTTTGATTTACTCCCGAAGTGATGTGGAGCATAAGGAGCACTTGAGGATAGTGCTGCAGCTTCTGAGAGAGAAGAAGTTGTATGTCAAGTTTAAGAAGTGCGAATTTTGGCTTCGGGAGGTTGCATTTTTAGGCCATGTAGTTTCACCCGCAGGAGTGGCCGTAGACCCGACGAAGATTGATACTGTTCGGGATTGGCCTAGACCGACGACGGTTACTGAGGTCCGGAGCTTTTTGGGCTTAGCAGGTTATTACCGTCGGTTTGTGAATGGCTTTGCAAAGCTCTCTACTCCCCTTACCCGACTGACTAGGAAGGGGATCAAATTCGCTTGGACTGAGCAGTGCCAGCAGAGCTTTGAGGAGCTGAAGATGAGACTGATATCAACGCCGATCTTAGCATTGCCAGTGATGGGTGATGGGTTTGTGATCTACAGCAATGCCTCTCACAGTGGTTTGGGTTGCGTACTGATGCAGCATGGTAGGGTAATTTCTTATACTTCGCGACAGCTGAAGGATTTTGAGAAGAATTATCCTACGCATGATTTGGAGCTTGCAGCTGTTATCTTTGCTTTGAAGCTGTGGCGACATTACTTGTATGGAGAGCACTGTGAGATCTACACCGATCACAAAAGTTTAAAGTATCTGTTCACTCAAAAGTTGCTGAATCTGAGGCAACGCCGGTGGTTAGAGTTACTGAAGGATTATGATGTGAGCATCCTGTATCATCCCGGCAAGGCCAATGTCGTGGTAGATGCTTTGAGCAAGAGGACAGTGCAGAGTCTGAGTTTGTTGATCACACAACAGTCACCTCTGATTGAGCAGATGAGGCGATTGCGGATTGAGGTTGTATCCCCTGGGGTCTCTGCTAGACATATGTCTTTGGTCGTGCAGCCCACTCCGTTGGACAAGATTAGAGAGAGACAGAGTGAGGACCCCCACTTGATGAGGATTAGGGGATAGATTCAGGCTAAGCAGATAGGGGATTTCTCTGTGGATGCTTCGGGAGTACTGCGGTACAGGGACCGAGCATGTGTGCCTATGGATTCCGAGATCAGAGAGCAAATTATGAGAGAGGCCCATTATACACCTTATACCATTCATCTTGGTGGCACTAAGATGTGTAAGGATCTCAAGACACACTTTTGGTGGAATGGGATGAAGCGGGAAATTTGGAGGTTCGTGGCTCACTGTTTGACTTGTAGCAAGTGAAGCAGAGCACCGGGTTCATGTTGGCAAGTTACAGTGTGAGGACCCGGAACCCACGATGAGTTTACTGGTTGATTGGCAGCTTACGGAGGCCTACGAGGTGTGTCGGTGGTGTTTGTGCACAAGTTGGACACAAGTGATGGACTTCGGGCTTATAATGGATCACGAGAGTAGTCAGAGGACCCCGTCGGATGTGTAGATGTGGTCTAGCGCGAAATGGATATTAAAATTGGGCTCAGCGCGAAGTTTGGACAAAAGAACACCTTTCCGGATGCCTTCAGCAATTTTTAGAGTTGGAATTTGGCCAAACGGACAGCGGATTTGGATTCAGCGCGCGAAAACGATGAAAATGGACTATCTACTTGTATTTTTCAGAGCCCGGATGCCGCGCACGGATTTCGAGGCAAGAGGGGGCACTGTTCCGGCGGCTGGGGCAGCGCCGGCGATGGCGGAGGGCGGCCGCGCGGGCTCGGGCAGGCGCAGGCGCGGCGGCGGGCAGGCGTGGGCAGCGCGCGGGCGCGGGCAGGCGCGCGGGCGCGAGGGCAGGTGCGCGGTCCACGGGGCCGGCGTGCACCGGAGGGCAGGACGCGTGGCAGCTGGCGGTAGGCCGGTGCAGTGGACCGGGTCCACGGAGCGGGTGCAGGCCGCCTCGGGGCATGTGCGTGCAGGGATGGCAGGCGGCGGCGCAGGCGCGCACGTGGGCGCGACAGCGGTCGTTGACTGAGTGCGCTCCACGTGTCGCCACCACAGCGTCCCACGTGTCGAGCAGCGGATGGCCGGTGTGGCTGTCCACTGTTCGGGTGATGACGTGGCGGCCTGTGGGCATTTCAGGCGTGCACAGTGTTGGGCCGGGCCCAACACTGTAGCAGCCCGATTCTTGCGGGCGCCCGGATTTGGGGCCCGAAAGCCCAATTTCGGGATTTTTTTTGGTTTGGGCCCATATAAAGCCTCTTCATCTTCGAGTTTGGGCCCTTTCCCGAGCCCTCTGGACCTTGGACCCTTTAGTAAAATTGTTTTTCTCCTCGCTGTGCATCTTGGGATGGAGGCTCGGAATTTTTGGAGGGCGCGGCGTCGACGACTTCGGCATCGTAACGCAGAGCGACATACTTTCATCGGAGGCTCGTGATCGTCGCACATCGGTCTGAGAGGTCCACGGAGCTACCCCGACTATGTTTTTGGAAAATTTTCACGGTGTTGGATTCACGAGAGGTAAACCTATGACTTTTGTATTGTCCACTTTCCTCGTATCTGAGCTTTTATAGGGGTTCTGGGTACGTTTTTAACCCTCTTTGCCACTGGTGGGTTACCTTGACAGCAGCACCTCGCCGGAATTTTATCTCCGCACCCGGGCATCGGATGGAGACGTGCCTCTACACTTTTTGCATCTACGCGTCGCGAGGATTATCATTGTATTTTTCTGGGATATTTATGAGATTTACCCGAAGGTATACTTTTCCCGTTCTTCTGTGCAATGTGATACAGTTGTGTGTGTTGTGGAGTTTCGCGCTCATCGCGTTGCGGAATTTGTAACTTGGTCTCCGGGACTCGGATTGTGACGTGCAGGTACTCGTTTCGAAGGGCTCGACGCGATGATCGCGACAATAATTTTGTTGGATTTTTCAGAGTCCGTTCTGCAGGTGAAAATTGCACATCTTCTGGACTGTTTTTAGCAGATGGTGTATACTTGGATATTTTTAGCATAAAGTGTAACTTTGAACCTTTTGTTGTACCCAGGAAGGTTCGCGAGTGTTTTTGGAACACTGCTCGGAGCTGAGGTTTGCGCGACTTATACCGTGGATACGGGTTTAGCAGCTATTGTTAGCAAGTGGCCACGCTCTTCACCAACCCTAGGTTTGCCTTGGATTGAGCACTGCAGGTGGGTAAGCTTAATGTTGGTAACTGTACAAGGGAATGATAAGGCTTTTATGGATGTCTATGTTAAGGTTAATGTAAGTGCAATTGTGGGAATGTCATCCCTCTATAATTGATAGCATGCCTAATTTAATGTACAATCAATATGAGCGAGAGGTAAGCATGGAAACGGCATAGATCATGTGGATTGATGCTTACCTGATAATTGTACATGTCTGTTGAGCTAGAGACTTAGCATGTGGTAGACAGGTTATATTTATCCTTCACTAGATGATATAGAGATCATACATGGTTATTCATTGGCCTATTTATGCGAGATTGGTAGATCATAGTAGGACTTTGCTACTATATGCTTTACTCTCTTTTATCGTTTCCGAGGACAAAAGCATGCTTGAATGGATATGTAGTTAGGCCATCTTTTACTGCTGCACTACTTATTGGAACTTGACTTAGGAGAAACCATGTTATCCTTTTCTCCTTCTTTGTTAGTCAGGCGGTCTGTGTTGCTCGGGTGCGAGCAGGGGTCTGGGGTAGTGTAGCCAGGACCTTTGTGTCAGGGACGGGTTGTGCTGGATTATAGACGGCAGGGTATTGCGGAAACCACGGATATTGGGCGGTTGACCGGACATTTATTTATGCACCAGATTGGTTATCAGATTCTCTAGTGGGCGGAGTTTTCTACTTATTTAGTGTGCGACCGTGCCGGTCAGGAGCCGGTCTGCTACTTATTTAGTGTGCGACCGTGCCGGTCAGGAGCCGGTCACCTACTTATTTTGTGTGCGACCGTGCCGGTCAGGAGTCCATTTTTTACTTATTTTGGGTGCGACCGTACCGGTCAGTAGTCGGTCTGTCACCTATTTTGGGATGCGATCGTACCGGTCAGTAGTCGGTCAGTATTCCCGCAGATGAGTTCTTGAGTTCGACAGCAGAGCAGGCAGTACCGGGTTTTATACCGGTTCATTTGATTGGGTTTATTCGGTCAGATACCTTTATGGTTGGACTCGTGCTTGGGGGCTGAGTGGAGTCTAGTAGCTGTGTTTAGACCAGTGCTAGTGTAGTTGGGAGCCGTCAGGTTTGACGGTGGTCCCGTGTTGTTGTGAGTACTTTGACCATTGGGTGAGAGGTTGAGCATCTTGAGTCTATCCGTTCTGAGAGAGAGCGTGGATTTTGACTATTGCCTGCATGAGCCACTACTCGATAGCGAGTTAGTCCGTTTGGACACCCTACATAATTCCTGCCCGGTAGTGGGAGGTGGTTGTAGGTGGGCGCAGGTTTGACTGGACCAGATGCGTCAGTCAGCTCGATTGGGTCGATTATGCATTTCATGTGCTAGTGGGGGCATACCATTCTTGGATTCTCCCATCTTGAGTATTTAGATGGAGGCATGGTAGCTGTAGGGTATCTCCAGCCTTTCTAGTTCAGTTGTTATTGCAGGGTTATTTATTGTCTCTAAAGGACTTGGTGGGCAGACCGTCGGGCCTGGCGGTGGTACCCACTGAGAACTCCCTTTTCGGTGTAGTTCTCACACCCATTGGGGGTTTTCCCCCTCCTTTTTCCTTCCTCTCCCTTGTTTTGCAGAGTCTTAGCGGGTGTTGCTGATTCTGCGGTTGTTGATCGAGACGAGGGAGTCGCGAGCTAGATCCCTACCCGTCGTTGGATAATAGCGGTACCCCGTTAGAGGAGATCTTCAGTAGATTAGCTATTTTATTTTTTTTCTTTTGAGAGACTGTTGTAGTGAGGACATGATATGTATTGAGAGCCTGTACACTGATGTATTTGTTGGAGATACCTCCCTGTTGAGTTCTGAGTTTTGTATATGAGGATATTGTATGATTATCATTTTTGGGAGTTGGACATTGTTGTATTATTTCCAGTTGTACAGTGGTTGATTTTAGTTTTACAGCAGATTTTTGTTTATAGCTCTGATATCTGTTAGCTGTAGCACCTTTTCTTGCAGGTTGGACGCTTCGCCTATGCGGGGTTTGGCATAGGTGGCAGATCTGTTGGCGAGCTCGGGTCGCAGTTTCGACCCTGGGGCGTGACATACAGAGTCTCCCAATTCCCGAGTGGAAATGGGATCACATTACTATAGATTTTGTCACTAGACTGCCGAGGGCGCAGAGTGGAGCTGACGCGATATGGGTAGTCGTGGATAGACTCACCAAGTCTGCTCACTTTCTACCTGTGCAGGTGACTTGGCCTTTGGAGCGACTTGCTCAGGTGTACCTGGATGAGATGGTGAGGTTACATGGTGTACCTGCCTCTATTGTATTAGATAGAGACCCGAGGTTTGTTTCGCATTTCTGGGGGAGTCTACAGACAGCCTTGGGGACGCAGCTTCGGTTTAACACAGCATTCCACCCACAGACCGATGGACAGTCTGAGCGCACAATACAGACCCTCGAGGACATATTGAGAGAATGCGTCCTAGATTTTGGAGGAGGGTGGTACCGATACTTAGGATTGGTTGAGTTTGCGTACAACAATATCTATCAAGCGAGCATTCAGATGGCTCCGTTTGAAGCGTTGTATGGACGCAAGTGTCGGTCGCCCTTATATTGGAGTTACGTGGGTGAGAGGAGGACTTTGGGACCTGATTTACTGCTGGAGGCAGATAAAAAGGTCAGATTAGTACGATGACATCTTGAGACCGCCCAGAGTCGACAGAGGAGCTATACTGATACCCGGCGGTGAGACTTAGAGTTTTAGGTTGGTGATCATGTCTTTTTGAAAGTCTTGCCTTCGAAAGGGGCCCCGAGATTTTGAGTTCGTGGGAAGCTCAGTCTCCGTTTACTACAACAAAATTAGGTTATAGGGACACATGTTTGTGACACTTTTGTATAAGTGTCCTATCTATATTCCATCTATTGTAGTGTTTCGGCTTTTACGGCTAATTGTGACTCACATGTTAATTATTTATGCCCTTAAGTGAATAAAATTATTTAATGTTTGAAACTCGGTCAGTGTGCGGTGAGGGTATTTTTCCGTTGAAGGGCTCGGAAAACGAAGACCGATGGTGCGATCGGATCGGGAATCCGATGTACGGATCTCCCGGAATGGGGTTTTTAAGATCGCGATGACTTAAGGCGTGCATCGAAATCCGCGTAAAATATCCGGCATGCTTTTTAGGGGAATTTGGATATTCCGTGTGATTAATTAATTAAGGGATTAATTAATCGGTTACGTGCAATTAAATTTTGGGGTTGTTATTTCCTATGATTAATTAAATTGGGAAATTAATTAATCGGCGACTAGGATTTAAAAAGGGGTTGAATTAATTCGTACGAGAGAAATCCTAGCCGAAAAGAAAGAACGCGAAAGAGAAAGAAAAGAAAAAGACGGAACCCTAGCCGAAGGAAAGAAAGGAGAAAAGGAAGGAAACGAAGGAGTCCGATCACCCCGAACAACGAGCCGGAGACAAGAGCGCGATCGGACGTCTTCCCCGTGGATTAATCCGGTGAGTGAATCCTCGTTGTGGTTTTTCGGGATCTTCTTTTACGTTCTTGTTTAGGGTTTCGGTCGTCTCCGTCATCTCCGCCACCGCCGCCATCGTTGCGCAAGTTAGGGCACGACACGGGCGGCGGAGACGCGCGACGCCGCTAGGGCATCGCGCGGGCGGCAACCGCGGGAGCCGCGCGGGCACCGGGCGGGCGCCACGCGGATCGTACCCGCGCGGGCACCGCGTGGGCGTCGCGCGGATCGTACCCGCGCGGGCACCGCGCGGCCGCCGCGCGGGTCGCACCCGCGCGGGGCACCGCGTGGGCGCCGCGCGGGTCACACCCGCGCGGGCACCGCGCGGCCGCCGCGCGGGATTGCACCCGCGCGGGGCACCGAGCGGGCCCGCACCCGCGCGGGCGCCGCACGGGCGCCGCGCGGGCCGCACCCGTATGGGCGCCCGCGCGGGCGCCGCGCGGACCACACCCGCGCGGGCGCTGCCCGCGGAGGGCCGCCGCTGCATGGGTTCGGGCGGCGCGGGGCTCCGGCAGGCGGCGACGGCTGCGCGGGGGAAATCCGTTGATCGGCGGGTTTGACGATTTACTTGGGTGTCCGTTGGATGGGTAATGTCGGGCTTTCGTTTTGTGGAGTTAGTGCGTGGTTCTGACTTTGGTTACCCTTATGGACTCTTCTTAGGTCCAGATACGCAACGGGAGTGTGCGAAACATCCGGGTGCTCCGATTCCCTCGCAACCAGGTGGGTACCCTTGCTATAAGTGCAACAAGTGCAGTGAGTGCACCATATCATCGTAAAAGGCTCGTTAACTTGTCTATTAAAGTAGATGGACTGTTATACCTTTCACGTGAATACTTTTTATTAATAATTGTGGCGGCTGCGGTCGCGGGGCTTAATACTTTTTATTAATAATTGTGGCGGCTGCGATCGCGGGGCTTAATACACGCCGACATCGGCAAATTCGGTTTTGGATGCTGCACGTACACAGGCGGATTGGCCTCCGCATGGGTGTACTTTTCCGGAGAAGTGGTCCGAGTGACCCGTGTGTTGGGTTATATGTAATAAGGATCTAAATAGGGGAAAAAACACCTAGAGGGGGGTGAATAGGTGTAAACGTATAAACACTCAAAAATCGTTGCGATAAAAACCCAATGCGGAAATAAAAAATGATACGCAAGATTTTTACGTGGAAAACTCCATCACCGGAGTAAAAAATCACGGGACCGATAACACGGCAGAAATCCACTAGAATTAAAACACGTACAAGGTGATTTACCGTACACAATTACGACTCAACCTTTTCCATACGCTCCTAGAGGATCTTCTCCGCTCGCTCCGCGACGCTTCTCGAATCCACGATCTGCGCCCAACGCCGAATCCACGGCGTCCAACGTCGAATCCACGACGTCCGACCGAATCCACGGTCTTCACCCAATAGCACCCTTCGAATCCACGAACGTGCCTCGCTCCGAATCCACGAGAGCGGTTGAACCTTGAATCCACAAGGACACGCGAATCCACGCGCCGATTTTTGGGGTAAATCGTTGTTTTTGGGTGGTGATGATCCGCCGAATACTTAGATCAAAGATAGATCGGAAATACCATCTAAGTATTCATTAGTTTGATTCAACTCAAGATGTGAGTATTGTAGAGTTATTAATCCCAAAGGATCTAAATAGGTACTATCAAACAACTAGAGGGGGGGTGAATAGGTGTAATACTTAAAAACTCAATCTCAGTGCAAAATAAAAACCAATGCGGAAAATAAAAACAGCACACCGAGATTTACGTGGAAACTCCAATCCAGGAGAAAAACCACGGGACCAACACGCAATAACAATCCACTAAGAATAGAAGAATAACAAGGTGATTACCGACTCCACGGACTCAACCCCTCCTTCAGCTTCTTCGGACCTTGCGCTGACCGGTTAGATATCCGCGCAATAACAATCCCTAAGAAAAGAAGAATAACAAGGTGATTACCGTCTCCACGGATTTAACCCCTCCTTCAATTTCTTGGACCTCGCGCTCCACCGAATTTGCACGTCCACTGCTCACGTTCGAATCCACGAACGCACGCTTCGAATCCACGAAACGCCTTTAGCACACCGAATCCACGATGCCACGTCGAATCCACGACGCAAACTCAGTCGATAAGAATATTGACTTCGATGGTGATCCTTTGCTTAGATTATCAATGAAGAACCGTAGAAGAAATCTCTAAGCAAAGATTAGATCAATTCGACCAAAGATATGTTCTTGAAGGAACCATCGAATTGACCTAAAAGAGGCTATGAAGAAGATCGATAAAAACCTAGCCTCTAGGGTTGCTCTCAAGTGTTTTAGAAATTGATCGGCCGTAGCTCCCACGTTTTTGAGAAACCCTAAGTGTCTATTTATAGTTTAGAAACCTTTGGAAAGAGATAAGAATCAAAAACTTACCTTATCTGGAAATTTTCAGGACGGCGATCCGGATCGGATTTACTGCGATCCGGATCGTCGTAACGAGATTGACGATTCCAGAAAACCAAGGGTTCGGGATCCGGATCGCATTGCCCGATCCGGATCGTTCATACAAATCAGAAAACTTAACATTCGGGATCCGGATCGGAAATTGCATGGATCCGGATCGAGGTCTTGTATGAAGCAACAACCTTCGGGATCCGGATCGTTGGCCCTGATCCGGATCCTGAACATGTCCGAACACCAGTTTTTGATTATTATGAAATTAAAAATTCTTCCAAGTGTTTCTATACTATAAGAAAGTATTCGGATCACCAAAATTATTTAGTTAACCATACCTGATCCTTTTGAATACTTTCTTCTTGAGATTGATGTAACTGATCCACAATTCTTCAACTTCAATCTTCAAGATTCAAGACACTGAGTGTCAACTTGAGCTCTTGTTGAATCTTCTCTAAGTCTTTGATTGCTGATTGACAATTTGATCCCTTTAAGACTCCGACTCAACTCACTGACTTGACTCACGAAATATGCCAATACCAAAATGCCGTAACAATCTCCCCCTTTGGCAATTTCGTGACAAAACCCAAAAATACATAAAAGCGCTCAAGTCACTCATCTTAAACCAAAAAATCGAAACTCAATGTCATCACCAAAACATTGATTTTCTTTGCGTGAAAGATCCAATAAATACAAAATTACATTTGAACCAAACAGTCCTAGAACATACTCTATGACTTAGGACTTGGAGTCTTAAAGTGATGTAATTCCTGCAAAACAAAACTCCAAACGAAATCAAACGTTAGTCGTTAGAAATTACAATCCTACATTTGATCCGTCTTCCTTTTGGTTCTTTTGTTTTTCTGCTCTTTCAATTTTTTCTTTGTCTCCCCCTATCTTGAGCATCTCTAACATGTTCTCCATGTTCTTGAGCATCTATGTTCTCCCCCTTTGTGGTACGATCATCATTTTCCGTTCTCCCCCATTTTTCCATTTTCGTTTCGTTTGTCCTCTCTTGATGATCTCATCTCCGTCATTTCTCTTCTCCCCCTTTTGTCACAAATTGTCAAACAGTGAACATACTAGACAAAAGGAAATTACTAACAAAATTAGTTCATGGAGAAAGAGAGATAAAAGCTCAGTTCTGGTATATATAACAAAAATGCAGATTGCGTACCGGTACCAGAAAGCAAAAATTAAATAATTTCTTGAAACAAATCCAGATTTTAGAATCTTTTCAAATACCGATTTGTATTCCATCAAGAAATCAATTTAAGTGCTTTAAACAGTGAATTCACACATATGTCATTCAATCCAATTAATTTCACAAAATTAAAAAGATTTACTCCAAAATCATGAAAAATAAAGGTAAAACATTATAAACCGTTTTTCATGTTATATTCATCAAACACAAGTCATCAAAAATAATATTGAGATCCAAAGTCTATCAAGATGTAACAGATTTACAAAGATGACATACGGAGATTTCCAAACGACATCAATCTTGAATTCTACCCTTTCAAATTGAGATAAGCACTAAAATACCTAAGGGTGGCTCTTTGAGCATCTTTCAACTATCCCACCTTATACCAACCAGGAGATTGTTCAAAGTATAAGAGTTTTGCATATAAATCTCCAAATGCTTCAACTAAAAATTTCAAGAAATATTTTTCAAGCATCAAAACATGTGGTAGCTTCACACACAGACCGGATGACCGGGGTGGCAGCTCTTTCCAACATGTGGTGGTAGTTTTCACACTCCTTTCGGATGTAACTCTTTCCACATCTTTTAAAATTCATTTATTTACCCTTGTAAGAAAGCAATCTCTTACGTGAAAGAATTAAATCCCAGATTTTAGTCTATCGGTTGTCTCACATTTATCACAATGAAATCACATAACCGAGATAGATTAAGCATCTAAAGATCACACATGATTTCTAAAATTTGATGCTTATAATATCAAAAACTCCTATAATGAAGTATCTTCAAGATTATGATTAAGGAGTAAAGTTGATAATCCAAATAAAATTAATTTGGAGTGAATAAAAGTGAAGCCCTTTTTATTCAATGCACTTGTTCAGTAAAACCCTTTTGTTCAAAAACAAAGTATAAAAACGAAGAGCATTGAGAAACATGTAATGCAAAGATTAAGAAAAATATGAAAGGAAAACTAATCAAAGCATTACATACAGTCATAAGCTATTTAGAACTTAAGACAAGGAAAGATATCACCTTTCCGAATCCAAAATCGCTGGATTTTGGGTTGTCTTGATTCGTTGTGGCCGGGGGTTGTCCGCTTTGACTGTTGGTCCACCTTAGGTCTTTGCCTCGCAGTGATCCACTTGAATGATTGATGTTGTGGCTCGGACCTTTGGTGGGTTGAGTGAACTCCTTTGACTTGATGTGTCTTTTGATTCCGTTGAGTTCGCTCTGTAGATGAAGTTGCCGAAGGACTCTTCTTTCTCTTTTTCGGGCAATTCTTCACCAAATGTCCTTCAAGTCCACAAAGGTGACACGTTCTTCCTTTCAATTTGAATGTGGAACTTGAAGCCTTCACAGTTTGGTTCTTTTTAAATCCCAAACCAACCTTGCTGGTTTGACCTAATCCGGACATACAATCATGTTTCTTGGAACCGGTTGAAATCCTTTGTATGTCGGATTTAAGTTGATGAACTCGCTTGGTCAATGCTTGGTTGGTGACATGAATTTCCTCAAACTGCTTTTCTAGAAAACCAATCTTGTCCATATATGATTTAGCGTTTGTCTCCGATTGGTTTAGCTTTTCTTGGAGGATTTTATTGTTATTCAATAAACGTCCTTGTTCCTCCTTGAGATCATGAAGTTTTATCTTTAAAGCATGATTCTCGTCTTGATTCTCAAGTCGTTGCTTCCTCAACTTCTTGATATGCTTGGCCATCTTCTTAGATTCCGCAAGAAGTTGTTGATATGCCTCAACGAGTTCTTCTTCGTCCGACTCCCCCTCACTTGATGACTCTCCGTTGGATGTTGATGTTTCATGCAAAATCAAAGGAGTAGAGTCAGTGACTAAAGATGATAAACACAAATTAGAAGAGGGAATATGAGAGGCATGTAAGGCAACGACTTTTTCCTCTTTACTTGAGGTCGATTCATTAGAGGTAGAATCGTCCCAAGTTTTCGCTTGCAAAGCCTTCTTTTTATATAATTTCGGAGTAGGACAATCCGTTGAAATATGGCCGTAGCCTTTGCATCTATAACATCGGATTTCCCCTTCGAATTCATCTTTTTCCTTAGGAGGTTTTGCAAGGAATTTGAGGTTAGAGGATTTAGAACCCGATGATCTTTTAGATGGTTTCGTGGATGAAGATCCATCGGTTCGATTCTTCCAAAATTTCCGACGAAATTTCTTTGTGATCCGCGCCAATTGTTCTTCAAAATCGGCAAAAGAGATTTCATCGTCGGAACTTGATTCGCTATCTTCTTCCTTTGTTGATTTGAATGCAATACCTGTAAGCTTAGAAGAAGACTTGGAAGAAACTTGATTAGTAGGAAAAGTCATTTCATAAGTTTGCAAAGCACCTACTAATTCCTCTACACTCATCTCATCCGGATGACAAACGGTTTCAATGGCGGTAACCTTTGCCCTAAACCGTTCCGGAAGAGTCCGAAGTATCTTTCTTACAATTTTCGACTCCGGGATCTTTTCTCCTAAATTAGCACATGTATTTATTACATCTTGAAGTCTAGTGTAATAATCTGTAAACAATTCATGCCCTTCCATATGAATAGAGTCAAATTGACTTGTAAGCATCTGGAGCTTTTGAATTTTTACAAGATTAGTACCCTCATGTGTAATTTTGAGAATATCCCAAATTTCCTTCGCGGTTTCACACGCGGAAATTCTTGTGAACTCAGTCGAGGAAAGAGAATTAAATAAAGCGTTCATACCTTTCCCATTGTAAGAAGATCTTTCAAATTCCTCTTTGGACCATCTAGAGCGAGGTTTTGGGGTAGTAGAATTTCCTACTTCCTCAACAGGATGCACCCAACCGCATTCCACGGATTGCCATACTCGCTCATCAATTGCGATGAGAAAAGCTCTCATACGCACTTTCCAATAAGCATAATTAGTCCCATCAAAAAGAGGAGGTCTATAAATATTACCACTTTCACCCATCATGATAGATAAACCTAAAACCCGCTCTGATACCAATTGTAGAGTTATTAATCCCAAAGGATCTAAATAGGTACTATCAAACAACTAGAGGGGGGGTGAATAGGTGTAATACTTAAAAACTCAATCTCAGTGCAAAATAAAAACCAATGCGGAAAATAAAAACAGCACACCGAGATTTACGTGGAAACTCCAATCCAGGAGAAAAACCACGGGACCAACACGCAATAACAATCCACTAAGAATAGAAGAATAACAAGGTGATTACCGACTCCACGGACTCAACCCCTCCTTCAGCTTCTTCGGACCTTGCGCTGACCGGTTGGATATCCGCGCAATAACAATCCCTAAGAAAAGAAGAATAACAAGGTGATTACCGTCTCCACGGATTTAACCCCTCCTTCAATTTCTTGGACCTCGCGCTCCACCGAATTTGCACGTCCACTGCTCACGTTCGAATCCACGAACGCACGCTTCGAATCCACGAAACGCCTTTAGCACACCGAATCCACGATGCCACGTCGAATCCACGACGCAAACTCAGTCGATAAGAATATTGACTTCGATGGTGATCCTTTGCTTAGATTATCAATGAAGAACCGTAGAAGAAATCTCTAAGCAAAGATTAGATCAATTCGACCAAAGATATGTTCTTGAAGGAACCATCGAATTGACCTAAAAGAGGCTATGAAGAAGATCGATAAAAACCTAGCCTCTAGGGTTGCTCTCAAGTGTTTTAGAAATTGATCGGCCGTAGCTCCCACGTTTTTGAGAAACCCTAAGTGTCTATTTATAGTTTAGAAACCTTTGGAAAGAGATAAGAATCAAAAACTTACCTTATCTGGAAATTTTCAGGACGGCGATCCGGATCGGATTTACTGCGATCCGGATCGTCGTAACGAGATTGACGATTCCAGAAAACCAAGGGTTCGGGATCCGGATCGCATTGCCCGATCCGGATCGTTCATACAAATCAGAAAACTTAACATTCGGGATCCGGATCGGAAATTGCATGGATCCGGATCGAGGTCTTGTATGAAGCAACAACCTTCGGGATCCGGATCGTTGGCCCTGATCCGGATCCTGAACATGTCCGAACACCAGTTTTTGATTATTATGAAATTAAAAATTCTTCCAAGTGTTTCTATACTATAAGAAAGTATTCGGATCACCAAAATTATTTAGTTAACCATACCTGATCCTTTTGAATACTTTCTTCTTGAGATTGATGTAACTGATCCACAATTCTTCAACTTCAATCTTCAAGATTCAAGACACTGAGTGTCAACTTGAGCTCTTGTTGAATCTTCTCTAAGTCTTTGATTGCTGATTGACAATTTGATCCCTTTAAGACTCCGACTCAACTCACTGACTTGACTCACGAAATATGCCAATACCAAAATGCCGTAACAAGTATGAAAACCTAGAATCAAACTAATCAATATAGATGAAGAAACATAGAGTATTCTCTAATGATTTCCTTTCTTCTCTATATGTGGATCTAGAGCCGTATAAGATGATATATGAAAATGACGGCTATTTGGATTAACCCTAGAAAAAGAGTCATAGGGTCTATTTATAGGTTAGAAACCCTAGGAAGGAGATAAGAATCAAAAACCTAACATTTCTGGTGATTTTACGGACGGCGATCCGGATCGGATTAGCTGTGATCCGGATCGTCGTAACGAGTCAGGTAATTCCAGAAAAACGAAGGTTCGGGATCCGGATCGAAGTGCTTGATCCGGATCGTTCATACAGTTCACCAAACATCAACGTTCGGGATCCGGATTGCGAAGCCTGATCCGGATCGTTCAAGGAAGATGGTAAACTCAGTGTTCGGGATCCGGATCAAGAGAGGCTACGATCCGGATTGAACTGGTGTATGAACGAACCACCTTCGGGATCTGGATCGAACAACCTGATCCGGATCCTGAACATGTCCCAAGTCTAATTTTTGATTTTTATGCAATGAAAGATTCTTCCAAGTGTTTCTACACTACAAGAAGTATTCGGATCACACAAAATCTTTAGTAAAACATACCTGATCCTTTTGAATTCTTCTTTCTTGAGATTGAGTTAAATGATCCAACTTTCTTCACCTTCAATCTTCAAGACTTGAGACTTTCACGAAACTACGCCAACTCAAATTCCGTAACAATCTCCCCCTTTGGCGGTTTCGTGACAAAACACAGATCCACTAAAGAAAATTCAAAAAGATATTTTGGTTGCTATCACCATACAACAAAAATTTACAATGGAGATCCAAAAATTTAAAAACATGAGATAAAATCCTAAAACAGACTCTAGACTTAGACATCTGTACTCTCTGCACAAAGAAATCATTCTTGACAAAAAGAGATCGTTAGATACCTCAAGAATATTTAGCATACAAAACCTAGTACAGAGATAGAGTTTATCTGATCATCATGACATTTGAGAATTCAGATATGTAAGAGAATCATAGTCAAAAACCAACATATCTTCTATGCAATTAAAAACCAAATGTCACAAAAAGTTAGTCCAACATCAACTTGTTAGTCATATTACATGCCCAAATAGTTAGTCGAATAGTTAGTCGAGACATGCAAACAATCACAAGATGAAAACCAAAGTTGAAGTTGAAGTGATACTTACCTTGATGTATACAAAATCTTCATCAGCAAGATTTTCACAATCATTGTTCAAGTTCCCTTGATGTTCACTTACCTTGATGTTCATTCACATCATCATTGTACCTTGATGCAGTCATCATTGTTCATCATTGATGTATACAAGATCACAATTTTCACAATATCATTGTTCAAGTTCTCTAAACTCTCTCCCCCTTTTTGTCACAAACAAAGCCAAAGTTACCAAAAAATTGAAGGAGAGTTAAAAAATATCAACGAAAATGTTCCGAAATTTAAGAACTAGAACTAAAAGTAAGTCCTAAAAACTGAAAAACCTGCACAAAAAGATTAAAAATCTGCAAAAGAATAAAAAGAAGGAATCAGTCATCAGATTTTGAGTCTTCAGAGCTCGTGCAGCCCATCTTTGAGAACATCTTTTTCACCAGCTTGTTCATAGAATTAATCTTCTTAGTTATGGTAATGTGAGCTGCCGTGATGAGCTCGAGCTCATTGGAGATTCTCGTCTGTGCCTTCGAGATCTGTTCCTGCTCAACCGATAATCGTTGTTGTTCTTTGTAGATGGATGAGACTGATGCTTCATCCGCTGGTGTGGGTGCTGGTTGTGATGGTGACGCGGAAGTGCCGCTACTAGGTTTCGTTCCGCACGTTGGGGCTGGAGTGACATGGGGCAATTTGTGAAGTGACTTCACGACGGTGGACTCATCGATCATGCCCAAACATTGATGATAAGTCGGTGAGGTAATGTCAACCTGAAATTTCTTCAAAATCCTCATTATAATCAGTGGAAATGGAATTCTCTCTGTGGGATGAGGGTGCTCAACATATCTTGTCATTCTATTCCAAATAATGTATGGAATGTTGATATTCAATCCCATTGCCTCAGACGGATGTCCTAAGAGATACAAAAATAGCATTCGATCCCATCTCAAGACTTTCGTCTGCAAATTTGGAAGGATATTGTAACAAGTGATGAAGTTTAGAAATCGGTACTCAAGACGAAGTTCCTTGGATCTGATCGATTTCTCCGTTGATTGCGTTCCTTCCAAACAAATTCCCTTTATAACCATTTGCCACACAGTGTTCGTCAAAACCTTTCCCTTCAAGTAATTAACTCCTGTCTTGCTGGCAGGCATTCCCAAAACCTCGCCAATCAATTGTGGAGTAATTTTGAATCTTGTGCCTTGGATGTTCGTGTAAAATTCCATTGGACCGTTTTCAATTTCACGAAGGTGCCGTGCATTTGTATAGAAGGCCCTTACAGATTGCAGACAGTATCCAAGCACTTCTGAAATCGACAAACTTGAATAAGGTTTGCTTGTTCAATTAGAACGCCAAACTCAGGAGAGTGATCTCGTAGAGCCTCTATATTGACATGCCTCTCACCAATGCATTCACGATTCTCAAATGCCCTTAGGCGATCCGAATTAACGAACACTTGTTCCTCCGAGGTGGAGAATCCGGAATAATCGGTTCGTTAGCCATGAAACCTCGTGCTCGTCCAAACCGTCGAGCGAGTCGTTTCCTTTTCACTGAGATGGTTGGTGCAGTCATAGGTGCTTTACCTTTGTCCATGGTTGCTTTTTCTTTCGATGCATCGGACGCCTTTTGTTCAGGCAATGAGTCATCATCATCTGTCAATGCAGTCCAATCTACCTCGTGACAATCTACTTCTGTGTCGCTGATCACATGAAACTCACCCTTTTGTTGTGTTTTCTTAGCTCTTTTTAACTTATTTGTGGCCCGAGTGTGCACCATAGTGACCAATAAGAGAATGATCCATGAGAATCCCATTGATCCAAGTGCTTTAAGAAGATTAAAATCCTGTGAGCAACAACTCAAGAACACATGAGAAAATTGTTAATTTTCAAAGATTGAAAAATTGTACCCAAACAATCATAATCATGTAGAGAGACTAAGAATCAAATTAGTTTTGCAAAAGGACTTTTAAAAATGCATGATTTTCGAAAATCCTTATTATATGCCCTAAAACCGAAATTTTAGAAATCGAAGCCTAAAAATCCGTTAATCAGGAGAATACCTAGCATATAATCAAAACTAATCTACCCAGAGTTCTTATTTCAAAAGAAATTTGATCAAAAACCATCCACAAACAAAGTTGATCCAAGAAATTCATGACATTTGAGGAGGAAAAGAGAAAAACGGTGAAAAACCGAGATTTTGATCAATAAAACTTACTTGGAGTTGAAGAACTTGAGTTTGAAAGCTTCCAGGAAGGATGAAATCTAGAGAGAGAGACTCTGGAAACTTTGGAACAAAAGATTGGAGTAAAAGAAATCAAAACCCTTTTGTTCTTTATAAAACCTAGCCGCGATCCGGATCAGTTCATAACTGCGATCCGGATCGGCTACCCGCAGTGAGAAACTGCGTTCGGGATCCGGATCGGCAGATACAATCCGGATCGTCAGCCCGCAGAAGAATTCCTGCGTTCGGGATCCGGATCATCTAGCCCGATCCGGATCGGCTCCAACTTTTCTTTAGAAAATTTCAGAGAAATTCAAGAAAAACCAGAAAAAGATTGTAAGCACAAATGTGTATCAACTTTAAACAAAAATCATCGTTCATACAACAAGAATTAGATTATGCCAAATCTATCAATAATATCCAAAAATGAAACGAAAATTTACAAAAATTAAATCCCTTAAAGTTGAACACCTTCAATTACATCTAACTTGATCTTATGAGTAATGCCTTTATCAAATCATCAATTCAGTAAAGAAAATGAAATACAAAGATCAATAGATGTTTGAAATCCCAAATATAATAGATAATGTATCTAGACAATCTGTTGAAGAGAGTGGCTCTTTGAGCATCTTTCTTTAAAAAACCCACCTTATACCAACCTTGAAATTTGACGGAGTCAAGTATTTCAACATGCATTTTACTTAATCAAAATTTGAACAACCATGCTTGGTATACATGTGGTAGCTGCACACAATACTCGGACGACCGAGGGTGGTAGCTCTTTCCTCCATGTGGTGGTAGTTTTCACACTCCTCATTGGGATGTACTCTTTCCACATCTTTTGAGCATTTTACTTTTTCTATGACTCCCCCTCAATTGGCTATCAATTATTTAAGATATAAAGTATTCAACCAAATATTATCTCGATTTCATACTCGACTAAGCATTCAAATAAGATAATGACTATACCAAGAGATCATAGAGAGAGAGAAATTGACTTTGATCACTTAGAAGATGATTTATTAACATAAATGATCATTGCAACAGTGAAATATTATGATGGCAAAAGCATAATAAATTCTAAATGTGCGAAAAGATGCAATTAAAGTCAATTATGAGCTATGCTCAATTAATGTACTAGGTACAAACATAGATAATGAACAAAACAAAAACAAATACCAAAACCTATCCTAAGCAAAGGTTTCAAAAAGAAGTTATTTCAAGGAAAGCATTCCAATTGCTTTTCGTAAATGAATAAAACGTTTTTGATCCAAAGGTTTTGTTAGAATGTCAGCTAATTGATCCTCAGTTGAAATATATGAAAGTTGAAGAGTATTTGATTCAACTAGCTCTCTAAGAAAATGATATCTAAGTTCAATATGTTTTGTTCTAGAGTGCAACACAGGGTTTTTAGAAATGTTAATTGCACTTGTGTTGTCACAAGAATTGTTACCCGAAGATGCTGAAATGCGGAAATCGCTCAATACGCTTTTCATCCAAATGAGTTGAGTTGAGCAACTTCCAGCTGAAATGTATTCCGCTTTCGGCAGTCGAGAGTGCTATGCAGTTCTGCTTTTTTACTGTGCCATGCAACAAGGCAATGGCCAAGATAGAAGCATGCACCACTCGTGCTTTTCCGATCATCCACTGATCCTGCCCAATCGGCATCTGAGTATCCAACAATATCCAAACTTGGTTCCCATAGGATACCAAATTCCGAAATTAATTGATCCTTTGATATACCGGATGATCCTTTTCACCGCTTTCAGGTGAACCTCCTTTGGTGCTTGATTGATATCTCGCTCAATCCCAACACCAAAAGATATATCCGGGCGACTAGCCGTGAGGTAAAGTAGACTTCCAATCATACTTTGATACAGTTTCTCGTCTACATTCTCACTATGTGATTCACTTCCAAGTCCCTTGTGGCTAGTTCCCATTGGAGTCGGAAATCTTTACAATTTTCTAGATCAAACTTTTTGACCAACTCCATTGCATACTTGGATTGACTCAAGTGAATACTTCATCATTTTGTTTAATTTGCAATCCAAGGAAATAAGTCCC
>CM055068.1:29461606-29523305 GCA_029204045.2 Tillandsia leiboldiana | reverse complement strand
GTCATCATGACATTTGAGAATTCAGATATGTAAGAGAATCATAGTCAAAAACCAACATATCTTCTATGCAATTAAAAACCAAATGTCACAAAAATGTAGTCCAACATCAACTTGTTAGTCATATTACATGCCCAAATAGTTAGTCGAATAGTTAGTCGAGACATGCAAACAATCACAAGATAAAACCAAAGTTGAAGTTGAAGTGATACTTACCTTGATGTATACAAAATCTTCATCAGCAAGATTTTCACAATCATTGTTCAAGTTCCCTTGATGTTCCTTACCTTGATGTTGATGTCATTCCATCATCTTGTACCTTGATGCTCATCATTGTTCATCATTGATGTATACAAGATCACAATTTTCACAATCATGTTCAAGTTCTCTAAACTCTCTCCCCCTTTTTGTCACAAACAAAGCCAAAGTTACCAAAAATTGAAGAGTTAAAAAATATCAACGAAATGTTCCGAAATTTAAGAACTAGACTAAAATAAGTCCTAAAAACTGAAAAACCTGCACAAAAAAATTAAAAATCTGCAAAAGAATAAAAGAAGGATCAGTCATCAGATTCGAGTCTTCAGAGCTCGTGCAGCCCATCTTTGAGACATCTTTTTCCCCGCTTGTTCATAGAATTGATCTTCTTAGGATGGTATGTGAGCTGCCGTGATGAGCTCGAGCTCATTGGGAGATTCTCGTCTGTGCCTTCGAGATTCTGGTCCTGCTCAACCGATAATCGTTGTGGTTCTTTGTAGATGGATGAGACTGATGCTTCATCCGCTGGTGTGGTGCTGGTTGTGATGGTGATGCGGAAGTGCCGCTACTAGTTTCGTTCCGCACGTTGGGGCTTGAGTTGACATGGGCAATTTTGAAGTGACTTCACGACGGTGACTCATCGATCATGCCCAACATTGATGATAAGTCGGTGAGGTAATTCAACCTGAATTCTTGCAAAATCCTCATTATAATCAGTGGAAATGAATTCTCTCTGTGGATGAGGGTGCTCAACATATCGTTCATTCTATTCCAAATATGTATGAATGTTATATTCAATCCCATTGCCTCAGACGGATGTCCTAAGAGATACAAAATATCATTCGATCCCACTCAAGCCTTTCGTCTGCAATTTGGAAGGATATTGTAACAAACATAAGAGTTTAGAAATCGGTACTCACAGACGAAGTCTCTTTGATTGAATCGATTTCCCGTTGATGCGTTCCTTCCAAACAAATTCCCTTTATACCTTGCCACACAGGGTCGGTCAAACCTTATCCCGTCAAGTAATGTAACTCCGCTCTTGCTGGCAGGCATTCCCAAACCTCGCCAATCAATTGTGGAGTAATTTTGAATCTTGTGCCGTGGATGTCGTTTGTAAAATTCCATTGGACCCGTTTTCAATTTCACGAAGGTGCCAGTGCATTTGTATAGAAGGCCCTTACAAGATGCAGACAGTATCCAAGCACTTCTGGAAATCGACAAACTTGAATAAGGTTTGCTTGTTCAATTAGAACGCCAAACTCAGGAGAGTGATCTCGTAGAGCCTCTATATTGACTGGCCTCTCACCAATGCCATTCACGATTCTCAAATGCCCTTAGGCGATCCGAATTAACGAACACTTGTTCCTCCCCGAGGTGGAGAATCCGGAATAATCGGGTTCGTTTAGCCATTAAACCTCGTGCTCGTCCAACCGTCGAGGCGAAGTCGTTTCCTTTTCACTGAGATGGTTGGTGCAGTCATAGGTGCTTTACCTTTGTCATGGTTTGCTTTTTTCTTTCGATGCATCGGACGCCTTTTGTTCAGGCAATGAGTCATCATCATCTGTCAATGCAGTCAATCTACCCTCGTGACAATCTACTTCTGTGTCGCTGATCACATGAAACTCACCTTTTGTTGTGTTTTCTTAGCTCTTTTAACTTATTTAGTGGCCCAGTGTGCACCATAGTGACCATATAAGAGAATGATCATGAGAATCCTCTTGATCCAAGTGCTTAAGAAGATTAAAATCCTATGAGCAACAACTCAAGAACACATGAGAAAATTTGTTAATTTTCAAGATTGAAAATTGTACCCAAACGAATCATAATCATGTAGAGAGACTAAGAATCAAATTAGTTTTGGCAAACGGACTTTTACAAATGCATGATTTTCGAAAATCCTTATTATATGCCCTAAAACCGAAATTTTAGAATCGAAGCCTAAAAATCCGTTAATCAGGAGAATACCTAGCATATAATCAAAACTAATCTACCCAGAGTTCTTATTTCAAAAGAAATTTGATCAAAAAAACCATCCACAAACAAAGTTGATCCAAGAAATTCATGACATTTGAGGAGGAAAAGAGAAAAACGGTGAAAAACCGAGATTTTGATCAATAAAACTTACTTGGAGTTGAAGAACTTGAGTTTGAAAGCTTCCAGGAAGGATGAAATCTAGAGAGAGAGACTCTGGAAACTTTGGAACAAAAGATTGAGTAAAGAAATCAAAACCCTTTTGTTCTTTATAAAACCTAGCCGCGATCCGGATCAGTTCATAACTGCGATCCGGATCGGCTACCCGCAGTGAGAAACTGCGTTCGGGATCCGGATCGGCAGATACAATCCGGATCGTCAGCCCGCAGAAGAATTCCTGCGTTCGGGATCCGGATCATCTAGCCCGATCCGGATCGGCTCCAACTTTTTCTTTAGAAAATTTCAGAGAATTCAAGAAAAACCAGAAAAAGATTGTAAGCACAAATGTGTATCAACTTTAAACAAAAATCATCGTTTCATACAACAAGAATTAGATTATGCCAAATCTATCAATAATATCCAAAAATGAAACGAAAATTTACAAAAATTAAATCCCTTAAAGTTGAACACCTTCAATTACATCTAACTTGATCTTATGAGTAATGCCTTTATCAAATCATCAATTCAGTAAAGAAAATGAAATACAAAGATCAATAGATGTTGAAATCCCAAATATAATAGATAATGTATCTAGACAATCTGTTGAAGAGAGTGGCTCTTTGAGCATCTTTCTTTAAAAAACCCACCTTATACCAACCTTGAAATTTGACGGAGTCAAGTATTTCAACATGCATTTTACTTAATCAAAAATTTGAACAACCATGCTTGGTATACATGTGGTAGCTGCACACAATACTCGGACGACCGAGGTGGTAGCTCTTTCCTCCATGTGGTGGTAGTTTTCACACTCCTCATTGGGATGTAACTCTTTCCACATCTTTTGAGCATTTTACTTTTTCTATGACTCCCCCTCAATTGGCTATCAATTATTTAAGATATAAAGTATTCAACCAAATATTGATCTCGATTTCATACTCGACTAAGCATTCAAATAAGATAATGACTATACCAAGAGATCATAGAGAGAGAGAAATTGACTTTGATCACTTAGAAGATGATTTAATTAACATAAATGATCATTGCAACAGTGAAATATTATGATGGCAAAAGCATAATAAATTTCTAAATGTGCGAAAAGATGCAATTAAAGTCAATTATGATCTATGCTCAATTAATGTCCTATGTACAAACATAGATAATGAACAAAACAAAAACAAATACAAAACCTATCCTAAGCAAAGGTTTCAAAAAGAAGTTTATTTCAAGGAAAGCATTCCAATTGCTTTTCGTAAATGAATAAAACGTTTTTGATCCAAAGGTTTTGTTAGAATGTCAGCTAATTGATCCTCAGTTGAAATATATGAAAGTTGAAGAGTATTTGATTCAACTAGCTCTCTAAGAAAATGATATCTAAGTTCAATATGTTTTGTTCTAGAGTGCAACACAGGGTTTTTAGAAATGTTAATTGCACTTGTGTTGTCACAAAGAATTGTTACCGAAGATGCTGAAATGCGGAAATCGCTCAATACGCTTTTCATCCAAATGAGTTGAGTTGAGCAACTTCCAGCTGAAATGTATTCCGCTTCGGCAGTCGAGAGTGCTATGCAGTTCTGCTTTTTTACTGTGCCATGCAACAAGGCAATGGCCAAGATAGAAGCATGCACCACTCGTGCTTTTCCGATCATCCACTGATCCTGCCCAATCGGCATCTGAGTATCCAACAATATCCAAACTTGTTCCCATAGGATACCAAATTCCGAAATTAATTGATCCTTTGATATACCGGATGATCCTTTTCACCGCTTTCAGGTGAACCTCCTTTGGTGCTGATTGATATCTCGCTCAAATCCCAACACCAAAAGATATATCCGGGCGACTAGCCGTGAGGTAAAGTAGACTTCCAATCATACTTTGATACAGTTTCTCGTCTACATTCTCACTATGTGATTCACTTCCAAGTCCCTTGTGGCTAGTTCCCATTGGAGTCGGAAAATCTTTACAATTTTCTAGATCAAACTTTTTGACCAACTCCATTGCATACTTGGATTGACTCAAGTGAATACCTTCATCATTTTGTTTTAATTTGCAATCCAAGGAAATAAGTCAATTCGCCCATCATGGACATCTCAAATTCGCTTTCCATGGTCTCCGCGAATTTAGAAGCATCATTATCTCTTGTTGCGCCAAATACAATGTCATCGACATAGATTTGTGCTACAATGAAATTGCTTTGATAATGCTTCACAAAGAGAGTCCTATCAGCTCCCCCTCGAGTATAGCCCTTCTCCAAAAGGTGCTTTGTTAACCTTTCGTACCATGCTCGCGGTGCTTGTTTCAGACCGTAAAGAGCCTTTTTCAAACGAAAAACATGGTTAGGTTGTTTATGATCTACAAAACCTTTCGGTTGAGCCACATAAACTTCCTCATTTAAAAACCCATTTAGAAATGCGCTCTTAACGTCCATTTGAAATAATTTGATTTTAAAATGACAAGCAATAGCAAATAGTATACGAATGGACTCGAGTCTAGCTACAGGGGCGAATGTTTCGTCAAAGTCTATACCTTCTACTTGAGAGTAGCCTTGAGCAACTAATCGTGCCTTGTTCCTGATGATAGTACCATCCTCATTTTTCTTGTTCTTGAAGATCCATTTGGTACCTATCACATTGTGTTGCTTTGGAGGCTTCGTTAATTCCCAGACTTTGTTTCGCTCAAATTGATGGAGCTCTTCCTGCATTGCTTTAATCCAGTAGTCATCCTGAAGAGCTTCATCTATGTTCTTTGGTTCGATTAAAGATACGTAGCAAGCGAATCCACAAACCAACTGCCTCCGAGTTCTGACTCCTTCTTGTGGATCTCCAATAATATTCGATTCCGGATGATCCTTGGAGATTCGTAACGTTTGTTGAAACGGAGTACTCGGAGATACATGAGATGATTCCTGCACATCAGATAAACTTGAAGAACCATTAGATGCATCATTAATATTGGAAGTATTATTATGAGAAGATGCATTAGCAGGAGAATCATTATCTAGAGAGATATCGAGGGTAGATTTTCCAGATCCAAAGTGAAAAGCTTCATCTACTTTAACATTTATAGATTCTACGATCGTCTTAGATTCAATGTTAAATACTCGATATGCTCTGCTATTCGTAGAATAACCCAAAAAGATCCCTTCATCACTTCGAGAGTCGAACTTTCCAAGATTTTCACGGTCACGTAAAATGTAACATCGACTCCCGAAGACACGAAAATATTTGATGTTGGGTTTTCTACTAAACCACAGCTCATATGGTGTATTTAAAGTTCCTGGGCGCAAGTAAACTCTATTAATGACATAGACAGCGGTGTTCACGGCTTCAGCCCAAAAATATAGCGGTAAATTCTGGCTATGAAGCATCACACGCGCCATCTCTTGAACAACCCTGTTCTTGCGCTCAACAACACCATTCTGCTGAGGTGTATAGGGTGCCGAGAATTCATGTTTAATGCCATTTGAAGTGCAAAAATCAATGAATTTTGAATTTGTGAATTCTCCACCTCTATCACTTCTAACACGAATGATCTTTTCATTCTTTTCAATCATAATACGATGGCAAATCTCATGAAAAGAGTCAAACGTATCAGCTTTCTCTTTTAAAATGCTACCCAAGAAAACCGAGAGAAATCATCAACCAATAAAAAAATGTACCATTTACCTCCCAAAGATGGTTGACGGGTCGGCCCCATTAAGTCCATGTGCAAAAGTTCCAAGGGCCGTTTTGTACCAACGTGGTTCAAGTTCTTGTGTGCAGTCCTAGACTGTTTTCCCTTTTGGCAACCACCACACACAACGTTTTGTTTAAATAAAAGCTTTGGAACCCCCTTGACCACGTCCTTGTTTGAAATTCTAGTAAGTTCCTTAAAATTTAAGTGACCTAGCCTTTCATGCCAAAGAGTTTCATTATTCAAAGCGGCTAAGTTACAATTTTCAGAAAATTTATTAGGAACAACATAACAATTGTTTTCAGATCTAACCCCTTTTAAAAAGAAGACATGGTCCTTATCAGTTACAACGCATTCAACAGATGAAAAGTTAACTGAAAAACCATTGTCGCAAAGTTGACTTATGCTTATGAGGTTAGTCTTAAGGCCATCAACAAATAAGACGTTTTTCAAAATCGGGCCATCTGGAATAGCTACCGACCCTTTTCCAACAATTTTGGAAGATCGACCGTCTCCGAAAACTACGTGTCCTCCGGAGATTTTCTCAAGATTTTGAAAACTATTTTTGTCACCGGTCATGTGACGGGAACACCCGCTATCCAGATAACAAGACGAACTATCATATGCATGCAAGGAAACATTGGAAACAAGACAAGGGAAAATTTCACCTTTGCGCACCCAAACCCTTTTGGAGTGCGTCGGTAATGGTCGTGAAGTTATATGCCTAGGTGAAGGCGTCTTGTTATAGCGATTGTTGTTCCTTGATGAAATCGTCTTGCGCGATGAACTACCAAGTCTCTTTTCATTTGAAAAGTTTTTCTTTGATTTTCGGGGAGGAGCCTTTGTGGTAGTTGTTGCAAGAGGTCCTTGAGATGAGCGTTCGACTCCCGTCTTGCAATATCTTCTTATATGCCCTGAAACACCACAACGAAAACATACCTTAGATCTTGACGATCCCGAAGAGGATGAAGTAGGTTTGTTGTCGTTGTTTGTCTTGAATTCCGGTGTCGGAGGAGGAGATACCGACTGAGGCACAAAAACTGTCTCACTCGAACTTGGACTGTTTCCAGTTTGAGTGTATCCGAGGCCGAACCGATTTGATTGACCAAGACCAAGAAGTCTATCCAACTTACTCCTTCCTGAAGAGAATCGCTGTAAGTCATTCTTGAGTTGGAAAATGGTCTTTGTCATTTCCAGGTTATCCTGTCGAGCCTCGTTGTAGAGCTTTGAGAAGTGATTCGCGTTATCCACCAGATTTGTATGTTCCTTCTCAAGTTGCTCATTGGACTCTTGAAGGGAAACATTTGCCTTTATCAGGTTTTCCCTTTCCACTTCAAGAGCGTTTGAGAGAGAAGTCGCTCTTTTTGCTTCTTCTTCGAGATCATGCACTCTTCCTCTCAAACTCTTGTTTTGCTTAGCCACTTTCTTTGAGTCCCTCAAAAGTCTGTGGTAGGCTAGAGCAAAATCTTCACCTTCTGAATCATCCGATTCGTTGTCCGTTGCATTCTTTTCAACAGTGGAGTTGGACAACGACTCGGATGTACTTGCCATAAAGCACATGAAGGGTGAAGATACGGACGCGTGGAATGCGGTGGAGCTCTTTTCTTCATCACTCGAAGACGACTCATTTGACGTTGAGTTGTCATCCCAAGTGACGACTTGCATCGCCTTCTTCTTTACCGGATACTTGTTAGGACACTCTGTTGCAATGTGGCCGTAGCCTCGGCATTTGAAGCATTGAAGTTGTCCTTCTGAACTTTTCTTATCCTTTGAGAAGTTCTCTTGCTTTCTTGACTTGTAACTTGAAGTACCCTTGCCTTTGTTCGACTTTCCGAAGGATGGAGATTTGCTTGAATTACCCCTTCGAAAGTTGCGGCGAAACTTCCTTGTCAAGAGAGCGAGCTGCTTCTCAAATTCCTCCATAGAAAGGTTCTCGTCATTGTCTGAGGAGGATGTATCCGCGTCTTATTCCTTAGTTGTTTTCAACGCATAACCTGAAGACTTAGAAGTGGATGCCTTTCCAGAAGAATTGTTAGTAGTAAATGTTATTTCATAAGTTTGTAATGAACCAACTAATTCTTCTACACGTATTTCGTCCGGGTGTTTAATCGTTTCAATGGCAGTAACCTTTGGGCGAAATCGTTCAGGAAGAGTTCTTAAGATCTTTCTTACAATCTTAAATTCTGGAATCTTCTCTCCCAGATTAGCACATGAGTTTACGATGTCTTGCAATCGTGTATAGTAGTCCATGAAAGATTCATTTTCTGCCATTAAGATAGAGTCAAACTTGCTCGTAAGCATTTGCAGTTTCTGAATCTTCACGAGGTTAGTTCCCTCATGTGTAACCTGAAGAACATCCCAGATTTC
This sequence comes from Tillandsia leiboldiana, assembly GCA_029204045.2. Classification (NCBI taxonomy): domain Eukaryota; kingdom Viridiplantae; phylum Streptophyta; class Magnoliopsida; order Poales; family Bromeliaceae; genus Tillandsia; species Tillandsia leiboldiana. Next base: position 29,514,884 of record CM055068.1, on the reverse strand, counting down.
TTTCGCAGTCTCACATGCCGAGACGCGAGAGAATTCAGTTTGAGATAAGGCATTAAAGATAGCATTAATTCCCTTGCCATTGTAAGAAGATGAATCTAACTCTTCCTTGGTCCATTTCGACCTAGGTTTTAAGGTGCGAACATCACCAGTAAATTCAGTTGGATTAGACCATCCTAATTCAATTGATTGCCACACCCGTTCGTCGATGGAAATTAAAAAGGCTTTCATCCATACTTTCCAGTACGCATAATTTGTTCCATCGAAGAACGGGGGTCGGTTGATGTTTCCACCTTCAACCATTGTTTACAACCCTATTCCCGCTCTGATACCACTTGTTGGGTTATATGTAATAAGGATCTAAATAGGGGAAAAAACACCTAGAGGGGGGTGAATAGGTGTAAACGTATAAACACTCAAAAATCGTTGCGATAAAAACCCAATGCGGAAATAAAAAATGATACGCAAGATTTTTACGTGGAAAACTCCATCACCGGAGTAAAAAACCACGGGACCGATAACACGGCAGAAATCCACTAGAATTAAAACACGTACAAGGTGATTTACCGTACACAATTACGACTCAACCTTTTCCATACGCTCCAAGAGGATCTTCTCCGCTCGCTCCGCGACGCTTCTCGAATCCACGATCTGCGCCCAACGCCGAATCCACGGCGTCCAACGTCGAATCCACGACGTCCGACCGAATCCACGGTCTTCACCCAATAGCACCCTTCGAATCCACGAACGTGCCTCGCTCCGAATCCACGAGAGCGGTTGAACCTTGAATCCACAAGGACACGCGAATCCACGCGCCGATTTTTGGGGTAAATCGTTGTTTTTGGGTGGTGATGATCCGCCGAATACTTAGATCAAAGATAGATCGGAAATACCATCTAAGTATTCATTAGTTTGATTCAACTCAAGATGTGAGTATGAAAACCTAGAATCAAACTAATCAATATAGATGAAGAAACATAGAGTATTCTCTAATGATTTCCTTTCTTCTCTATATGTGGATCTAGAGCCGTATAAGATGATATATGAAAATGACGGCTATTTGGATTAACCCTAGAAAAAGAGTCATAGGGTCTATTTATAGGTTAGAAACCCTAGGAAGGAGATAAGAATCAAAAACCTAACATTTCTGGAGATTTTACGGACGGCGATCCGGATCGGATTAGCTGTGATCCGGATCGTCGTAACGAGTTAGGTAATTCCAGAAAAACGAAGGTTCGGGATCCGGATCGAAGTGCTTGATCCGGATCGTTCATACAGTTCACCAAACATCAACGTTCGGGATCCGGATTGCGAAGCCTGATCCGGATCGTTCAAGGAAGATGGTAAACTCAGTGTTCGGGATCCGGATCAAGAGAGGCTACGATCCGGATTGAACTGGTGTATGAACGAACCACCTTCGGGATCCGGATCGAACAACCTGATCCGGATCCTGAACATGTCCCAAGTCCAGTTTTTGATTTTTATGCAATGAAAGATTCTTCCAAGTGTTTCTACACTACAAGAAGTATTCGGATCACACAAAATCTTTAGTAAAACATACCTGATCCTTTTGAATTCTTCTTTCTTGAGATTGAGTTAAATGATCCAACTTTCTTCACCTTCAATCATCAAGACTTGAGACTTTCACGAAACTACGCCAACTCAAATTCCGTAACACCGTGTGCCCCACGTGTATGGGGTGGGGACCTCTTCACGACAGCTAAGGAGCCGCACTAGCTCCGTGAAGGGGTTAAAAGCATCATGGGGGTAATGTGACTGTGCACGAGGGGAGACTTCCGTCTCTCCGACAGGTACTCTGGGGATGGAGCCCAACTAATTTTGTAACAGGGTTTTAGCGAATGGTTCCGGTATAATCCGTTTGTTTTTAATTCGACGTTAATTGTTAAGACATCTACTTTATTTGTCACTGACTTTACCCACTCCGTGACAGGTTTGACTAGGGGCATTAGTCGGGATGGTGGTGAGACTGCGTCGAGAGGACCGTAGTCGTAGGAGGCTTTCTACTCGTTGCTCCTTGGATTTATCTCAATTCTTTCTTAACTACTGTTAGTTAATTTGCATCTGTGGATCATATTAGTTATAGTTAGCACAGTGGATTGGATGTACTATTACGGTTTAGACATACTTTCGTGATTTCGGGCGCGACATGTTTTTATCATCATAAAAATGATTACGAAAATGTTTTCAAAAGCAGAGTGCCGTGTGGGCACAGATTTGGTAAACCTCTGAATTTATCCTTTCCAAACGATGTCGCCGCTCTCTTGTTTGGATGTGTAATTGTTTTAAAAATTGGGTGTCGGGTGGACACCGTTTGCAAAACCGTAGGTAATTACTTCTCCTGCTCTATGTTTGATGACGACTGTATGGTTGATGGTTGGTATTGTAAATGGGACGCCGTGCATATACAAAGGAGACTCTGTCCGATTGCAGAGTGAATTTGTACATGTGGCGGTCTGTCGTGCACCGGGGGCGAGGTTGATCTTCACGTGTGAAGAAAAAAATATATAATACACGTTTTTTCGCTTATACTAAGACCTCCCGGGGCGTGACAGATTATATGGTATCAGAGAAAAACAACCATAACCACAGTAGTTGGAGATCCACATCCACAGTGTATGATGCCACAAGCAAATTGGGACACGAGATAACCAAGGAATAGGTGCGGTAGTACGTGAGAGTACGGGGAAACGGGGTTTAATAGAAGTGCGTTGTAAGTCAAGGTGCTAGGGTGATAATGTTAGGGTTAACGCGGTTTCTTTGATTTCAGCAGACGATGGCCCAGACTAGGTCATCTACCGAGAACGCAGGTGCAGACGATGCGGCCCCGGCCGCCGCAGAGAATCAGCTTCTCCGACGGCAGTTGCGAGAAATGGCCGGACAATTAGCGACGTTGGCAGAGCAGGTTCGTCAACTGACGCAGCAACAGGCGACAGCGTCAGCGGAGCATGCCCCGACCCCTCCGCCCGACATGGCCGCCCCCACTACGGGACCGCCGGGAGCGGGTGGCGTGACTGCGACCGCACCCCATCAGACTTCGGTGACGGGCGTGTCGGCGAAACAGGCCGCAACCCCGGGGGATATGCCCACCCCAACGGCTTCAGGGCCCGTGCCGGGTGCGACAGTGGGCGACTCAGTAAGGGAAGCAGGGACGACCCCTGTTCTCGGGGGGTCCGCCGCGGTAGGGGGGTTACGGATCCGCGAACTGAACGGGAGAGGGTCAGGACAAATTTGACGGAGTTTAAGAAGCATGACCCGCCCACCTTCGAGGGGGAAACGACCGACCCTTGGGTCGTCGAGAAATGGGTGGATACGATGGAAAAACTCTTCGAAGATATACTAATGGAGGAGCACCGGTCACACCTAAGCTTATTACCCTCGTCCGACACACTCTCTCTCTCCCCCTGTCTTTTCCCTCCCCTATTCCCGGACAGGCCTAGTGCGGATTGGGGAAGGAATCCTTAAGTACTAGGCGAAACCTCCCTGGCCTATGTGCGTGGGCGGGTTTCGGAGCGTATGAGACCCTTCTGTACTTAGTGAGACCTGTTAGGGATCACGTAAGAAATAGATGGGACCCCTCTACCCAGCGATTAAGGACCCAAGAGATCGTTTAGTCGTGTGGATCCATAATCTAGGTTAGGCACGACATCCCAGTCGTAAGGGATTTTCCGGAGGTATTTCCGGCGAAACTCCCTGGGATGCCGCCCGAACGAGAAGTTGACTTCCCTATTGAACTACTCCCGGGCACCAAGCCCATCACCAAGGCACCGTACAGGATGGCCTTCGCTGAGTTGAAATAACTCAAGGCACAGCTGGAGGACCTTTTGGATAAAGGTTTTATCAGACCAAGCGCGTCACCATAGGGCGCGCCCGTCCTGTTCGTGAGGAAGAAGGACGGAAGCCTCCGGTTGTGCATAGATTACCGGGAAATAAACAAGGCCACCATTAAGAATAAGTACCCCCTGCCAAGGATCGACGACCTATTCGACCAACTGCAAGGGGCAACGGTGTTTTCAAAGGTTGATCTGCAGTCAGGCTATCATCAACTCAGGGTTAAAGGGGAGGACGTCCCCAAGACGGCCTTCCGGACTCGCTATGGCCACTACGAATTTACAGTGATGCCTTTCGGGCTCACTAACGCCCCGACAGTATTCATGGACATGATGAATAGGGTGTTCAAACCCTTCCTGGATTTATTCGTGGTGGTCTTCATCGACGATATCCTCATCTATTCCCGTACAGATGGGGAACATGAAGAACATCTGCGCACAGTCCTCCAGACCTTACGGGAATAGAAACTCTACGCTAAACTCAAAAAGTGTGAGTTTTGGCTCTGTAAGGTGGATTTCTTGGGGCACGTAGTCTCGGCGTCCAGAGTCGCGGTGGACCCAAGGAAGATAGACTCGGTGACGGACTGGCCCCGACCGACAACGGTGACGGATGTTCGAAGCTTCCTGGGATTAGCCGGGTATTACCGGCACTTCGTGGAGGGCTTCTCTAAGATAGCTACCCCCTTGAATTGTTTAACTCGAAAGGGGGAGAAGTTTATCTGGACGGATCAGTGCCAGAAGAGTTTCGAGGAGAGGAGCTCAAGGATAGATTGACGCGGGCCCCGATTCTCGCCTTACCAGAACCGGGGGAGGGTTATGAAGTATTTTGCGATGTGTCGCGGAACGGACTGGGAGGAGTTCTTATGCAACGGGGAAGGGTTATAGCCTATGCGTCAAGGCAACTCAAGGATTATGAGCGGAATTACCCCGTGCATGATTTGGAGCTCGCAGCGGTGGTGTTCGTCCTCAAGCTATGGAGACATTACTTGTATGGAGCACACTGCAACGTGTACTCTGATCATAAGAGTCTCAAGTACCTCTTCACCCAAAAGGAGCTAAACTTGCGACAAAGGCGGTGGCTCGAGCTACTGAAAGACTATGACATGACGATCCACTATCATCCGGGAAAAGCGAATGTGGTAGCCAACGCCTTGAGTCGCAAGGGGCAGTCCGAGGAAGCAGGTGTAGATGCTATCACCCAGCAAGAACGTCTGATTGCGGAATTTTCACGGTTAAGACTGGAAGTGGTACCTGCGGGCACGGTCGCACAACTTCTGACCCTAGTGGTCAGGCCCACCCTGCTGGACAGGATTCTTGAAGGGCAATCGACCGATGACCAACTCTAGCTGGTGCGAGGCAGGATAACCGCCGACCAGGAGGGCGATTACGCAGTAAGCTCCGATGGCACGATACGGTTTCGAGGACGAATCTGTGTGCCGGATCTACCGGAGCTCAAAGAGGAAATTCTGAGGGAGGTGCATACCGCTCCTTATGTGGCGCACCCCGGGGGAACGAAGATGTACAAGGACGTTAAACAGACCTTCTGGTGGCCCAAGATGAAGGAAGATGTGACCCGATTTGTGGCACACTGCCTGGTATGCCAACGAGTGAAGGCCGAGCATCAACGACCGGCGGGAAAGTTGCAACCACTACCGGTGCCCGAATGGAAGTGGGAAAGGATTACCATGGATTTTGTGACCGGTTTCCCGAGATCGCCACAAGGACACGATGAGATATGGGTCATTGTGGTCCGCTTGACGAAATCGGCCCACTTTCTGGCCATACACACAACGTGGACTCGGGAACGACTGGCACAAACGTACATCAACGAGATAGTAAGGTTGCATGGGGTACCGACATCTATTACGTCGGACAGAGACACGCGATTCGTGTCAAATTTTTGGCGGAGCCTGCAACAAGCGATGGGAACCAAGTTGCATTTTAGTACGGCAATTCACCCGCAGACCGACGGGCAATCAGAGCGGGTGATTCAGATTGTGGAAGACATGCTTCGAGCGTGCGTTTTGGACTTGGGCGAAGGGTGGTCGCGATACCTACCCCTCGTGGAGTTCGCCTACAACAACAGCTATCAAGCCAGTATCCAAATGGCACCATACGAGGCTCTATATGGGCGCCGTTGTCGGTCTCCAATATGCTGGGATGACTTGGGTGAGCGTAAGTTTTTGGGCCCAGATTTGGTGGAGGAGACCGAGGCGAAGGTGCGATTGATCAGACAAAGACTACTGACCGCCCAGAGCAGACAGAAAAGTTATGCGGATAAGAGACGACGAGACTTAGAGTTCATGGTAGGTGAGCATGTATTGCTCCGAGTTTCACCATCCAAAGGAAACCGACGTTTCGGCCTAAAAGAAAAGTTAAGTCCGAGGTACGTGGGACCATTCGAGATCCTAGAACGCGTGGGTCCAGTGGCGTACCGGTTAGCCTTGCCACCGAACCTCGAACGAGTCCACAACGTGTTCCACGTCTCAATGCTCCGGAAGTACCTCGCTGACCCCTCTCATGCCTTGGATGCTTCCACCATCGAGTTGCGTGAGGATTGGAGCATCGAGGAGATGCCGGTGCGGATTTTGGCAAGAGAGGACAAGAGGTTGCGTAATCGAACTATTCCCTACGTAAAGGGCCAGTGGAGCAACCACGAAGAACGCGAAGCGACATGGGAACTGGAATCGAGAATGAGGGAATGCTTTCCCGGGTTGTTTGGTGAGGTTTGTACTTAAGTTTCGGGGACGAAACTTTTTATAAAGTGTGAGTGGTGTAGTGTTTCGGCTTTTACAGCTAATTGTGACTCACATGTTAATTATTTATGCCCTTAAGTGAATGAAATTATTTAATGTTTGAAACTCGGTCAGTGTGCGGTGCGGGTATTTTTCCGTTGAAGGGCTCGGAAAATGAAGACCGATGGTGCGATCGGATCGGGAATCCGATGTACGGATCTCCCGGAATGGGGTTTTTAAGATCGCGATGACTTAAGGCATGCATCGAAATCCGCATAAAATATCCGGCATGCTTTTTAGGGGAATTTGGATATTCCGTGTGACTAATTAATTAAGGGATTAATTAATCGGTTACGTGCAATTAAATTTTGGGGTTGTTATTTCCTATGATTAATTAAATTGGGAAATTAATTAATCGGCGACTAGGATTTAAAAAGGGGTTGAATTAATTCGTACGAGAGAAATCCTAGCCGAAAAGAAAGAACGCGAAAGAGAAAGAAAAGAAAAAGACGGAACCCTAGCCGAAGGAAAGAAAGGAGAAAAGGAAGGAAACGAAGGAGTCCGATCACCCCGAACAACGAGCCGGAGACAAGAGCGCGATCGGACGTCTTCCCCGTGGATTAATCCGGTGAGTGAATCCTCGTTGTGGTTTTTCGGGATCTTCTTTTACGTTCTTGTTTAGGGTTTCGGTCGTCTCCGTCATCTCCGCCACCGCCGCCGTCGTTGCGCAAGTTAGGGCACGACACGGGCGGCGGAGACGCGCGACGCCGCTAGGGCATCGCGCGGATCGTACCCGCGCGGGCACCGCGCGGGCACTGCTCGGGCGCCGCGCGGATCGTACCCGCGCGGGCACCGCGCGGGTCGCACCCGCGCGGGTCGCACCCGCGCGGGCACCGCGTGGCCGCCGCGCGGCCGCCGCGCTGGATTGCACCCGCGCGGGGCACCGAGCGGGCGCCGCGCGGGCCCGCACCCGCGCGGGCGCCGCGCGGGGCACCGAGCGGGCGCCGCGCGGGCCCGCACCCGCGCGGGCGCCGCACGGGCGCCGCGCGGGCCGCACCCGTGTGGGCGCCGTGCGGGCGCCGCGCGGACCACACCCGCGCGGGCGCTGCCCGCGGAGGGCCGCCGCATGGGTTCGGGCGGCGCAGGGCTCCGGCAGGCGGCGACGGCTGTGCGGGGGAAATCCGTGATCGACGGGTTTGACGATTTCCTTGGGTGTCCGTTGGATGGGTAATGTCGGGCTTTCGTTTTGTGGAGTTAGTGCGTGGTTCTAACTTTAGTTACCCTTATGGACTCTTCTTAGGTCCAGATACACAACGGGAGTATGCGAAAGATCCGGGTGCTCCGATTCCCTCGCAACTAGGTGGGTACCCTTGCTATAAGTGCAACAAGTGCAGTGAGTGCACCATATCATCGTAAAAGGCTCGTTAACTTGTCTAATAAATTAGATGGACTGTTATACCTTTCGCGTGAATACTTTTTATTAATAATTGTGGCGGCTGCGGTCGCGGGGCTTAATACTTTTTATTAATAATTGTGGCGGCTGCGGTAGCGGGGCTTAATACACGCCGACATCGGCAAATTCGATTTTGGATGCTTCACGTACACAGGCGGATTGGCCTCCGCATGGGTGTACTTTTCCGGAGAAGTGGTCCGAGTGACCCGTGTGCCCCACATGTATGGGGTGGGGACCTCTTCACGACAGCTAAGGAGCCGCACTAGCTCCGTGAAGGGGTTAAAAGCATCATGGGGGTAATGTGACTGTGCACGAGGGGAGACTTCCGTCTCTCCGACAGGTACTCTGGGGATGGAGCCCAGCTTATTTTGTAACAGGGTTTTAGCGAAAGGTTCCAGTATAATCGGTATGTTTTTAATTCGACGTTAATTGTTAAGACATCTACTTTATTTTTCACTGACTTTACCCACTCCGTGACAGGTTTGACTAGGGGCATTAGTCGGGATGGTGGTGAGACTGCGTCGAGAGGACCGTAGTCGTGGAGGCTTTCTACTCGTTGCTCCTTGGATTTATCTCAATTCTTTCTTAACTACTGTTAGTTAATTTGCATCTGTGGATCATATTAGTTATAGTTAGCACTGTGGATTGGATGTACTATTACGGTTTAGACATACTTTCGTGATTTCGGGCGCGGCATGTTTTTATCATCATAAAAATGATTGCGAAAACGTTTTCAAAAGCAGAGTGCCGTGTGGGCACAGATTTGGTAAACCTCTGGATTTATCCTTTCCAAACGATGTCGCCGCTCTCTTGTTTGGATGTGTAATTGTTTTAAAAATTGGGTGTCGGGTGGACACCGTTTGCAAAACCATAGGTAATTACTTCTCCTGCTCTATGTTTGATGACGACTGTATGGTTGATGGTTGGTATTGTAAATGGGACGCCGTGCATATACAAAGGAGACTCTGTCCGATTGCAGAGTGAATTTGTACATGTGGCGGTCTGTTGTGCACCGGGGGCGAGGTTGATCTTCACATGTGAAGAAAAAAAAAATATAATACACGTTTTTCCGCTTATACTAAGACCTCCCGGGGCGTGACATCTATATCCAAAATTAGGTTATATTGACACATTTTTGGGACACATTACAAAAATGTGTCGCTATACACCCTAGCGACGGCACATATAGCAACACTTACAATAAGTGTCGGTATTTTTGTCAGCGACACTTTTCTTAGATTTTAGAAACACTTAAAAGTGTCTGTATAGCCTAATTTTGTTGTAGTGGTTTTATTGGACCCTTTGAGGTACTTGAGAGAGTAGGCCCTGTTGCGTACCGAGTTGCACTTCCCCCGCGCCTTGCAGGAGTTCATGATATTTTCCACGTCTCGACTTTGAGGAGATATGTCTTCGATCCTTCACACGTGATTGACTTCAATCCACTTGAGATCGGTGAGGACCCTGGATATTTGGAGCGCCCGTTGCGGATTCTGGCTCGTGAGGTGAGAGAATTACGAAACCGGGCTATACCTTTCGTGAAGATTTTGTGGTGCAATCATGAGGAGCGTGAGACCACTTGGGAGCTAGAGACGGTGATGAGAGATACCTATCCTTTCTTGTTCAAAGCTTCTGACTGAGGTACGTCTGTTTTTGTTTTCTTAGTTTCGAGGACGAAACTTTCTTTTAGTGGGGGAGGATGTGGTGTCCCGGTTTTCCCGTGCGACTTGACTGGGTGGTCGGCGATGAGAAAACACCTATTATTGGTGTATTGAGCCTATTGTGCATCAAACGGATGCCAAAAATGGACTCAGCGTGCGAAAACGTTAAAAATCCGCTATTTGCGGGCAAAATGGGCCTAACGGGCTGAATATTCGAGTGGGCCAATCGGCGTCCACCGGGACCAGCGGGCGGTGCGGCAAGGCCACGTGGCAGGTTGTCATTGGGTGGTCAACGGGTGTGAGTCAAGGCGCACATCGCGCCGGGCGCGGTGCACCGTGGACCGCGCCAGGCCACGTGTCGCCCGCCCATTGGCGGGCGCATGGACCCGGCTGGCCCGGCGCGGACCGCGGCCCGTGTACCTTGCCGTGGACCCCGCCCTGAACGCGTGGCGGCATCTGGTGATTTCGGGCGCTGGGCAGGGATCGTCGGATGGGCACCATGCGTCCTGCGGGGAGCCTTGTGGATTTCGGGCGCCCGAAACCTGCGCCCGAATCCGCAGCTTTGTGGATTTTGGAATTTGGCTATAAATAGCCACTCCTACCTCCTTTTGTGGGTTTCCTTCCGAGCTTTTTGTGCCCATCTTCGACAGGGAGTTACACCTTCGAGTTTTCTTTGATTTTCCGCATCCCGATATTTTTTGGAAGGCGTTTCATCAGCTTCCTCCTCGACATCGCGAGCTTCGATGTGCCTTCGATATCGATCTTCTCTGTTGACGCTTCTTCCCAGAGCTCCCATGGGCTGACGGTACAGAGTTTTTGGCCGATTTTTGCGGCACCGTTTCCACGAGAGGTAGATCTTCGATTTCCGTATTAACTGCTCCTCTCAGCTTTGGGTTTTTATTAGGATTTTTGGAACATCTTTGAACCCCTTTCTTGCTGCTGGTTTTTCTGGACAGTGGAGCTTGTTTGATTTTTTTCTCGGTGCTTGGTTATCGGATTTCAGCCCAAAAGGACTCGATCAGCATCTACGCTTCGCAAGGATTGCAGCGTTTTTTTTTTTGGAATTTTTGGAGATCATTTCGCAGGTGATATTTTGACTTCTTTCGGACTGCCTTTCCGCAGAGTTGTAATCTTGGGGATTTTTGCTTACCACGGTATTTGGACTCTATCTTTATGTCCGGGAAGAGTTTTCAGGTGTTTTTGGGCTCGTTGATGTGAGATCATGTTGGTTAATGTTCCATGTTTACGTTTAGTTAAATTTAATGCTATTATTGGAACTTTGACCTAACACCCAGTCATATGTTGCATGTATCAACCAGACTAGTAGAAAACTCCAACTTGGGCTAGTTTATTTATGCTTTAGACACTCCCACATATTTATTCCTTTCACCTGGACTTAGAGTGTTCCTCGCCCGGGTAGTGGGCCGAGTGGTCGGGTTGTTGTGGGATGCATGTTATGTGGGTTATGGATTATATGGATCTGAATAGGGGAAAAACCATCTAGAGGGGGGGTGAATAGGTGAAAATAATAATCACACGAAATCATTGCGTAAAAATAACCCAATGCGGAAAATAAATAAAGTACGCAAGATTTACGTGGAAAACTCCGTCACAGGAGTAAAAAATCACGGGACCGATAACACGGCGAAATCCACTAGAATTAAAATACGTACCAGGTGATTTACCGTAAACCTACGACTCAACCTTTTCCATACGCTCCTAGTTGATCTTCTCCGCTCGCTCCACGACGCGCCTCGAATCCACGATTTGCGTCCAACTTCGAATCCACGAAGTCCAACGTCGAATCCACGACGTCCAACCGAATCCACGGTCTTCACCAATGCGGCACGCCTCGATCACATGAACGCGCCTCGCTCCGAATCCACGAGAGCGGTCACACCTTGAATCCACAAGGCCACGCGAATCCTCGCGCCGATTCTTGATAGATCGTTGTTTGTTTGGTGATGATCCTCCGAATACTTAGATCAAAGATAGATAAGGAAATACCATCTAAGTATTCTTCAATTTGATTCTACGAAAAATAGGTGTTTGAAAACCCTAGAATCAAATTGAACAATATAGATGAAGAAACATGAATTTAATCGTGTTTTCCTTTCTTCTCTATATTTGTGGATCTTTCTATTATTTTACTTAATCGATCTTTCAATTAATTCCCGGTTGTTCCACATATATCGATTACCCTAAAAGATGCAATTAGGGTTTATTTATAGGTTAGAAACCTTTGGAAAGGGATAAGAATCAAAAACTGACTTAACAGAATTTTTCCCGCACGACGGTCCGGACTGGATTAAGTCTGATCCGGACTGTAGAGTTCTGGCATTCCATTACCTTTGAATACCCTCTTTTTATGACGGAGTTATTAGGGAAGTTTTTCACTGTGTTTTCTGCAATGGACCGGCCTGGACCGCGGGTATTTTTCTGCATTTGAGCTCAGGAAACGGAAGACGGCAAAGCGATCGGATTCGGATTCCGATTTTCGGATCTCCTGGAATGGAGGTCAAAGCGTTTGTCTTTGAGTGGTGCCTCAGGGTCCGTGCTAAGTAGCCGGCACGCTTTTCGAGGTGATCGAACGGGATCCTTCGGCGATCGGACTTTCCATCTTATTTATGTCATTCGACTATTTTATTTATTTTTGTTTTACCTCGACCTTCCGGTTTTCCATTTTGGGTCCTAATTGAATCCTTACAGTGGTAATGGGGGGGAGTTGAAGTTCGAGATTTTCTGGGCTGATCGTCGGAGTTTGCGGATATTTTTAGGTGGTAGAGCTCGCAAAACGGTGAACGGTGGCGCGATCGGATTTGAATTCCGACCCCGGGATCTCCCAAAAATAATTTTTGATGTTTTCTATCAGCTTGGGTGCATCGAAATGCGTGCCGGCGATCGACACGTTTTTCGAGGTGATCTGGACCCCCCGTTTAAATTTCGAATGGCTAGGTTGATGACAGGGGTTTTGTCACGCCCCGGGGTCGAAACTGCGACCCGGGCTCGCCAACAGATCCGCCACCTATGCGAAACCCGCACAGGCGAAGCGTCCTACCTGCAAGAAAAGTACTACAGCTAAGCAGATATCAGAGCTATAAATATAAAATCTGCTGTAAAACTAAAATCAATCACTGTACAACTGGAAATAATACAATAATGTCGGTCTCCCAAAGATGATAATAATACAGTATCCTCATATACAAGCTCTGAACACAACTGGGAGGTATCACCAATAAATACAACAGTGTACAGTCTCTCGATACATATCATCCTCACTACAACAGTCTCTCAAAAGAGGAAATAAAGTAACTATTCTAATGAAGATCTCCTCAGAAGGGGGGGGGGGGTACCGCTACTCTCCAACGACGGGTAGGGATCTAGCTCTCGACTCCCTCGGAAACGATCGACGATCGCAGAATCAGCAACACCCGCTAAGACTCTGCAAAACAAAGGAGAGGAAGGAAAAAGAAGGGGGAAAACCCCCAAAGGGTGTGAGAACTACACCAAAAAGGGAGTTCTCAGTGGGTAACACCGCCAGACCCGACGGTCTGCCCACTAAGTCCTCAAGAGACAAAAGCTAACCAAAGGCGTAAAGACTGAAAAAGGAAGCTGGAGACTCTCAACAGCTATCAAGCCTCTATCTACATGCCCAAAAGGGGAGAACCAAAGAGTGGTATGCAACCACCAGCACAAGAAGTGTACAATCGACCCAATCGATAGACCAGTAATCACTGGCTCTTCCTGCTATGCCTGCTATGCCTGCCATGCCTGCCATGCCTGCTATGCCTGCCATGCCTGCCATGCCTGCTATGCCTGCCATGCCTGCTATGCCTGCCTATGCCTGCCTATACCTGCCATGCCTGCCGTGCCTGCTATGCCTGCCTATACCTGCTATGCCTGCCGTGCCTGCTATGCCTGCCTATACCTGCTATGCCTGCCTATACCTGCTATGCCTGCCGTGCCTGCTATGCCTGCCTATACCTGCTATGCCTGCCGTGCCTGCTATGCCTGCCTATACCTGCTATGCCTGCCTATACCTGCTATGCCTGCCGAGCCTGCTATGCCTGCCTATGCCTGCCTATACCTGCTATGCCTGCCATGCCTGCCTTGCGTCTCGTACAACGGTCAACAACTCACAAAGACTTTGGGACAACCGTCGATCCCCAAACGGTTCCCAACAACACTAGCACTGGTCTAAACACGGCTACTAGACTCCACTCGGTCCCCCTGACATGGGTGCAACAGTAAAGTAAACATCTGTAATAGACCCAATCTAGTGACGCCAGAAATACTGGTACTGCCTGCTTCGCTGTCGAACTCATCTGCGGGAATACTGACCGACTACTGACCGGTACGGTCGCATCCCAAAATAGGTGACAGACCGACTACTGGCCGGTACGGTCGCACCCAAGATAAGTAATAGACCGGCTCCTGACCGGCACGGTCGTACCCAAAATAAGTAATAGACCGGCTCCTGACCGGCACGGTCGCACACTCCGATCAAAGTGGGAAAGCTCAACCACTAAAGAAATCAGATACCCAATCTGGTGCATAAATAAATATCCGGTCAACCGCCCAATATCCGCGGTTGCCGCAAAGCCCCACACTAATCCAACCTGTCCCAGACACCAAGTCCCGACTACACTACCCAGAACCCCTGGTCTAACCCGAGCAACACAGACCACCTGACTAATCAAAGAAGGAGAAGAGGATGACATGGTTTCTCCTAAGTCAAGTTCCAAAAGTAGTGCAGCGGTAAAAGATGGCCTAACTACATGTCCATACAAGCATGCTTTTGTCCTCAGAAACGATAAAAGTGGGTGAAACATATATCAGCAAAGCATGCTAAAGTATTCCCGCTATGGTATACCAATCACACCCAAGTAGGCCATTCCTTGCTTACCTTTCGCTCATATCGGTTGTACATCAAATATGCCTGCTGTCAGTCATCAAGGGGTGACATCCCCACAAGTGCACTTATATTTGACATAACATAATCATTGCCTTATACAGTTATTGATATTAAGCTTACCCACCTGAAGTGCTCAATCCAAGGCAAACCTGGAGTCGGTGAAGAGCGTGGCCACTTGCACGCACAATCCGCTGAACTCGTATCCACGGTACATGTCGCGCAAACCTCGGCTCCTAGCAGTGTTCCGAAACCCTTGCGAATCCTCCTGGGTACAACAAAAGGTCCAAAGTTACACTTTATGCTAAAATATCCAAGTATACACCAACTGCTGAAACCAGCCCCAAAGATGTGCAATTTTCACCTGCAGAACGGACTCAGAAAAATCCACCAAAAATACGGACGTGATCGTCGCGTCGAGCCCTTCGAAACGAGTACCTGCACGCCAAAATCCGAGTCCCGGAGGCCAAGTTACAAATTCCACAACACGGTGAGCGCGAAAGTCCACAACATACACATCTGTATCACATTGCACAGGAGAACGGGAAAAGTATACCTTCGGGCAATTCCCGGAAAATCCCAGAAAATACGGTGATAATCCTCGCGTCGAGTAGATGAAAAAAAGTATAGGCTCGCCTCTATCCGACGCTCGTACAACAAGTTGCACGCAAAACGGTGCACACTTTACGAGTCCACGCGCAAAACGAGGCGCGTCCAAAACGCCAGCAGTAGTCCGCGCAGTAAAACGGCACAGTAAAACACGGTCCCTAACACACACGAGAGTAAGGGGTCAAATCCAATGTCCAAAAGGACACTCCAAAACTGTGCCAAAAATACCGCAAAAATAACACGTGGGACCTACCTCGACCGCGTCGCGCCGCCCAACTGTCCCCCTGAAACACCTCGCGCGCTTCGCGAGGTCCACGGCGCACCACCGTACCCCACAAAATCCGCTCCCTCACACTCTCTCTCGCTCGGTTGGAGAAGAAGAAGAAGGGAAGAAGAAATGGCGCACGGGGAGGAAAAGGAAGAAGAAGAAAAGAAAGAGGGGAGGGGGGCCTTGGTGGACCGGGTCCACGGTGCACCACCCTCAAGGGGCCCACTGCCAGCGGCCCACCGCACAGGGGTGCGCGCGCCAGGCGCAGGCGCGCGCCCCCCTGCCACGCGGCACGCGCCACACGGGCGCGTGACACCGCGCCACACCCAGCGCGGGACACCGAGCGGACGCGCGCCCCCCGCGTCCGCGCAGTCAGGCGCGTTTTCCCAACGCGCCTGTCTGCGTTCCCCCCTCGCGCAGTACACCCGAGCGCACCTCGGGATTCGTGCGCACCTCAGGATTTGTGCCGCGACGTCTCGAGATCCGTGCACGCCTCGAAAAATGCGCGCGTCAATCGGGCTCCGAAAAAAGCAAGTAGATAGTCCAATCTCAACGATTTCGCGCGCTGAATCCAAATACGGTGTCCGATTCTCCAAATTCTCATCCGAAAATTTGCCGAAAGCCCCCGAAAAGCCCACTTGATCCGATTTTCACGCTGAGTCCATTTCTAAGGTCCGATTTACCAAATTCCAACTCTAAAGATTCCCGAAGGCATCCGGAGAGGTGATCCTTTATCCAAACTTTGCCCTGAGTCCGATTTTAATATCCATTGCGCGCGAAACCACTTCTAAGCATTCGACGGGGCCATCTGACTACTCTCGTGATCCATTTAACACACCTAGTCCCTCAAAAGTGTCCAATTGGTGTATAAACGCCACCGACACGCCACAAAGGCCTCCAGAAGCGGCTGATCAACCAGTAATCACATCGGGGAAAACCAGGTCCTCACAGGTTTAATTTGATTGTCTCTTCGTATCTTTTATTCTTTTATTTCCGATCGGGGGTGCGGGGAAAAACCCCAAACCCCTTTTCCCTCTTTTCAAGAATCGGCGTGGGAAACGAGACGGGGAGATGGGGAGAGGCCTTTCTGCGAGATTGATCGAGCGAGGAATGGGCGATTATCCTTCTTCCTCCTCCTCCAGCGAAATCAAGGTTAGCATCGTTGTTTTTATTTACTAGGGTTGGCGTTTCGGGTGGTTGTGGTTTGGGTGTCGCGGGCGATGCGGGTTTGGTGTTGTGGTAACGGGAAGCCGCTGCCGCCGTTGTCAAACGGGAGGCGGCTGCCGCCGTTATCGTGTTCTCGGAGTCGTCGCCGCAGTCGCCGTGGTCGCGGGGTCGCAACCGGAGCCGCGAAAGACGAAATCGGGGACATACTGTTCATCCCGTACGGCTGCCTCTTCACGCGGTCCACCGGACTGGCGTGCACCCGGCGCACGTGTCCGCGGCCCGAAGGCGCGGACCCGGCGCATGGGCGCGTGCGCCAGCCTGCCCCCGCACCGCGCGGTCCACCGGGCTGGCGTGCACCCGGTGCACGTGTCCGCAGCCCGAATGCGCGGACCCGGCGCACGGGCGCGTGCGCCAGCCCGGCCCGCAAGCGCGGTCCACGCATGGGCGTGCACCCGGCTCTGCCGCCGCGACCGGGTATGCGTGAGCCCGGTGCACGCTCAGCCCGTGCACCGGCCCGGCCCATTCCTCTTGGTGCATGCTCCCGGGGTGAGCCGGGTCTGCGCCGCTGCCTTCTCTGCGTTGTGAACCCGGTCCATGCCTGGACCGTGCACCAGCCCTCAGCTTTTGAGCCCAGAAACTCCGTTTGTGGCCCGTTTCGCCCCGTTTTTCAGTGTTTTTGACCACGACGATGTTTTCTAACAATAATTCTTATTATAGCTTATTCGAGCACAAGGTGAGGGTATTTTAGTTGGAGCTTCCGCACGTCTTCTTCTTCGTGTTCGAGGTGGGTACCCCGTAGAACATCTTTGTGCATGTTTCCGTTATTGTTATTTCTATCTTGTAAGGGGTGACGTGGACCTCCTGTTGGGTTATATGTAATAATGGATCTAAATAGGGGAAAAAACACCTAGAGGGGGGTGAATAGGTGTAAACAATAAACACTCAAAAAATCATTGCGCAATTAAAAACCCAATGCGGAAATATAAATGAACACGCAAGATTTTTACGTGGAAAACTCCAAACCGGAGTAAAAAAAAACCACGGGACCGATAACACGGTGAAATCCACTAGAATTGAACACGTACAAGGTGATATACCGTACTCACAGACGACTCAACCTTTTCCATACGCTCCTAGTTGATCTTCTCCGCTCGCTCCACAACGCTTCACGAATCCACGATCTGCGTCCAACGCCGAATCCACGGCGTCCAACGTCGAGTCCACGACGTCTGACCGAATCCACGGTCTTCACCCAGTAGCACGCTTCGAATCCACGAACGTACCTCGCTCCGAATTCACGAGAGCGGTTGCACCTTGAATCCACAAGGCCACGCGAGTCCACACGCCGATTTTGGGGTAAATCGTTGTTTTTGGGTGGTGATGATCCGCCGAATACTTAGATCAAAGATAGATAGGAAATACCATCTAAGTATTCATTAGTTTGATTCAACTCAAGATGTGAGTATGAAAACCTAGAATCAAACTAATCAATATAGATGAAGAAACATAGGGTAATATCTAATGATTTCCTTTCTTCTCTATATGTGGATCTTAGGCCGCATAAAAGATGATATTTGATTATGACGGCTCTATGTGGATTAACCCTAGAAAAAGAATCATAGGGTCGATATATAGGTTAGAAACCCTAGGAAGAAGATAAGGATCAAAAACTGTCTGTTTCTGGAAATTTTCACGACGGCGATCCGGATCGGATTAACTGTGATCCGGATCGTCGTAACGAGTCAGGCAATTCCAGTAAAACAGGGTTCGGGATCCAGATTGTAATGCACGATCCGGATCGTTCATGTATTCCAGCAAATTCCCATGTTCGGGATCCGGATCGAAATGGACTTTGATCCGGATCGGATTTGCCAATGAACAAGCACCCTTCGGGATCCGGATTGGACTGTCTGATCTGGATCCTGAACATGTCCCATGTTCAGTTCTTGATTTTTATGCAGTAAAAAATTCTTCCAAGTGTTTCTACACTACAAGAAGTATTCGGATCACAAAAAATATTTAGTTAAACTTACCTGGTCCTTTTGAATTCTTCTTTCTTGAGATTGAGGTATATGATCCAAACTTCATTCATCTTCAATCTTCAAGACTTAACACTTTCACGAAATGCGCCAAAAAAAAATCCGTAACAATCCTCCCCTTTGGCGGTTTCGTGACAAAACACAGATCCACTAAAGAAAATTCAAAAAGATATTTTTGTTGCTATCACCATACAACAAAAATTTATAATGGAGATCCAATACATGAGATAAACTCCTAAAACAGACTCTAGACTTAGACATCTGCACTCTCTGCAAAAAGAAGTCATTCTTGACAAAACGAGATCGTTAGATACCTCAAGAATATTTAGCATTCAAAACCTAATAGGGATAGAGTTTATGCTCACCATGACATTGAGTAATTCAGATATGTAATAAGGTCACAATCAAATATTGACATATCTTCTAAGCAATAAGATTCCAAATGTCATAACTTTGCTTTGTTAGTAATCAAACAACTTGTTAGTAATAATACATGTCCAAATAGTTAGTCGAATAGTTAGTAGGGACATGCAACAAATCACAAGATAAAAACCAGAAGTTGTGATACTTACCTTTCACCAAAGTCAAAGTTTGTAATAAGTTCTCAGCAAAAGTTCTCACCAAAAGGTCACTCTAAACTCTCTCCCCCTTTTTGTCACAAACTAAGCCAAAAATTCAAAATTTAAGGAGAGTTAAGAAGTTCAAAATCAAGAAAAACCTGAGAACTAAAACTAAAGCAAAGTAAAAACAGAACATTAAAACCTAAAAACTGAAATCCTGCACAAGAGATAAGAAAGAAAGTCAAGTCAGTCTGAATCAGAACTAGTGGGATTGGTACAATCCAACTTCTTCAAAATTGCTTGAAGCATTTTTGACATTGTGGAGCACTTTCTTTTCATCTTATGTTGCTCAGAGATAATCTGTTGGAGATTTGTAGACACACTGTCTTGTTCAGCAGACAATCTCCGCTGTTCTTGTCGAATTAAGGACCATACATTCGCTTTTGCCGTGTGTCTCCAGGACGTTGAAGGATGTAGTATAGATCCAGACGGTGCATCTTGACCTTCAGTCCATGGAGATTCTCCAGGGAGAGAGCGAGCTCTGGCGAGGGGTCTATCAATCTGAATTCCAGTTCCCCTCGAATTCTTTCGCCTAGTGTACTGCTTGGTTGTTGAGGAAGATTTCATCAGCTTCTTGTTCTTCAAATACAACCTATCTTCTTTGTCAACAGCTTGTTGTGCTTGTTTACAAATCTCTTCCCAGTCTTCTTCATCTGATTCTGAATCATTTCGACAAACTTTCCTTGTCTCTCCTTGATTTGGGTCATCTTGTTCTCTTTTTATAGAAGACGCACTAGGTCCTACCATTGCTACCAAAGGGAAGATTATCCAGGCGAACGCCATTGGTGCAAGTGCTTAATAGATTTAAAGTCCTGTGAACAACAACTCAAGAACACATGAAAACTTGTTAATTTTGAAAAATTTGAAAAATTGTACCCAAACAATCATAATCATGTAGAGAGACTCAGAATCAAATTAGTTTTGCAAAAAGAATTTTAAAAATAGATCAATTGCATGATTTTCAAAAATTCCCATTATATGCCCTAAAACCGAATTTTCAGAAATCGAAGCCCAAAAATTCGTTAATCAAGAGAATACCTAGCATATAATCAAAACTAATCTACCCAGAGTTCTTATTTCAAAAGAGATTTGACCAAAAACCATTCACAAATGAAAAAGTTCCATGATTTCTACTCACGTTTTGAGCAAACAAGGAAAAACAGTGAAAAACCGAGATTTTGATCAATAACACTTACTTGGAATCGAAGAACTCGAGTTTGAAAGGCTCCAAGAAGGATGAATTCTAGAGAGAGAAACTCTGGAGTCTTAAGAACAAAAGATTGGAATAAAAGAAATCAAAATCCCTCTTGTTCTAATAAAAACCTAGCCGTGATCCGGATCGGATCGAGATTTCGATCCGGATCGGCTACCCGCAGGAAACACCTGCGTTCGGGATCCGGATCATTCATGTCCGATCCGGATCGGCTCCAACTTTTCCTTCAGAATAATTTAGAAAAATTCAATAAAATTCAGAAAAAGTATGTAAGCATTTTAGCACATCAACTTTAAACAAAAATCATCGTTTCATGCCAAGAGAAATAAATTATGTTAAATCTATCAATAACATTCAAATAATGACATGAAAATTTACAGAAATTAAAACCTTTAAAGTTGATCAAGTTCAAACACATCCATCATGATCTTATGAGTACGGCGTTTATCAAATCATTAAAATGGTAAAGAAAATGAATTACCAAGATCAATAGATGTTTGAAATCCCAAATAAATTATATAATGTATCTAGTCAATCTGTTGAAGAGAGTGGCTCTTTGAGCATCTTTCATTAAAAAAACCCACCTTATACCAACCTTGAAATTTGACGGAGTCAAGTATTTCAATCATGCATTTTATTTAATCAAAAATTACAAACCCATGCTTGGTATACATGTGGTAGCTGCACACAGTACTCGGACGACCGAGGTGGTAGCTCTTTCCTCCATGTGGTGGTAGTTTTCACACTCCTCATTGGGATGTAACTCTTTCCACATCTTTTGAGCATTTTACTTTTCTTTGACTCCCCCTCAATTGGCTATCAATTAATTTAAGATATAAAGTATTCAACCAAGGATTGATCTCGAATTCATACTCAACCAAATAGTCAAATAAGATAAAAACAATACCAAGAGATCATTGAGAGAGAAATTGACTTTGATCAATTAAAAATGATTTAATTTAAATAAATGATCAATGCATCAACTGAATTATTATGATATCCAAAGCATAATAAATTTCTAATTATATGAAAGGATGCAAGTAAAGTCAATAATACACATGCTCAATTAATGTACTATGTATAAACATAGATAAAGAACAAAAACACAAAAACAAAACCTAACCTAAGCAAAAGTTTCAAAAAGAAGTTTATTTCAAGGAAAGCATTCCAATTGCTTTACGCAAATGAATAAAACGTTTTTGATCCAAAGGTTTTGTTAAAATGTCAGCTAATTGATCTTCAGTTGAAATATATGACAGTTGAAGAGTATTTGATTCAACTAGCTCTCTAAGAAAATGATATCTAAGTTCAATGTGTTTTGTTCTAGAGTGCAACACAGGGTTTTTGGAAATGTTTATAGCACTAGTGTTGTCACAAAGAATTGTTACCGAAGTTGCTGAAATCCGGAAGTCGCTCAACACACTTTTCATCCAAATGAGTTGGGTTGAACAACTACCCGCTGAAATATATTCTGCTTCAACAGTCGAGAGTGCTATGCAGTTTTGCATTTTACTGTGCCATGCAACAAGGCAATGGCCTAAATAAAAGCATGCACCACTCGTGCTTTTCCGATCATCCACAGATCCTGCCCAATCGGCATCTGAGTATCCAATAATATCTAAACTTGTTCCCATAGGATACCAAATTCCGAAATTTATGGTTCCTTTAATGTATCGGATGATCCGTTTCACCGCTTTCAGGTGAACCTCCTTTGGTGCAGATTGATATCTCGCGCAGATCCCAACACCAAAAGATATATCCGGGCGACTAGCCGTGAGGTAAAGTAGACTTCCAATCATACTCCGATAAAGTTTCTCGTCTACATTCTCACTAAAAGATTCACTTCCTAATCCTTTATTGCTAGTTCCCATTGGAGTTGGAAAATCTTTACAATTTTCTAGATCAAACTTTTCGACCAACTCCAAAGCATACTTGGATTGACACAAATGGATGCCTTCGTCACTCTGTTTCACTTGCAATCCAAGGAAATAAGTCAATTCGCCCATCATTGACATCTCAAATTCGCTTTCCATGGTTTCAGCGAATTTAGAAGCATCATTATCTCTTGTCGCACCAAATACAATGTCATCGACATAGATTTGTGCTACAATGAAGTTATTCTGATAATGCTTCACAAAGAGAGTCCTGTCAGCTCCCCCTCGAGTATAGCCCTTATCCAATAGGTGCTTTGTCAACCTTTCGTACCATGCTCGCGGTGCTTGTTTTAAACCGTAAAGAGCCTTTTTCAAACGAAAAACATGGTTAGGTATTTTACAGTCTACAAAACCTTTCGGTTGAGCCACATAAACTTCCTCATTTAAAAACCCATTTAAAAACGCGCTCTTAACGTCCATTTGAAACAATTTTATTTTAAAATGACAAGCTATCGCGAATAATATACGAATGGACTCGAGTCTAGCTACAGGGGCGAAAGTTTCATCAAAGTCTATACCTTCTACTTGAGAGTAGCCTTGAGCAACTAAACGTGCTTTATTCCTGATGATGGTACCATCTTCATTTTTCTTATTCTTGAAAATCCATTTGGTACCTATCACATTGTGTTGCTTTGGAGGCTTTGTTAATTCCCAGACTTTGTTTCGCTCAAACTGATGGAGCTCTTCCTGCATTGCTTTAATCCAGTAGTCATCCTGAAGAGCTTCATCGATGTTCTTTGGTTCGATCAAGGAAACGTAGCAAGCGAATCCACAAACCAACTGTCTCCGAGTTTTGACTCCTTCTTGTGGGTCTCCAATGATGTTTGATTCAGGATGATCCTTGGAGATGCGTAACGTTTGTTGTAACGGAGTACTCGGAGGTACATGAGATGATTCCTGCACATTAGATAAACTTGAAGAGCCATTAGATGCATCATTAATATTGGAAGTATTAGCATGAGAAGATGCACTTACAGGAGTATCATCATCAAGAGAGATATCGAGGGTAGATTTTTCAGATGCAAAGTGAAAAGCTTCATCTACTTTAACATTTATAGATTCTACAATCGTTTTAGATTCCATGTTAAATACCCGATATGCTCTGTTATTTGTAGAATAACCCAAAAAGATCCCTTCGTCACTTCGAGAATCGAACTTACCAAGATTTTCGCGATCACGCAAAATAAAACATCGACTCCCAAAGATACGAAAGTATTTGATATCCGGTTTTCTACTAAACCACAGCTCATATGGTGTATTTAAAGTTCCTGGGCGCAAATACACTCGATTAATGACATAGACAGCGGTGTTCACAGCCTCAGCCCAAAAATATAGCGGTAAATTCCGGCTATGAAGCATCACACGCGCCATCTCTTGAACAACCCTGTTTTTGCGCTCAACAACACCATTTTGCTGAGGTGTATAGGGTGCCGAGAATTCATGTTTTATGCCGTTGGAAGTGTAAAAATCAATGAATTTGGAATTAATGAATTCTCCACCTCTATCACTTCTAACACGAATGATCTTTTCATTCTTTTCAATCATAATACGATGGCAAATCTCATGAAAAGAATCAAACGTATCAGCTTTCTCTTTTAAAAATGCTACCCATGAAAACCTAGAGAAATCATCAACCAATAAGAAAATATACCATTTACCTCCCAAAGATGGTTGACGGGTCGGCCCAAAGAAAGAAAAATAGTCTACATAAACTACACAACTTTTTATCGTGGAAAGATTAAAGACAAGGAAAGATTTCACCTTTGCATACCCAAACCTTTTGAGTTTTAGAGTATGTTGGCAATGGTTGAGAAATTTTCCTTGATGAAGACGTCTTGTATGATTGATCTTTTTCTTTTGTCATCGTCTTGTTTGAAGTACTACCAATGTTCTTTTCTTTTGACAAATCCTTCTTTGATTTCCGAGGAGTGAACTCATTGGTAGCAGTCGCAAGATGTGATTGATTTGATCTTTGAGCTCCAATCTTGCAATTTCTTTCAATGTGCCCTGCAAAATTACAACGAAAACATACCTTAGTGCTTGACGATTCCGAAGAGGGTGAAGTAGGCTTGTTGTCGTTGCTTGTCGTGAATTCCGGTGTCGGAGGAGGAGATACCGACTGAGGCACAAAAACTGTCCTACTCGAACTTGGACTATTTCCAGTTTGAGTGTACCCGAGGCCGAACCGATTTGTTTGACCAAGACCAAGAAGCTTATCCAACTTACTCCTTCCAGAAGTAAATCTCTTTAAGTCATCCTTTAGTTGGAGAATGGTCTCTGTCATTTCCAATTTTTCTTGTCGAGCCTCGTCGTTGAGCTTCAAGAAGTAATTCGCTTTGTTCACCATATCTATATAATTCTTCTCGAATTGCTCATTGGACTCTTGAAGGGAAACATTTGCTTTTATCAGATTATCCCTTTCCACTTCAAGATCGGTCGAGAGAGAAGTTACCCTTTTTACTTCTTCTTCGAGATCCTGTAATCTCCCTCTCAACCCCTTGTTTTGTTTAGCCAGTTTCTTTGAATCCCATAAAAGTCTGTGGTAGGCTAAAACAAAATCTTCACCTTCAGAGTTACTTGATTCATCATCCGTTGCAGTTTTTTCAACCCGGGAGGAGTTGGACAATGAATCTGAAGTACTTGCCATTAAGCACAAGAAGGGTGAAGATGTGGACGCGTGTAATGCCGTTGCGCTTTCTTCTTCATCACTTGAGGATGACTCATTTGACGTTGAGTTGTCATCCCAGGTGACGACTTGCATCGCTTTCTTCTTCGACGGATTCTTAGTTGGACACTCCGTTGAGATATGGCCGTATTCTCGGCACTTGAAGCATTGGACTTGTCCTTCTGAACTTTTCTTATCCTTTGAAAGGTTCTCTTGCTTTCTTGACTTGTAACTTGAAATACCCTTGCCTTTCTTCGACTTTCCGAAGGATGGAGTTTTACTTGAATTACCCCTTCGAAAGTTGCGGCGAAACTTCCTTGTCAAGAGAGCGAGCTGCTTCTCAAATTCCTCCATAGATAGGTTTTCGTCATCGTCTGAGGAGGATGAATCCGTGTCTTCTACCTTTGTTGTTTTCAAAGCATAACCTGAAGACTTAGAAGAGGATGCCTTTCCTGAAGAATAGTTAGTAGTAAATGTCATTTCATAAGTTTGTAGTGAACCAACTAGTTCTTCTACACGCATTTCGTCCGGGTGTTTAATAGTTTCAATGGCTGTAACCTTTGGGCGAAATCGTTCAGGAAGAGTTCTTAAGATCTTTCTTACAACCTTAAATTCTGGAATCTTCTCTCCCAGGTTAGCACATGAGTTTACGATGTCTTGCAATCGTGTATAGTAGTCCGTGAAAGATTTATTTTCTGCCATGAAAATAGAGTCAAATCTGCTCGTAAGCATTTGTAGCTTTTGAATCTTCATGAGGTTAGTTCCCTCATGTGTAACCTGAAGAACATCCCAGATTTCTTTCGCAGTCTCACATGCCGAGACGCGAGAGAATTCAGTTTGAGATAAGGCATTAAAAATAGCATTAATTCCCTTGCCATTGTAAGAAGATGAATCTAACTCTTCCTTGGTCCATTTCGACCTAGGTTTGATGGTGCGAACATCAGCAATAATTTCAGTTGGATTAGTCCATCCTAATTCAATTGATTGCCACACCCGTTCGTCGATGGAAATTAAAAAAGCTTTCATCCGTACTCTCCAGTACGCATAATTTGTTCCATCAAAGAATGGGGGTCTGTTGATGTTTCCACCTTCAACCATTGTTTACAACCCTATTCCCGCTCCGATACCACTTGTTGGGTTATATGTAATAATGGATCTAAATAGGGGAAAAAACACCTAGAGGGGGGTGAATAGGTGTAAACAATAAACACTCAAAAAATCATTGCGCAATTAAAAACCCAATGCAGAAATATAAATGAACACGCAAGATTTTTACGTGGAAAACTCCAAACCGGAGTAAAAAAAAACCACGGGACCGATAACACGGTGAAATCCACTAGAGTTGAACACGTACAAGGTGATATACCGTACTCACAGACGACTCAACCTTTTCCATACACTCCTAGTTGATCTTCTCCGCTCGCTCCACAACGCTTCACGAATCCACGATCTGCGTCCAACGCCGAATCCACGGCGTCCAACGTCGAGTCCACGACGTCTGACCGAATCCACGGTCTTCACCCAGTAGCACACTTCGAATCCACGAACGTACCTCGCTCTGAATCCACGAGAGCGGTTGCACCTTGAATCCACAAGGCCACGCGAGTCCACGCGCCGATTTTGGGGTAAATCATTGTTTTTGGGTGGTGATGATCCACCGAATACTTAGATCAAAGATAGATAGGAAATACCATCTAAGTATTCATTAGTTTGATTCAACTCAAGATGTGAGTATGAAAACCTAGAATCAAACTAATCAATATAGATGAAGAAACATAGGGTAATATCTAATGATTTCCTTTCTTCTCTATATGTGGATCTTAGGCCGCATAAAAGATGATATTTGATTATGACGGCTCTATGTGGATTAACCCT
This sequence comes from Tillandsia leiboldiana, assembly GCA_029204045.2. Classification (NCBI taxonomy): domain Eukaryota; kingdom Viridiplantae; phylum Streptophyta; class Magnoliopsida; order Poales; family Bromeliaceae; genus Tillandsia; species Tillandsia leiboldiana. Next base: position 29,487,891 of record CM055068.1, on the reverse strand, counting down.
AGAAAAAGAATCATAGGGTCTATATATAGGTTAGAAACCCTAGGAAGAAGATAAGGATAAAAAACTGTCCGTTTCTGGAAATTTTCACGACGGTGATCCGGATCGGATTAACTGTGATCCGGATCGTCGTAACGAGTCAGGCAATTCCAGTAAAACAGGGTTCGGGATCCGGATTGTAATGCACGATCCGGATCGTTCATGTATTCTAGCAAATTCCCATGTTCGGGATCCGGATCGAAATGGACTTTGATCCGGATCGGATTTGCCAATGAACAAGCACCCTTCGGGATCCGGATTGGACTGTCTGATCCGGATCCTGAACATGTCCCATGTTCAGTTCTTGATTTTTATGCAGTAAAAAATTCTTCCAAGTGTTTCTACACTACAAGAAGTATTCGGATCACCAAAAATATTTAGTTAAACTTACCTGATCCTTTTGAATTCTTCTTTCTTGAGATTGAGGTATATGATCCAAACTTCATTCATCTTCAATCTTCAAGACTTAACACTTTCACGAAATGCGCCAAAACAAAATCCGTAACACCTCCGGGTTTAATGAACGTCGCGGTGTAAGACTGGATGGGGCAGTTCGCCCCTCCGAACAACAGTAGGATTGTTTGGAGCGTACTAGCGATGAGGACGGTGATCGGTGTGACCGGCCGGACATCGAAAGGTGGGTTCCTCTCCCGTCAGTTCTTGAGTCGGGAAACGAGAGCAATTGGTAAGAGCAAAGGTTTGACACGTTGAAATGTTGCTAACCCCATTTATGCTTATGTTTTATTATCACTATGTTTATGGCGACCGAGGGTCGCTGTGCCCGACGATACATCATGTTCTGGGAGACGGCCGAGGCAGGTGCTCGGTCTGGGTTACCGAGGTTGGTGCTCGGTCTGGTTGGCCGAGGTTGGTGCTCGGTCGAGGCTCGAGGTTGCTACACGCACACCGGCGGTTTGGCCACCGTGAGGGTGTGCTTTTCCGGAAAAGTGGTATGTTGACCCGTGTACCCCACGTGATGGTGACGTAATGGGGGCCCCGGGGGGTGGGGGGTGTGAGCGGTGATGCCGAGGTGGGTTCTTGGCGGCCGAGGCAGGTACTCGGCAGGGGTTTCCGAGGCAGGTGCTCGGTGTGGTTGCCGGGGGAGGTGCCCGGTTTGGTTTGCACAGGGTTCTTCACTGTGTGTTGCACGTTATGGAGGGTGGTTGCGCTGGTTTTACCGTGAATTGCTTTACTTTAGCCCTATTGCTTTTATTATTATTTCTGGTCACTGACTTCCCACTCCGTGACAGGTACGTCCAGGGGCGAGTGCTAGGGCGTCGGTGAGGCCGCGTGAGCGATCTTCTGGCCTTTAGAGGCGGCAGATACTGTGTACATTACCCTCATTGTTCATTTCATTACGCATTGTAGCTAGTTGTGGATCGCGATACCCCCGTGGGATCGATGTGGATGTTGGACTGTTGCTACAACTCTTTTGGTTGGGTGTTTGTTCTTACTTCTTTACTTGACCGCTTTCAAACTACAAACAAGAAACATGGAAAATGTTGCGAAAACCGTTTTAAAAATACGGGTGCCGTGTGGGCGCCGCTTTCAAATTCTGTGGATTTATGTGATTTCGAAAATAGTGTTATAAAACCTGGTGTCGGGTGGGCACCGTTTTAAAACTCTGTGGGTTTATGAGATTGCGAAAATAGTTTTATAAAGTCTTGGTGTCGGGTGGACACCGCTTTCAAAACCCTGCGATTTTATCCTTTCAAAAACAGTCGGCCTCTCTACTACTTGTGGAAATTGATTGTGTGTAGTTGAAAATAGTTGTATGTGATTGGCAATCAGTCTAATGTGGTTAAAGGCATGTTTACGTGAATTTTGTAGTCAGGACGCCGTGCATATACAAAGGAGACTCTGTTCATTTGCAGAGTGAATTTGTATATGCGGCGGGTCTGGGCTCGCACCGGGGGAGATTGGTTTCAAAAAAAAAAAATATGTACAATCTTGGGAGCATCGGTGGCTTCCCTTCTGCGCGTTTAAACCCCCGGGGCGTGACACGGACTGTCGTCTTTTTCAGAAGATTTTATGAAAAAACACAGTTCGGGGTCCGGACTGAAACATGGGAGGTCCGGACTGTTCATGCAATTTTGCAGAATTAAGGTTCGGGGTTCGGACTGGAACAGGGGTGGTCTGAACTGAAAAACCGCATGAACTAAACTATGTTCGGGGTCCGGACTGGAATGGTTTGATCCGGATCCTGAACACACAACTTGTCCAGTTTTTTATTTTTATGCAATGAAAACTTATCCAAGTGTTTCTAAACTACTCAAATGTATTCGGATCACCAAAATTATTTAGTTAAACGTACCTGATCATTCCGAATGCATTCTTCTTGAGATTGATCTAGTTGATCCACAGTTCTTCATCTTCAATTTTCAAGACTTATACCACTTCATGAAATACGCCAATACAAAATCCTTAACAATCTCCCCCTTTGGCGGTTTCGTGACAAAACAAAATCCACTTTAAACAATCCTTAAAGATATTTTTGTTGCTATCACCATACAACAAAAATTTACATGAATGATCCAAATAAAATGAATACAAGAGATAAACTCCTAAAACAGACTCTAGACTTTGACGTTTGTACTCTCTGCAAAAGAAATAATTATTGACAAAAGAAATCGTTAGATACCTCAATAATTCAAATAAACAATTAGAGAGATAGTGTGACGCCCCACTTCCCAGGGGGTCACCCATCCTAGAACTACTCTAGCTCTAGCACGCTTAACTCTCATAACCTCTTGGATCTTGCTACCATCCAAAATGCTATAGCCGGGTTAAGAGATTTAGTCCTATTATATCATTTATATAGAGGACTAATCCAAATTCTGGGGGTGTCACATTCTTCCCCCCTTTTAAGCCCTGACGTCCACGTCAGGCTCAAGCACACTCACAAGCACCAGGCGATGTGAGACTCGTCTCGCTAGCCTTAGCCGACCTTGTGAGGAGCTGCACTCCACTCACAACGGTCATTAGCCGGGGAGCCTCGCTCTACCTGCTATATAACCCTGGCTCATTCGAGACTCATCTCACATTTCCGGCTGGTGAATGGCTCTGATACCAACTGTGACGCCCCACTTCCCAGGGGGTCACCCATCCTAGATCTACTCTAGCTCTAGCACGCTTAACTCTCATAACCTCTTGGATCTTGCTACCATCCAAAATGCTATAGCCGGGTTAAGAGATTTAGTCCTATTATATCATTTATATAGAGGACTAATCCAAATTCTGGGGGTGTCACAGATAGAGTTTATACTCACCATGACATTAATTATCAGATATGTATGAAAATTTAGCAAACAAAGATTCACATATCCTAATGCATTAACAATCCAAATGTCATGTCAAAATAATTAACAAGTTAACAGATATGTCAGTTATCAAACAACTTGTTAGTAATATTACATGCCCAAATAGTTAGTCAAATAGTTAGTCGAGGCATGTACTCAAGTTCAACTTAGAACTTACTCACCTGTTCAAGTTCAAGTTCAAGCTTACAAAGGTTCTCAATTGGTCAACTTACCAGTCCAAAGTTCTCTTAAGTTTCAAAGTTCTCTTAAGTTTTCAATCTCTCCATCTTTTTGTCAAGAAAGACGCCAAAAAGTAAAATAAGAAGGAAAGAAAAAGGGTAAAGTTCAAAAAGTTTGTCAGGGTCAACAAAAAATAAAAACCTGCAAAACAAACATGATTAGAACAACATCAAAAACATCATATAAGTACACGGTTCCCTGCGAAAAGAACCCGTTTACCCCAGATCTGAACTGCCAGATGTGGTGTAACCGAATATTTCCAGAATTCCTTTGAGCATCTTTGACATTTTTTAGCACTCTTTGTTCATACACTATAAGTCCAGTGACATTCTGTAATGGTCCTGATTCCCATGCTTTATTTCCCGTGAATCCAAAGTGAAAAACACCTATTGATGGTGTGTCTGGTCCATGGTGTGTCGAAGTGATAGCACAGATGGACCCAGTTGGATATTTATTGTCAGATTGGCCTTCGGCTGGATTTGTCGAAATTTAGAAAAGGTTTTGGGCCAAACAGAGGTTGGATTTGGATTCAGCGCGGAAAAACGCTTCAAAACGGCTATTTGCTTGTTAAATTCTGAGTCCGGATGCCCAAAAACGGACTCCCTGAAGTTTTCAGTAGTTTCTGGTGCATCGGGGGGACCGTGACTGCCGGCTTGCCACGTGGCGGCCTGTCATTGGCCGGTTCGCAGCGTTCGGTCCACGGAGCGGCGCGGCTGGGTGCATGAGCCCGGCGCAGGACACGTGGCAGGCGTGGATTGGGTGGCTTTTGGCGCGCTGTCCACGGAGTTCGAGCGGTGGTGCATGGATTTGATCGGTGGTGCAGGGTTTTGGGCGGGGGGACACGTGTCGACCCCCGGTTGGCTGGCGCTGGGTGCACGGTCCACGCAGTTCCCCGTGCGGGTGCATGGACCCGGCGCAGGGACACGTGGCGGCATGCCATTGGCGGGCTCACGAGGCACGGCGCACGGGGGCGCAGGCTGGCGCCTCGTGGCGCGTGCATGGCAGGCGCCCAGGCGGCGCCTGCCCGCACGTGTGACCGCGACAGTGCGGGGGGCACGTGGTGCCCGGCTATTCGCGGGTGCCACCTACCCGCTTGACCGAGCGGTGCCACGCGTCGGCACCGGGCGCGCCCGCACAGCTGTTCGCTGTGCGGGACACGCGTCGGTCACCCGGGTGGGCCACGCGGCGGCTATTGACGCGCCCCGCACAGCTATTTGCTGTGCGGGACACGTGTCTGCACGGGGTGATTTCGGGCGCTGGGTCGGACAATGGAAATCCGACTAAACGGATTTCGGGCGCCCGAATCTGGGAGCCCGAATCCGTTAGTTGTGGGCTGCGGGTTGGGCCTATAAATAGGGAACTTTGAGGCCTTTTAAATCTTTTTCTGGGAAGTTTTTCACAGAGGTTCCTTCTGGGCTTTTCTTCCTCCACCAGAGCTACACTTCACAAAGCATTTCTGGGATTTTTTAGGGGCACGCATCCTGAGGTTTTCGTTTTTACGGCGCGGCGCGACGCTCATTCACCGGCGACCCGCTTCGTCACATTTCAGTACAAGGACTCCCCCGGCTTACCCCGACCTCTGATTTAGGCGATTCTCGCGCCGTTGGACTCTCGACAGGTAGCGCTCCGATTTTGGTGTTTTGAGCTTCCTCTTTTTTCGTGTTGATCTTGGAGTTCCCCGAGCTTCCTTTTGACCCATTTTTCCTTGCGGAGTTCTGGACAGCACGTGGGTGTTTTGGCGATATCTTAGCGCACAGGTGTCGGATCGAGGCGTGCTATGAGGTGTTTTTCATCTACACAGCGCAAGGGACACCCTCAAATTTTCTGGAAATTTTCTGAATATTTTTCAAAGGTGAAAAATCTCTGTTTACAGAAAGTAGTGCTACAGTTTTTGAGATCGGTTTATTTCGGGGTGGTTCCCTTGTCGAATTTGTTTCTCTGTGTAGGAAACTCGGATTTGAACATGCAGGTACTCGTTTCGACCGGTTCGTCGCGAGGATCGTGACAGTATTTTTCTTGGAATTTTTCGAGTATTTTTCGCAGGTGAAAATAGGGAAACTCTGACTGTTGTGTTTTGGACAGATTTTGGGGCATTGTATGATTAAATTATGTATGTTCTTTTGGGGAATGTTGTGCAGTGTTGAGGTGACTGTTTGGACCGAGCGTGGATTTCACCTTTGGACAGGGAATTAGCGCTCGAGATGGGTACCGTTGTAATCCTCCTACTTGTGATAACCCACTAGACATATTGGAGCTAGTCCTTTATTACATTGCTAATAAACCGGTGGAATAAATATAGCTTGCTTAATTGGAAAATTGGACTTATGTTAGCACTTGCCTCTTTAGAGAACTAAGTATTAATTAAATGTTAATTCTTGCAAATGATATATTGCCTAAACCCCTTGGGAATATTTTGCTAAACCATTTTAGTGTTGTATGTATATTGGGACACCTTATGCATGTATAGAGACCGGCTTATGGCAACTTGGTACAGTGGATATTCATGAAATGGCATGCTTTAATTTTGTAGGAATTAGAATACCTGAAATCATGTTATTAAGTAAAGGACTTTTGCATGCTTGTATGGTCACCTAGATAGGCCACCTTTTTCTATTACACTATCATGCTGGATTTGACTTAGGAGAAACCATGTTTTTCATTTCTTCTCCTGTTTCTAAGATTAGAGGGTATTATGCTCGGGTTCGAGCAAGGGCTGGGATAGTGTAGCCAGCTATTGGGGATTTTGGACAGGCAGGCTGTGATGGCAGGGTATTACGGCAACCGCGAATTTCGGGCGGTTGACCGGACAGTTGTTATTGCATCAGATTGGGGGAGAGGGATCGAGGGATCAGGCTTACTTTAGTGGATGGGTTTTTCCCACTTTGATTAGTGTCATGATCTTGTCCTGCTAGTTTTGATACTTGTTACTGAGGTACTTACTCGTGTGGGTCGCTCCCCTCGAGGGCCACTCCGGAGTGTGCGATATACAGACTTTGAGTACTTGAGACTCCTAATCCCCTATCGGTGCTATGTGTTGGCCGGCATACCCGATTTGGCAGGCAGAGCAGGCAGTACCAGTGTTTACTGGTGTATAGATTGGGTTTCGTCAGGCAGGCTTTTATATTCTGTTGCATACATTTAGCTACTCTTTTAGCTGGGCATTTTAGAGGCATATTAGTGCTAGCTTTTTCATTAGTAGTTATACTTATAGCTTTCCACCTTTGTTTCTTTTTCGCCTCTGGTAGACCTAGTGGGCATGTCTGAGTTTGAGGTTTAACCCATGTCACGCCCCGGAGGTTCTAAAAGAGCGGAAAACGTATCCATTTTTTTTTCTTAAATGAACCTCGCCTCTGGTGCGCATCAGACCCGCCACATATACAAATTCACTCCCCAAACGGGCGGAGCCTTCTTTGTATATGCACGGCGTTCCGAGCACGACAAATACTTTAATCATGCAAACCATGAACGACAATAAGGAGAGACTATACTTAATCATACAGTTGCATTTATCATATTGAAACTATAGCATAAACCCAGGGGTTTGAAAGCGTTGCCCACTCGACACCCAGTTTTTCCAAAACATTTTCGCAAACTCTTTTGAGCGGCCATTAACTTGAAAGGATAAATCCACGGGTTTTAAAATCGGTGCCCACACGGCACCTTCTTTGAAAACACTTTTGAAACCAGGTTTATATTTGAAAACAAGCCGCGATTACACATCCTAACATTCACCAGTTATAGACAAGAAATCCTCATTCCAACATCCATCAGAAACCACACGAATGAATCACAGTTTAACTAACCACAACATAAGGAAATAACCAAAGAAAAGAACGTATCGTTTACTAGCCCTCATGGCTAGGGTCCTCTAACTGATGCCTCACTGTCGTCCCGGTTCCCACCCCTGCTTAGACCTGTCACAGTGTGGGTTGTCAATGACTGATAAAGTAGAAAACATATAAGTAAATGCAGTAATTGAAAAGAACACACCGAATCATCGAAGCATTTACTTTCCTCCCCTCATGTATCGCTAAATCCCTGTCGAAAGTCACAGTGGGCGCCTACCCCAGCTTTCAGAATATTTTGGGCCCCAACCCCAATACCGTACTCATCTTCTTGGTGTTACGGCATTTTGGTGTTGGCATATTTCGTGAGTCAAGTCAGTGAGTTGAGTCGGAGTCTTAAAGGGATCAAATTGTCAATCAGCAATCAAAGACCTAGAGAAGATTCAACAAGAGCTCAAGTTGACACTCAGTGTCTTGAGTCTTGAAGATTGAAGTTGAAGAATTGTGGATCAGTTACATCAATCTCAAGAAGAAAGTATTCAAGAGGATCAGGTATGTTTAACTAAATAATTGTGGTGATCCGAATACTTTCTTATAGTGTAGAAACACTTGGATGAACTTTTAATTGCATAATAATCAAAAACTGGTGTTCGGACTTGTTCAGGATCCGGATCAGAGCCAACGATCCGGATCCCGAAGGTTGTTGCTTCATACAAGACTTCGATCCGGATCCATGCAATTTCCGATCCGGATCCCGAATGTTAAGTTTTCTGATTTGTATGAACGATCCAGATCGGGCCTTGCAATCCGGATCCCGAACCCTTGGTTTTCTGGAATCGTCAATCTCGTTACGACGATCTAGATCGCAATAAATCTGATCCGGATCGCCGTCCTGAAAATTTCCAGATAAGGTATGTTTTTGATTCTTATCTCTTTCCAAAGGTTTCTAAACTATAAATAGACACTTAGGGTTTCTCAAAAATGTGGGAGCTACGGCCGATCTTTTTATAAAACTCTTGAGAGCAACCCTAGAGGCTAGGTTTTTATCGTTCTTCTTTATAGCCTCTTTTAGGTCAATTCGATGGTTCCTTCAAGAACATATCTTTGGTCGAATTGATCTAATCTTTGCTTAGAGATTTCTTCTACGGTTCCTCATTGAGAATCTAAGCAAAGGATCACCATCGAAGTCAATATTCTTATCGACTGAGTTTGCGTCGTGGATTCGACGTGGCATCGTGGATTCGGTGTGCTAAAGGCGTTTCGTGGATTCGAAACGTGTGCTCGTGGATTCGAGTAGCGTTCGTGGATTCGAACGTGTGCAGTGGACGTGCAAAATCGGTGGAGCGCGAGGTCCAAGAAATTGAAGGAGAGGTTAAATCCGTGGAGACGGTAATCACCTTGTTATTCTTCTTTTCTTAGGGATTGTTATTGCGTGGATATCCAACCGGTCAGCGCAAGGTCCGAAGAAGCTGAAGGAGGGGTTGAGTCCGTGGAGTCGGTAATCACCTTGTTATTCTTCTATTCTTAGTGGATTGTTATTGCGTGTTGGTCCCGTGGTTTTTCTCCTGGATTGGAGTTTCCACGTATATCTTGGTGTGCTGTTTTTATTTTCCGCATTGGTTTTTATTTTGCACTGAGATTTGGTTTTATAAGTATTACACCTATTCACCCCCCCCTCTAGTTGTTTGATAGTACCTATTTAGATCCTTGTGGATCCTATAAAAACCTACAATTGGTATCAGAGCGGGTTTTAGGTTTATCTATCATGATGGGTGAAAGTGGTAATATTTATAGACCTCCTCTTTTTGATGGGACTAATTATGCTTATTGGAAAGTGCGGATGAGAGCTTTTCTCATCTCAATTGATGAGCGTGTTTGGCAAACCGTGGAACACGGTTGGGTGCATCCTGTTGAGGAAGTAGGAAATTCTACTACCCCAAAACCTCGCTCTAGATGGTCCAAAGAGGAATTTGAAAGATCTTCTTACAATGGGAAAGGTATGAACGCTTTATTTAATTCTCTTTCCTCGACTGAGTTCACACGAATTTCCGCGTGTGAAACCGCGAAGGAAATTTGGGATATTCTCAAAATTACACATGAGGGTACTAATCTTGTAAAAATTCAAAAGCTCCAGATGCTTACAAGTCAATTTGACTCTATTCATATGGAAGAGCATGAATTGTTTACAGATTATTACACTAGACTTCAAGATGTAATAAATACATGTGCTAATTTAGGAGAAAAGATCCCGGAGTCAAAAATTGTAAGAAAGATACTTCGGACTCTTCCGGAACGGTTTAGGGCAAAAGTTACCGCCATTGAAACCGTTAGTCATCCGGATGAGATGAGTGTAGAGGAATTAGTAGGTGCTTTGCAAACTTATGAAATGATTTTTCCTACTAATCAAGTTTCTTCCAAGTCTTCTTCTAAGCTTACAGGTATTGCATTCAAATCAACAAAGGAAGAAGATAGAGAATCAAGTTCCGACGATGAAATCTCTTTTGCCGATTTTGAAGAAAAATTGGCGCGGATCGTAAAGAAATTTCGTCGGAAGTTTTGGAAGAATCGAACCGATGGATCTTCATCCACGAAATCTTCTAAAGGATCATCGGGTTCTAAATCCTCTAAACTCAAAAGCTTTGCAAAACCTTCTAAAGAAAAAGAAAAAGATGATTTCGAAGGGGAAATCCAATGCTATCGATGCAAAGGCTACGACCATTTTTCAATGGATTGTCCTTCTAAGAAATCATATAAAAAGAAGGCTTTGCAAGCGAAAACTTGGGACGATTCTACTTCTAATGAATCAACCTCAAGTAAAGAGGAAAAAGAAAAAATCGTTGCTTCTCATGCCTCTCATTTTCCCTCTTCTAATAATTGTTTATCATCTTTAGTCACTGACTCTACTCCTTTGATTTTGTATGAAACATCAACAACCGGCGGAGAGTCATCAAGTGAGGGGGAGTCGGACGAGGAAGAACTCGTTGAGGCATATCAACAACTTCTTGCGGAATCTAAGAAGATGGCCAAACATATGAAGAAGTTGAGGAAGCAACGACTTGAGAATCAAGACGAGAATCATGCTTTAAAGATCAAACTTCATGATCTCGAGGAGGAACGAGAGCTTTTATTGAATAATAATAAAATCCTCCAAGAAAAGATAAATCAATCGGAAACGGTCGTTAATTCCCATATTAACAAGATTGATTTTCTTCAAAAGCAGTTTGAGGAAATTCATGTCACCAACCAAGCATTGACCAAGCAAGTTCATCAACTTAAATCCAACATACAAAGGATTTCAACCGGTTCCAAGAAACTTGAATGTATGTCCGGATTAGGTCAAACAAGCAAGGTTGGTTTGGGATTCAAAAAGAACCAAACTGTGAATGCTTCAAGTTCCACAATGAAATTGAAAGGAAGAACTTGTCACTTATGTGGACTTGAAGGACATTTGGTGAAGGGCTGCCCGAAAAAGAGAAAGAAAAATTCTTCGGCAACTTCATCTACGGAGCGAACTCAACGGAATCAAAAGACACATCAAGTCAAAGGAGTTCACTCAACCCACCAAAGGTCCGAGCCACATCATCAATCATACAAGTGGATCACTGCGAGGCAAAGACCTAAGGTGGATCAACAGTCAAAGCTATCATCTCCCAACCACAATGAATCAAGACAACCCAGAATTCGACAATTTTGGATTCGGAAAGGTGATATCTTTCCTTGTCTTAAGTTCTAATTAGCTTATGACTGTATGTAATGCTTTGATTGGTTTTCCCTTCATATCTTTCTTAATCTTTGCATTACATGTTTTCAATGCTCTTCATTTTTATGTTTTGTTTTTTAAACAAAAGGATTTTAACGAACAAGTGCATTGAATAAAAAGGGTTTTCACTTTCAATCACTCCAATTTAATTTTATTTGAATTATCAACTTTACTCCATAATCATAAATCTTGAGGATACTTCATTATAGGAGTTTTTGATATTATAAGCATCAAATTTTAGAAATCATGTGTGATCTTTAGATGCTTAATCTATCTCGGTTGTGTGAATTCATTGTGATAAACGTGAGACAACCGATAGACTAAAATTTGGGATTTAATTCTTTCACGTAAGAGATTGCATTCTTACAAGGGTATTGAAATGATTTGCAAAAGATGTGGAAAGAGTTACATCCGAAAGGAGTGTGAAAACTACCACCACATGCTGGAAAGAGCTGCCACCCCGGTTGTCCGGTTTGTGTGTGAAGCTACCACATGTTATGGATGCTTGATAGTATTTTATGAGAAAATCTTTAGTTGAAGCATTTGGAGATTTATATGCAAAACTCTTATATTTTGAACAATCTCCTGGTTGGTATAAGGTGGGATAGTTGAAAGATGCTCAAAGAGCCACCCTTAGGTATTTTAGTGCTTATCTCAAATTTGAAAGGGTAAGAAATCAAATTGATGTCATTTGGAAATCTCTGTAAGTCATCTTTGTACATCCGTTACATCTTGATAGACTTTGGATCTCAAGATTATTTTTGATGACTTGTGTTTGATGAATATAACATGAAAAACTGTTTATAATGTTTTATCTTTGTTTTTCATGACTTAGGAGTAAATCTTTTTAATCTTGTGAAATTAATTGGATTGAATGACATCTTGTTAATTCATTGGTTAAAGCACTTAAATTGTTTTCTTGATGGAATACAAATCGGTATTTGAAAAGTTTCTAAAATTTGGATTTGTTTCAAGGAATTATTTGTTTTTTGCCTTCTGGTACCGGTACGCAATCTGCATTTTTGTTATATACCGGAACTGAGCTTTTATCTCTCTTTCTCTTTGAACTGATGTTGTTAGTGATTTCCTTTTGTCTAGTATGTTCACTGTTTGACAAATTGTGACAAAAAGGGGGAGAAGATAAATGACGGAGATGAGATCATCAAGAGAGGACAAACGAAACGAAAATGGAAAAATGGGGGAGAACGGAAAATGATGATCGTACCACAAAGGGGGAGAACATGGAGAACATGTTAGAGATGCTCAAGATAGGGGGAGACAAAGAAAAATTGAAAGAGCCGAAAAACAAAAGAACCAAAAGGAAGACGGATCAAATGCAGGATTCTAATTTGTAACGACTAACGTTTGATTTCGTTTGGAGTTTTGTTTTGCAGGAATTACATCACTTTAAGACTCCAAGTCCTAAGTCATAGAGTATGTTCTAGGACTGTTTGGTTCAAATGTAATTTTGTATTTATTGGATCTTTCACGCAAAGAAAATCAATGTTTTGGTGATGACATTGAGTTTCGATTTTTTGGTTTAAGATGAGTGACTTGAGCGCTTTTATGTATTTTTGGGTTTTGTCACGAAATTGCCAAAGGGGGAGATTGTTACGGCATTTTGGTGTTGGCATATTTCGTGAGTCAAGTCAGTGAGTTGAGTCGGAGTCTTAAAGGGATCAAATTGTCAATCAGCAATCAAAGACCTAGAGAAGATTCAACAAGAGCTCAAGTTGACACTCAGTGTCTTGAGTCTTGAAGATTGAAGTTGAAGAATTGTGGATCAGTTACATCAATCTCAAGAAGAAAGTATTCAAGAGGATCAGGTATGTTTAACTAAATAATTGTGGTGATCCGAATACTTTCTTATAGTGTAGAAACACTTGGATGAACTTTTAATTGCATAATAATCAAAAACTGGTGTTCGGACTTGTTCAGGATCCGGATCAGAGCCAACGATCCGGATCCCGAAGGTTGTTGCTTCATACAAGACTTCGATCCGGATCCATGCAATTTCCGATCCGGATCCCGAATGTTAAGTTTTCTGATTTGTATGAACGATCCGGATCGGGCCTTGCAATCCGGATCCCGAACCCTTGGTTTTCTGGAATCGTCAATCTCGTTACGACGATCCGGATCGCAATAAATCTGATCCGGATCGCCGTCCTGAAAATTTCCAGATAAGGTATGTTTTTGATTCTTATCTCTTTCCAAAGGTTTCTAAACTATAAATAGACACTTAGGGTTTCTCAAAAACGTGGGAGCTACGGCCGATCTTTTTATAAAACTCTTGAGAGCAACCCTAGAGGCTAGGTTTTCATCGTTCTTCTTTATAGCCTCTTTTAGGTCAATTCGATGGTTCTTTCAAGAACATATCTTTTGTCGAATTGATCTAATCTTTGCTTAGAGATTTCTTCTACGGTTCCTCAATGAGAATCTAAGCAAAGGATCACCATCGAAGTCAATATTCTTATCGACTGAGTTTGCGTCGTGGATTCGACGTGGCATCGTGGATTTGGTGTGCTAAAGGCGTTTCGTGGATTCGAAACGTGTGCTCGTGGATTCGAGTAGCGTTCGTGGATTCGAACGTGTGCAGTGGACGTGCAAAATCAGTGGAGCGCGAGGTCCAAGAAATTGAAGGAGGGGTTAAATCCGTGGAGACGGTAATCACCTTGTTATTCTTCTTTTCTTAGGGATTGTTATTGCGTGGATATCCAACCGGTCAGCGCAAGGTCCGAAGAAGCTGAAGGAGGGGTTGAGTCCGTGGAGTCGGTAATCACCTTGCTATTCTTCTATTCTTAGTGGATTGTTATTGCGTGTTGGTCCCGTGGTTTTTCTCCTGGATTGGAGTTTCCACGTATATCTTGGTGTGCTGTTTTTATTTTCCGCATTGGTTTTTATTTTGCACTGAGATTTGGTTTTATAAGTATTACACCTATTCACCCCCCCCTCTAGTTGTTTGATAGTACCTATTTAGATCCTTGTGGATCCTATAAAAACCTACACTTGGTGCCTCTAACCCCTCCACTGCCCAAGTAGCAGTCGCATCTCCTTGAGGGGTCCCCACTAATCTCTCCTTGTAGGGTACACGGGTAAAAACAACTTACCATCTTTCCGGAAAAATACACCCTGTGTAGTGGCCAAACTGCCGGTGTGCGTGTAAGCAATATGAGTGTAAACATGTTGCGATCTCAGCCGCTTTGATCAGAATAATAGAACGAACTTGCGACCGCAGCCGCTTCAATTAATATAGTAAATGGGATTCACATGCTATGGGGTTAGTCAAATTACCAAAAACATCTATTTTATCAAACGAAATACTCGGGAACGACCCTGCACCGAAATTAATCAAAGGTACCCACCACACATTGCGTCTACCGAAACTCCGACGATCGATCCGAGCCTTCGGACGACACCCGGACGTAAAGGAAAGTCCCAAAAGGGCATAACAGGTAAGATACATCTCTCATAAGGAAACACGACTCCGAAAGCGCAACCAAAAAGACTAAAGACACGCGATGGCGGCGGCGACGACGGTGGCGACGAAACGGCCCCTCGTGCGGCAGGCGCGCCGCGTGCGGAGCAGCCGCGCGAGCACCAGTCCCGCCCGGCGCAAGCGGCGGCCGCGGGGTACCAACCCCATGCGGCGAAATCGAGGCGCCCGCGCGGGCACTTACCCCGCGCGGCGCAAACGACGCGCCCGCGCGGGCCCCAGCCCCGCGCGGCGCAAACGGCGGCCGCGCGGGCTCCAGCCCCGCGCGGCGCAAACGACGCGCCCGTGCGGGCTCCGGCCTCGCGCGGCGCGCGCGCGCGAGGGCCACGTGGGCACCAGCCCCGCGCGGCGCAGCGGCGCCGCCGCGCGGGCCCTAGCCCCTTTTTTATGCTCCTTTATTATATCTTTATATCTGAGCAGGTTATCATCGCTTTGTGTACACGGGGAATTCCGTGTGCACGACGGATCTGTAGACGAGCCCGGGTTCTAGTTTACACCCGGGGCGTGACACATTATGCCTTTTTGTAATAGCCGCTAGTTTAAAATATTTTAAGGGTCTACTTTTGGTTCGTTATTTCCGCTTTTCGTTTCGGGGGGATTGGGGGATGATCGAATAATTACTTGTTTCCGGACAGACCGTCGGGGCCCGCGGGTATTTTTAGTTAATAGGGCTCGCGAAACGGAGAGTGGCGGCGAAATCGGTTCTGAATTCCGACGCCGGAATCTCCCGGAATAAATTCCGGAAGGTAGCTAACGGCTCAGATGGTTAACGCGGGTTACTTAGACGGACCGGACTCTAGTTCGCACCTGATTTGGACCCGTTTTAACTTGAACGGGGTTCTTTCCCTTTTTACCAACTTAACCGTTCCCGTTATTTCCCCCCCCCCCCCCCCCCCCGTCGTATAACTCCCCTTAAACAAACCGTAACTCCCATAACTACCCCCTCTAACTACCCTTAACTACCCGCAACTCCCATAACTACCCCCTCTAACTACCCTTAACTACCCGTAACTCCCATAACTACCCACTCCTACCCACTACCCGTAACTCCCATAACCACCCACTCCCTCTAACTACCCATTCCCCCATAACCACCCGTAACTCCCTTTAACTACCCACTCCCCTTAAACCCCCACACTCCCCCTTAACTACCCGTATTCCCCACAATTCCCCTACGTACGAAACCCCATTTCCCCAACCCTTCTATTTCCCAACCAAATCCTTCCGCTTCCTCACCGACTGCACGGAGGACCCAAGAGGCGAGACCAAGGAAGGAGAAGGAGGCGTCCTCACATTCCTTGTAGCCGAACGCGCAGGCCCGGATCGCCTCTTCCTCCGACAACCGAGGTGAGCACGCTAGGGTTTTGCCTTCTCGCCCCATTCTTGGTTGGAGCGGACGAGAGGGGGGGGGGAAAGGAAAAAGAAGGGGGCATGGGCATCGCGGGAATCCGGCGCGCACGGCGGCACCGCATGCGGACTGCCGCATGCGGGCGCCGCCGCTTGCGGGCGGCACCGCATGCGGACTGCCGCATGCGGGCGCCGCCGCTTGCGGGATGCCGCATGCGGGCGCCCCCGCATGCGGGCGCGCCGCTTGCGGGCTGCCGCATGCGGGCGCCCCCGCATGCGGGCGCGCCGCTTGCGGGCTGCCGCATGCGGGCGCACCCGCATGCGGGCGCGCCGCTTGCGGGCGCCTCCGCATGCGGGCACGGCCGCTTGCGGGCTGCCGCATGCGGGCGCCCCCGCATGCGGGCGCGCCGCATGCGGGCTGCCGCATGCGGGCGCCCCCGCATGCGGGCGCGCCGCTTGCGGGCGCCTCCGCATGCGAGCACGGCCGCTTGCGGGCTGCCGCATGAGGGCGCCCCCGCATGCGGGCGCGCCGCTTGCGGGCGCCTCCGCATGCGGGCACGGCCGCTTGCGGGCTGCCGCATGTGGGCGCCGCCGCTTGTGCGCCGCTGCATGCGGGCGCCGCCGCATACGGGCGCTGCCGCTTGCGGGCACCGCCGCATGCGGGCGCCGCCGCTTGCGGGCACCTCCGCATGCGGACGGCCGCACGTTGTTAGTACACCGCCCAGCCGTACGGGACCAGGCGCGTACCTGTGCGTATTATACGCAAGGTGAGAGGGCGCCGGGCGCTCTAATCATTAGTCTGACAAAGCCTTAAGTCGCTGACTCCTATATGACAGATTCGTGTAGGTCCGGGCGGGCACCCGAGACGCGAGAGAACCTTACATCAGTCAGGAGCGCGACAACAAGGTGGGTTTACGGTCGAGGCTGAGTATTATGTTGGTAATCCGACAGGGACTTTTCATTATTTATCGGTACTAACGTTGATGGTTTCTATGATGTACTACCTTACCCCGTGACATGGTGACATGGTTACTTGGATACTTGGTTACTTGGATACTTGGTTACTTGGATACTTGGTTACTTGGTTACTTGGTTACTGGTTACTTATGCTCGAGCTGCGACACGCGCACCCGCGGTTTGGCCACCGCAAAGGGTGCTCTTTTCCGGAAAGGCGGTCTTTGACCCGTGTTACCCCACGAGGTGACGTAGTGGGGGGCCCCTGACCGCTGGGGGGTCTGAGGCAGCGATGGGACTGCCGGGATTGGATCCCGATGTAGTCAGGTGTGAGACCGCCGGGATTGGATCCCGACGCGGTCAGGTGTGGGACTGCCGGGATTGGATCCCGATGTAGTCAGGTGTGAGACCGCCGGGATTGGATCCCGACGCGGTCAGGTGTTACAGGTGTTACCGGGGTTGCAGGTGCTACAGGTGGTACAGGTGGTTGCGAGTTACCATTACGAGTAGAGCGGTTGTTCCGGCTAGCATTACTTTGTGGCTTGGTATTACTTTACTGCTTTAGTACTATTTTGATGATAGTGTCGCTGACTACCCACTCTGTGACAGGTACCTCCAGGGGGTAGAGGTAGGCGACGGTGAGGCCGAGTTGGTAGCAGTCGGTCTGAGGGAGCCCTAGTATGCTGTTTTATTTACCTTCTCTGCATTTCATTCAGAACTGTAGGTTATTGTGTGGTTCTCGATACCCTTGTGGGGTCGTGTGGATGTTGAATTATTTCTTTCTACTTATGCACTACTATTTCCGTTATTGTCCCCGTTTGGCCGCTTTCAAAGCAACATGACTAGAAAAGAAAAGAACTTCGAAAACTATTTTTAAAAAATCTGGGTCGTGTGGACCTGTTTTCCAAAACCTGTGGATTTATGGCATCTTTTCAAACTGTCTTCAAAAAAACCTTGGGTCGTGTGGACCTGCTTTCAAAACTGTGAGTTTATCCTTTCAACTTGATTGGCCACGGGTATTGTTTAGTCTTCATGCACCGTACTACTTCGAACTGTTGTGATTAAATGGGAAAAATGATTGCTCATAATCGGCTATCGTAGCAGCCGCGACGCCGTGCATATACAGAGGAGACTCTGCCCGATTTTCGAGTAAATCTGTATATGTGGCGGGTCTGGGCACGCGCCGGGGAAGGAGGTTTTTAACAATCTAAACAAAAAAAAAAAAAAAAAAAAAAAAAAAAAAAAAAATTTGTACGCACTTTGCGCGTACTTTGAAGTATCGTTTCCGCTAAAATAAAACCCCCGGGGCGTGACAGATTAAGATGGTATCAGAGCCTTGCTTTAATCACAACAGTGACGGCCCAACATCCACCGAGATATCACACTTAACTACGAATAAATGAAATGTGCAGGGTTTAAGGGCTAAGACGTGAGAGATCGGGGAGGGGATTTATAGATAATGCTTCTTTTCTCTCTCAATTTTACGATGATTCATCTAGCAGAGATGAGTGCTAAGCTTTGGTTGGTATGTCTGTACAGACAATGGTACGGACCAGAGCGTCGGCCGAGGAGGTAGGGACAGATGCGACGACGTCGGCAGCTGCAGAAACCCAGCTCCTGCGGCAACAATTGAGAGAGATGGCGGGGGAGATGGCGACCCTTACGGATCGTGTGCGTCAATTGACGCAGCAGCAACCGATCGCTCCCGCCACTCCAGCAGAACCAATTGCACCGGCCGCAGTACCGCAAGCGACAGGTACTGGGGTAGGGGCAACCCCCCTACCGGCGGCAACAGCCGGGCTAGCACATACCCAAACCACGGCGCCGATGGCAGCACCTGCATCAGCGTTCGTGGGGCCGGCGCCGGGGGCTCTCGGCGGGAGTACCCCCGCGGCCGCCGCCGTTGCCAGGGGAGGGACGGTTACGCGGGCGGAACGAGAGCGTGTGCGGGCCAATCTGACGGATTTCATGAAGTTCGAACCACCCACGTTCGAGGGGGAGACGACTGATCCCTGGGTAGTCGAAAAGTGGGTGGGAACGATGGAAAAATTGTTTGAGGACCTACTCATTGAAGACCCCGAACGCGTCCCTCTGGCAGTTCACTTTTTGGAGGGGAACGCTCGTCTATGGTGGAAGACGGTGCGTCCTGATCCTACCCAGGGCACCGTGTTACTATTGTGGACGACGTTCAAGCAGGAATTGTTTGGGGCCTTCTTCACAAATAGCGTCAAGAAGAAAGTGGAGGACGACCTGAACCATATTCAGCAAGGGAACAAGACAGTCATGGAGTATCAGCGCGAATTTGTGCGCCTGGCCAATTGCGTCCCTTTCGTTATAAGGGATGAACCCCACAAGGCGCAACTATTCGTGGATGGGTTGCGAAGTGATATTTTCCAGGTGGTTCAAGCCGCTGACCTGCATACGTTCCAGAAGGTGGTTGACCGGGCCACTATCGTAGAGCGTGGGATTGCCGTTACCCGCGCTAGGAGGGAGGTCCCGGCACAGCATGAAGATAGGAAGCGGCAACAGCAGAGCTATGGAGGGGGGTCATCTGCTGGAAACCGACTTCCCAAGCGGTGGAGGGCACAGTCGGGAGCACGGAGCGCACTTACGGGAGAGGCGAGGCCAAGAGACGGGCCTTGCGTGATCTGTGGGGGAGCGCATGGAGCGTTAGGTTGCTCCCAAAGAGCCGACCATTGCTTCCGTTGCGGTAAGCAGGGGCACTTCCGCCGCAACTGCCCCCTTACCGTGGGATCAGCCTCCTCTGCCGCTTCCACGCCGTCACCACAATATTTGGGGCGGGGGAAAGCCCCTATGGGGTCGGCTTCTAGGCCCCCGGCTACGCGGCGCGAGGAGGATAGGCAACCTCAACCGGGCGGGCGAATTTATTCCATGAACCGCCAGGAATCGGACCCGCCGGAGCACGTACTTGCAGGTATAACTTCCATTTTAAATTCACGTTCTAGGACCCTCTTTGATACCGGAGCAACGCACTCGTTCATTTCTCGCGAGTACGTGTTTTCGCATGACCTCGAGGAAACACCTCTTCAAAGTAGACTGACGGTCCAGACCGCGGGTGGGACGCTGGAGGCGACTACTTTGGTAGCCACTTGCCCGATTAAGCTAGGGCGGCTATTTTGCCCTTGGGATTTAATTGTGATTCCCTTGAAGGAGTACGACGTTATTCTGGGCATGGACTGGCTCTCAAGGTACCAAGCGCTTATCGACTGCGATAAGCGGATGGTACAACTACAAGAACCAAGTTTCCCTAAGAATGCGTACCTAGCGTGCAAAAGCACCTCCTTCCCGGCAGTCATCTCAGCGACTCGAGCCAGGAGTCTGATAGAGGGTGGGTGTGTAGCCTTTTTGGCATCGGTAGATCTGGTTACTCGACCCTCGACGACACCTTCAGACATCCCGGTGGTGAGGGACTTTCCCGATGTCTTTCCGACGGAGCTGCCTGGGATACCCCCTGAAAGGGAGGTGGTGTTCCCTATTGAACTCTTGCCAGGTACTCAACCTATAACAAAGGCACCCTACCGAATGGCCTTCGCGGAGTTGAAGGAGTTAAAAGCGCAGCTGGAAGACCTCTTGGACAAAGGGTTTGTCCGGCCGAGTGTGTCACCCTGGGGCGCACCAGTGCTTTTCGTACGGAAGAAGGATGGGAGCCTGCGACTCTGTATCGATTACAGAGGAATAAACAAGGTCACGGTGAAAAATAAGTACCCCTTGCCCAGAATCGACGACCTCTTCGATCAACTACGAGGAGCGACGGTCTTTTCAAAAATTGATCTACAGTCTGGCTACCACCAGCTCCGGGTTCGGAACGAGGACATTCCGAAGACCGCTTTCCGGACCCGGTATGGCCATTACGAGTTTACGGTCATGCCGTTCGGACTTATGAACGCCCCCGCAGTCTTTATGGACATGATGAACCGGGTCTTCAGACCATTCTTAGATCGGTTCGTGGTGGTCTTCATCGATGATATACTAATATACTCATCCACCGACGAGGAGCACGAGGATCACTTACGAACGATTCTCCAAACCCTCAGGGAGCAGAAGCTGTTCGCTAAGCTCAAAAAGTGTGAGTTCTGGCTACGCGAAGTAGGATTCCTGGGGCATGTGATCTCGGCAAAAGGAATCGCCGTAGACCCCAAGAAGGTGGAATCGGTGATAGACTGGCAGCCGCCCACAACGGTGACGGAGATCCGCAGTTTCTTGGGGCTGGCGGGGTATTATAGACGCTTTGTCGAGGGTTTCTCGAAGATTGCGACCCCTCTCAACCGGTTGACCAAGAAAGGAGAAAAGTTTGTATGGACGGCCAAATGCCAGGAAAGTTTTGAAGAACTCAAAAGAAGGCTAACCGAGGCACCGATTCTTGTACTACCAACACCCGGTGAGGACTATGAGGTGTACTGCGACGCTTCAAGAATCGGCCTTGGGGGTGTGCTAATGCAGCAGGGGAAGGTAATAGCCTATGCATCTAGGCAACTAAAGGACTACGAAAGAAACTACCCAACACACGACCTGGAGCTGGCTGCAGTGGTTTTCGTCCTGAAGTTATGGAGACACTATCTCTTTGGTGTCCATTGTAACATCTTCTCAGATCACCAAAGTCTTAAATACCTGTTCACACAAAAGGAACTAAACCTGCGGCAGAGGCGGTGGCTTGAATTACTGAAGGATTACGACCTAACGATCCAATACCACCCGGGAAAGCAAACGTGGTAGCAGACGCTCTGAGCAGGAAGGGGCGACTGGAGGGAGGATCGGTAGGTGCGATAACTGAGCAGAGCGACTTGATCGCAGAATTTTCTCGACTAGGGTTAGAAGTAGTGTCAGCGGGCACGGTTGTGCAACTTTTAACTCTGGTAGTCAAGCCAACACTGTTAGAAAAGATTCGAGAGGGACAGCAGGCGGACACGCACTTACAGCTCGTAAGAGACAAGATCTCACCGGACCAGGAAGGGGACTTTTCATTAAAAAGCGATGATACCCTACGGTTCCGCGGGCGGATTTGCGTGCCGGATACTCCGAAATTAAAGAAGAAAATTCTGTCCGAGGCACACAGCGCCCCTTATACAGCGCATCCAGGAGGCACAAAGATGTACAGGGACCTCAAGCAGACCTTCTGGTGGCCCAAGATGAAGAGGGATGTAACCCAATTTGTAGCACATTGCCTGGTGTGTCAACAAATAAAGGCGGAACACCAACGACCGGCGGGAAAATTACAACCCTTACCGGTACCGGAGTGGAAGTGGGATCATATCACCATGGACTTCGTCACCGGGTTCCCACGTTCACCACAAGGACACGACACAATATGGGTTGTGGTAGACCGGCTAACTAAGTCAGCACACTTCCTGCCGATTCACACAACCTGGACCAGAGAGCGGTTGGCTCAAGTCTATCTCAGCGAGATTGTGAGACTGCATGGGGTACCGGCGTCGATCACATCAGACAGAGACACGCGTTTTGTCTCAAAGTTTTGGCAGAGTCTGCAACAAGCCCTGGGGACTAAATTGCACTTCAGCACAGCCTTCCACCCTCAGACAGACGGGCAGTCGGAGCGAGTGATACAGACGCTAGAGGACCTGCTTCGGGCCTGTGTACTCGATTGGGGAGTCGGTTGGGAGCGTTACCTACCACTTGTAGAATTCGCTTACAACAATAGCCACCAGGCCAGTATACTGATGGCACCCTACGAAGCTTTATACGGGAGACGCTGCCGATCCCCGATCTGTTGGGACGACTTGGGAGAACGAAAGCTCTTGGGACCCGACTTGGTGGAAGAAACAGAAGGGAAAGTGCGCCTCATCAGACAGCGCCTATTAACCGCCCAGAGCCGACAAAAGAGCTACGCGGATCGAAGACGCCGCGATTTAGAGTTCCAGGTGGGAGAACACGTGTTTTTGCGGGTCTCGCCGTCCAGGGGAATCAAGCGATTCGGGTTAAAAGGCAAGCTAAGCCCGCGGTTCGTGGGACCATTCGAGATCCTGGAACGGATCGGCCCAGTGGCTTACCGCCTTGCCTACCACCGAACCTCAACCGGATTCATGACGTGTTCCACGTGTCGATGCTCAAGAAATACCTCCCCGACCCGTCGCATGTGCTGGACGTCTCGACACTCGAACTAAAGGAGGACCTAAGTTTCGAGGAAACCCCTGTACGAATACTAGCAAGAGAAAGTAAGACGCTTCGAAACCGAGACATTCCCTATGTGAAGGTGCTCTGGAGCAACCACGAGGAGCGGGAAGCGACGTGGGAACTAGAGTCGAAGATGAGAGAGGGCTATCCTTATCTCTTTACCGCAAATCAGGTTTGAGTTTCGAGGACGAAACTCGTTTTAAAAGGTGAGTGGTGTAATAGCCGCTAGTTTAAAATATTTTAAGGGTCTACTTTTGGTTCGTTATTTCCGCTTTTCGTTTCGGGGGGATTGGGGGATGATCGAATAATTACTTGTTTCCGGACAGACCGTCGGGGCCCGCGGGTATTTTTAGTTAATAGGGCTCGCGAAACGGAGAGTGGCGGCGAAATCGGTTCTGAATTCCGACGCCGGAATCTCCCGGAATAAATTCCGGAAGGTAGCTAACGGCTCAGATGGTTAACGCGGGTTACTTAGACGGACCGGACTCTAGTTCGCACCTGATTTGGACCCGTTTTAACTTGAACGGGGTTCTTTCCCTTTTTACCAACTTAACCGTTCCCGTTATTTCCCCCCCCCCCCCCCCCCCCGTCGTATAACTCCCCTTAAACAAACCGTAACTCCCATAACTACCCCCTCTAACTACACTTAACTACCCGCAACTCCCATAACTACCCCCTCTAACTACCCTTAACTACCCGTAACTCCCATAACTACCCACTCCTACCCACTACCCGTAACTCCCATAACCACCCACTCCCTTTAACTACCCATTCCCCCATAACCACCCGTAACTCCCTTTAACTACCCACTCCCCCTTAAACCCCCACACTCCCCCTTAACTACCCGTATTCCCCACAATTCCCCTACGTACGAAACCCCATTTCCCCAACCCTTCTATTTCCCAACCAAATCCTTCCGCTTCCTCACCGACTGCACGGAGGACCCAAGAGGCGAGACCAAGGAAGGAGAAGGAGGCGTCCTCACATTCCTTGTAGCCGAACGCGCAGGCCCGGATCGCCTCTTCCTCCGACAACCGAGGTGAGCACGCTAGGGTTTTGCCTTCTCGCCCCATTCTTGGTTGGAGCGGACGAGAGGGGGGGGGGAAAGGAAAAAGAAGGGGGCATGGGCATCGCGGGAATCCGGCGCGCACGGCGGCACCGCATGCGGACTGCCGCATGCGGGCGCCGCCGCTTGCGGGCGGCACCGCATGCGGACTGCCGCATGCGGGCGCCGCCGCTTGCGGGATGCCGAATGCGGGCGCCCCCGCATGCGGGCGCGCCGCTTGCGGGCTGCCGCATGCGGGCGCCCCCGCATGCCGGGCGCGCCGCTTGCGGGCTGCCGCATGCGGGCGCACCGCATGCGGGCGCGCCGCTTGCGGGCGCCTCCGCATGCGGGCACGGCCGCTTGAGGGCTTCCGCATGCTGGGCGCCCCCGCATGCGGGCGCGCCGCATGCGGGCTGCCGCTATGCGGGCGCCCCGCATGCGGGCGCGCCGCTTGCGGGCGCCTCCGCATGCGAGCACGGCCGCTTGCGGGCTGCCGCATGAGGGCGCCACCGCATGCGGGCGCGCCGCTTGCTGGGCGCCTCCGCATGCGGGCACGGCCGCTTGCGGGCTGCCGCATGTGGGCGCCGCCGCTTGTGCGCCGCTGCATGCGGGCGCCGCCGCATACTGGGCGCTGCACGCTTGCGGGCACCGCCGCATGCGGGCGCCGCCGCTTGCGGGCACCTCCGCATGCGGACGGCCGCACGATGTTAGTACACCGCCCAGCCGTACGGGACAGGCGCGTACCTGTGCGTATTATACGCAAGGTGAGAGGGCGCCGGGCGCTCTAATCATTAGTCTGACAAAGCCTTAAGTCGCTGACTCCTATATGACAGATTTCGTGTAGGTCCGGGCGGGCACCCGAGACGCGAGGAGAACCTTACATCAGTCAGGAGCGCGACAACAAGGTGGGTTTACGGTCGAGGCTGAGTATTATGTTGGTAATCCGACAGGGACTTTTCATTATTTATCGGTACTAACGTTGATGGTTTCTATGATGTACTACCTTACCCCGTGACATGGTGACATGGTACTTGGATACTTGGTTTACTTGGATACTTGGTTACTTGGATTACTTGGTTACTTGGTTACTGGTTACTGGTACTTATGCTCGAGCTGCGACACGCACACCCGCGGTTTGGCCACCGCAAAGGGTGCTCTTTTCCGGAAAGGCGGTCTTTGACCCGTGTTACCCCACGAGGTTGACGTAGTGGGGGGCCCCTGACCGCTGGGGGGTCTGAGGCAGCGATGGGACTGCCGGGATTGGATCCCGATGTAGTCAGGTGTGAGACCGCCGGGATTGGATCCCGACGCGGTCAGGTGTGGGACTGCCGGGATTGGATCCCGATGTAGTCAGGGTGAGACCGCCGGGATTGGATCCCGACGCGGTCAGGTGTTACAGGTGTTACCGGGGTTGCAGGTGCTACAGGTGGTACAGGTGGTTGCGAGTTACCATTACGAGTAGAGCGGTTGTTCCGGCTAGCATTACTTTGTGGCTTGGTATTACTTTACTGCTTTAGTACTATTTTGATGATAGTGTCGCTGACTACCCACTCTGTGACAGGTACCTCCAGGGGGTAGAGGTAGGCGACGGTGAGGCCGAGTTGGTAGCAGTCGGTCTGAGGGAGCCCTAGTATGCTGTTTTATTTACCTCTCTGCATTTCATTCAGAACTGTAGGTTATTGTGTGGTTCTCGATACCCTTGTGGGGTCGTGGGATGTTGAATTCTTTCTTTCACTATGCACTACTATTTCCGTTATTGTCCCCGTTTGGCCGCTTTCAAAGCAACATGACTAGAAAAGAAAAGAACTTCGAAAACTATTTTTAAAAAATCTGGGTCGTGTGGACCTGTTTTCCAAACCTGTGGATTTATGGCATCTTTTCAAACTGTCTTCAAAAAAACCTTGGGTCGTGTGGACCTGCTTTCAAAACTGTGAGTTTATCCTTTCCACTTGATTGGCCACGGGTATGTTAGCTTCATGCACCGTACTACTTCGAACTGTGATTAAATGGGAGAAAAATGATTGCTCATAATCGGCTATCGTAGCAGCCGCGACGCCGTGCATATACAGAGGAGACTCTGCCCGATTTTCGATGTAGTAAATCTGTATATGTGGGGGTCTGGGCACGCGCCGGGGAGGAGGTTGTTTAACAATCTAACCAAAAAAAAAAAAAAAAA
>CM055068.1:29421302-29461506 GCA_029204045.2 Tillandsia leiboldiana | reverse complement strand
CCGACGCGTTCAGGTGTGGACTGCCCGGGATGGATCCCGAGGTAGTCAGGGTGTGAGACCGCCGGGATTGGATCCCGACGCGGTCAGGTGTATTGCAGGTGTTACCAGAGGGGTTTGCAGGTGCTACAACAAAAACCAAACAGGTGGTACAGGGTGTTGCGAGTTACCATTACGAGTAGAGCGGGTGTTCCGGCTAGCATACTTGTGGCTTGTTATTACTTTACTGCTTTAGTACTATTTTGATGATAGTGTCGCTGACTACCCCACTCTGTGACAGGTACCTCCAGGGGGTAGAGGTAGGGCGACGGTGAGGCCGAGTTTGGTAGCAATCGGTCTGAGGGGCCCTAGTATGCTGTTTTATTTACCTTCTCTGCATTTCATCAGAACTGTAGGTAGCTTGTGTGTGTCTCGATACCCTTGTGGGTCGTGTGGATGTTGAATTATTTCTTTATACTTATGCACATACTATTTCCGTTATTGTCCCCGTTTGGCCGCTTTCAAAGCAACATGACTAAAAAGAAAAGAACTTCGAAAACTATTTTTAAAAAATCTGGGTCGTGTGGACCTGTTTTCCAAAACCTGTGGATTTATGGCATCTTTTCAAACTGTCTTCAAAAAAAAACTTGGGTCGTGTGGACCTGCTTTTCAAACTGTGAGTTTATCCTTTCAACTTGATTGGCCACGGTATTGTTTAGTCTTCATGCACCGTACTACGTCGAACTGTTGTGATTAAATGGGAAAATGATTGCTCATAATCGGCTATCGTAGCAGCCGCGACGCCGTGCATATACAGAGGAGACTCGCCCGATTTTCGAGTAAATCTGTATATGTGGCGGGTCTGGGCACGCGCCGGGGAAGGAGGTTTTAACAATCTAAACAAAAAAAAAAAAAAAAAAAAAAAAAAAAAAAATTTGTAACGCACGTTGCGCGTACTTTGAAGTATCGTTTCCGCTACAAATAAACACCCCCGGGCGTGACAGATTAGATGGTATCAGAGCCTTGCTTTAATCACAACAGTGACGGCCCAACATCCACCGAGATATCACACTTAACTACGAATAAATGAAATGTGCAGGGTTTAAGGGCTAAGACGTGAGAGATCGGGAGGGGATTTATAGATAATGCTTCTTTTCTCTCTCAATTTTACGATGATTCATCTAGCAGAGATGAGTGCTAAGCTTGGTTGGTATGTCTGTACAGACAATGGTACGGACCAGAGCGTCGGCCGAGGAGGTAGGGACAGATGCGACGACGTCGGCAGCTGCAGAAACCCAGCTCCTGCGGCAACAATTGAGAGAGATGGCGGGGGAGATGGCGACCCTTACGGATCGTGTGCGTCAATTGACGCAGCAGCAACCGATCGCTCCCGCCACTCCAGCAGAACCAATTGCACCGGCCGCAGTACCGCAAGCGACAGGTACTGGGGTAGGGGCAACCCCCTACCGGCGGCAACAGCCGGGCTAGCACATACCCAACCACGGCGCCGATGGCAGCACCGCATCAGCGTTCGTGGGGCCGGCGCCGGGGGCTCTCGGCGGGAGTACCCCCGCGGCCGCCGCCGTTGCCAGGGGAGGGACGGTTACGCGGGCGGAACGAGAGCGTGTGCGGGCCAATCTGACGGATTTCATGAAGTTCGAACCACCCACGTTCGAGGGGGAGACGACTGATCCCTGGGTAGTCGAAAAGTGGGTGGGAACGATGGAAAAATTGTTTGAGGACCTACTCATTGAAGACCCCGAACGCGTCCCTCTGGCAGTTCACTTTTTGGAGGGGAACGCTCGTCTATGGTGGAAGACGGTGCGTCCTGATCCTACCCAGGGCACCGTGTTACTATTGTGGACGACGTTCAAGCAGGAATTGTTTGGGGCCTTCTTCACAAATAGCGTCAAGAAGAAAGTGGAGGACGACCTGAACCATATTCAGCAAGGGAACAAGACAGTCATGGAGTATCAGCGCGAATTTGTGCGCCTGGCCAATTGCGTCCCTTTCGTTATAAGGGATGAACCCCACAAGGCGCAAACTATTCGTGGATGGGTTGCGAAGTGATATTTTCCAGGTGGTTCAAGCCGCTGACCTGCATACGTTCCAGAAGGTGGTTGACCGGGCACTATCGTAGAGCGTGTGGATTGCCGTTACCCGCGCTAGGAGGGAGGTCCCGGCACAGCATGAAGATAGGAAGCGGCAACAGCAGAGCTATGGAGGGGGGTCATCTGCTGGAAACCGACTTCCCAAGCGGTGGAGGGCACAGTCGGGAGCACGGAGCGCACTTACGGGAGAGGCGAGGCCAAGAGACGGGCCTTGCGTGATCTGTGGGGGAGCGCATGGAGCGTTAGGTTGCTCCCAAAGAGCCGACCATTGCTTCCGTTGCGGTAAGCAGGGGCACTTCCGCCGCAACTGCCCCCTTACCGTGGGATCAGCCTCCTCTGCCGCTTCCACGCCGTCACCACAATATTTGGGGCGGGGGAAAGCCCCTATGGGGTCGGCTTCTAGGCCCCCGGCTACGCGGCGCGAGGAGGATAGGCAACCTCAACCGGGCGGGCGAATTTATTCCATGAACCGCCAGGAATCGGACCCGCCGGAGCACGTACTTGCAGGTATAACTTCCATTTTAAATTCACGTTCTAGGACCCTCTTTGATACCGGAGCAACGCACTCGTTCATTTCTCGCGAGTACGTGTTTTCGCATGACCTCGAGGAAACACCTCTTCAAAGTAGACTGACGGTCCAGACCGCGGGTGGGACGCTGGAGGCGACTACTTTGGTAGCCACTTGCCCGATTAAGCTAGGGCGGCTATTTTGCCCTTGGGATTTAATTGTGATTCCCTTGAAGGAGTACGACGTTATTCTGGGCATGGACTGGCTCTCAAGGTACCAAGCGCTTATCGACTGCGATAAGCGGATGGTACAACTACAAGAACCAAGTTTCCCTAAGAATGCGTACCTAGCGTGCAAAAGCACCTCCTTCCCGGCAGTCATCTCAGCGACTCGAGCCAGGAGTCTGATAGAGGGTGGGTGTGTAGCCTTTTTGGCATCGGTAGATCTGGTTACTCGACCCTCGACGACACCTTCAGACATCCCGGTGGTGAGGGACTTTCCCGATGTCTTTCCGACGGAGCTGCCTGGGATACCCCCTGAAAGGGAGGTGGTGTTCCCTATTGAACTCTTGCCAGGTACTCAACCTATAACAAAGGCACCCTACCGAATGGCCTTCGCGGAGTTGAAGGAGTTAAAAGCGCAGCTGGAAGACCTCTTGGACAAAGGGTTTGTCCGGCCGAGTGTGTCACCCTGGGGCGCACCAGTGCTTTTCGTACGGAAGAAGGATGGGAGCCTGCGACTCTGTATCGATTACAGAGGAATAAACAAGGTCACGGTGAAAAATAAGTACCCCTTGCCCAGAATCGACGACCTCTTCGATCAACTACGAGGAGCGACGGTCTTTTCAAAAATTGATCTACAGTCTGGCTACCACCAGCTCCGGGTTCGGAACGAGGACATTCCGAAGACCGCTTTCCGGACCCGGTATGGCCATTACGAGTTTACGGTCATGCCGTTCGGACTTATGAACGCCCCCGCAGTCTTTATGGACATGATGAACCGGGTCTTCAGACCATTCTTAGATCGGTTCGTGGTGGTCTTCATCGATGATATACTAATATACTCATCCACCGACGAGGAGCACGAGGATCACTTACGAACGATTCTCCAAACCCTCAGGGAGCAGAAGCTGTTCGCTAAGCTCAAAAAGTGTGAGTTCTGGCTACGCGAAGTAGGATTCCTGGGGCATGTGATCTCGGCAAAAGGAATCGCCGTAGACCCCAAGAAGGTGGAATCGGTGATAGACTGGCAGCCGCCCACAACGGTGACGGAGATCCGCAGTTTCTTGGGGCTGGCGGGGTATTATAGACGCTTTGTCGAGGGTTTCTCGAAGATTGCGACCCCTCTCAACCGGTTGACCAAGAAAGGAGAAAAGTTTGTATGGACGGCCAAATGCCAGGAAAGTTTTGAAGAACTCAAAAGAAGGCTAACCGAGGCACCGATTCTTGTACTACCAACACCCGGTGAGGACTATGAGGTGTACTGCGACGCTTCAAGAATCGGCCTTGGGGGTGTGCTAATGCAGCAGGGGAAGGTAATAGCCTATGCATCTAGGCAACTAAAGGACTACGAAAGAAACTACCCAACACACGACCTGGAGCTGGCTGCAGTGGTTTTCGTCCTGAAGTTATGGAGACACTATCTCTTTGGTGTCCATTGTAACATCTTCTCAGATCACCAAAGTCTTAAATACCTGTTCACACAAAAGGAACTAAACCTGCGGCAGAGGCGGTGGCTTGAATTACTGAAGGATTACGACCTAACGATCCAATACCACCCGGGAAAGCAAACGTGGTAGCAGACGCTCTGAGCAGGAAGGGGCGACTGGAGGGAGGATCGGTAGGTGCGATAACTGAGCAGAGCGACTTGATCGCAGAATTTTCTCGACTAGGGTTAGAAGTAGTGTCAGCGGGCACGGTTGTGCAACTTTTAACTCTGGTAGTCAAGCCAACACTGTTAGAAAAGATTCGAGAGGGACAGCAGGCGGACACGCACTTACAGCTCGTAAGAGACAAGATCTCACCGGACCAGGAAGGGGACTTTTCATTAAAAAGCGATGATACCCTACGGTTCCGCGGGCGGATTTGCGTGCCGGATACTCCGAAATTAAAGAAGAAAATTCTGTCCGAGGCACACAGCGCCCCTTATACAGCGCATCCAGGAGGCACAAAGATGTACAGGGACCTCAAGCAGACCTTCTGGTGGCCCAAGATGAAGAGGGATGTAACCCAATTTGTAGCACATTGCCTGGTGTGTCAACAAATAAAGGCGGAACACCAACGACCGGCGGGAAAATTACAACCCTTACCGGTACCGGAGTGGAAGTGGGATCATATCACCATGGACTTCGTCACCGGGTTCCCACGTTCACCACAAGGACACGACACAATATGGGTTGTGGTAGACCGGCTAACTAAGTCAGCACACTTCCTGCCGATTCACACAACCTGGACCAGAGAGCGGTTGGCTCAAGTCTATCTCAGCGAGATTGTGAGACTGCATGGGGTACCGGCGTCGATCACATCAGACAGAGACACGCGTTTTGTCTCAAAGTTTTGGCAGAGTCTGCAACAAGCCCTGGGGACTAAATTGCACTTCAGCACAGCCTTCCACCCTCAGACAGACGGGCAGTCGGAGCGAGTGATACAGACGCTAGAGGACCTGCTTCGGGCCTGTGTACTCGATTGGGGAGTCGGTTGGGAGCGTTACCTACCACTTGTAGAATTCGCTTACAACAATAGCCACCAGGCCAGTATACTGATGGCACCCTACGAAGCTTTATACGGGAGACGCTGCCGATCCCCGATCTGTTGGGACGACTTGGGAGAACGAAAGCTCTTGGGACCCGACTTGGTGGAAGAAACAGAAGGGAAAGTGCGCCTCATCAGACAGCGCCTATTAACCGCCCAGAGCCGACAAAAGAGCTACGCGGATCGAAGACGCCGCGATTTAGAGTTCCAGGTGGGAGAACACGTGTTTTTGCGGGTCTCGCCGTCCAGGGGAATCAAGCGATTCGGGTTAAAAGGCAAGCTAAGCCCGCGGTTCGTGGGACCATTCGAGATCCTGGAACGGATCGGCCCAGTGGCTTACCGCCTTGCCCTACCACCGAACCTCAACCGGATTCATGACGTGTTCCACGTGTCGATGCTCAAGAAATACCTCCCCGACCCGTCGCATGTGCTGGACGTCTCGACACTCGAACTAAAGGAGGACCTAAGTTTCGAGGAAACCCCTGTACGAATACTAGCAAGAGAAAGTAAGACGCTTCGAAACCGAGACATTCCCTATGTGAAGGTGCTCTGGAGCAACCACGAGGAGCGGGAAGCGACGTGGGAACTAGAGTCGAAGATGAGAGAGGGCTATCCTTATCTCTTTACCGCAAATCAGGTTTGAGTTTCGAGGACGAAACTCGTTTTAAAAGGTGAGTGGTGTAATAGCCGCTAGTTTAAAATATTTTAAGGGTCTACTTTTGGTTCGTTATTTCCGCTTTTCGTTTCGGGGGGATTGGGGGATGATCGAATAATTACTTGTTTCCGGACAGACCGTCGGGGCCCGCGGGTATTTTTAGTTAATAGGGCTCGCGAAACGGAGAGTGGCGGCGAAATCGGTTCTGAATTCCGACGCCGGAATCTCCCGGAATAAATTCCGGAAGGTAGCTAACGGCTCAGATGGTTAACGCGGGTTACTTAGACGGACCGGACTCTAGTTCGCACCTGATTTGGACCCGTTTTAACTTGAACGGGGTTCTTTCCCTTTTTACCAACTTAACCGTTCCCGTTATTTCCCCCCCCCCCCCCCCCCCCGTCGTATAACTCCCCTTAAACAAACCGTAACTCCCATAACTACCCCCCTCTAACTACACTTAACTACCCGCAACTCCCATAACTACCCCCTCTAACTACCCTTAACTACCCGTAACTCCCATAACTACCCACTCCTACCCACTACCCGTAACTCCCATAACCACCCACTCCCTTTAACTACCCATTCCCCCATAACCACCCGTAACTCCCTTTAACTACCCACTCCCCTTAAACCCCCACACTCCCCCTTAACTACCCGTATTCCCCACAATTCCCCTACGTACGAAACCCCATTTCCCCAACCCTTCTATTTCCCAACCAAATCCTTCCGCTTCCTCACCGACTGCACGGAGGACCCAAGAGGCGAGACCAAGGAAGGAGAAGGAGGCGTCCTCACATTCCTTGTAGCCGAACGCGCAGGCCCGGATCGCCTCTTCCTCCGACAACCGAGGTGAGCACGCTAGGGTTTTGCCTTCTCGCCCCATTCTTGGTTGGAGCGGACGAGAGGGGGGGGGGAAAGGAAAAAGAAGGGGGCATGGGCATCGCGGGAATCCGGCGCGCACGGCGGCACCGCATGCGGACTGCCGCATGCGGGCGCCGCCGCTTGCGGGCGGCACCGCATGCGGACTGCCGCATGCGGGCGCCGCCGCTTGCGGGATGCCGCATGCGGGCGCCCCCGCATGCGGGCGCGCCGCTTGCGGGCTGCCGCATGCGGGCGCCCCCGCATGCGGGCGCGCCGCTTGCGGGCTGCCGCATGCGGGCGCACCCGCATGCGGGCGCGCCGCTTGCGGGCGCCTCCGCATGCGGGCACGGCCGCTTGCGGGCTGCCGCATGCGGGCGCCCCCGCATGCGGGCGCGCCGCATGCGGGCTGCCGCATGCGGGCGCCCCCGCATGCGGGCGCGCCGCTTGCGGGCGCCTCCGCATGCGAGCACGGCCGCTTGCGGGCTGCCGCATGAGGGCGCCCCCGCATGCGGGCGCGCCGCTTGCGGGCGCCTCCGCATGCGGGCACGGCCGCTTGCGGGCTGCCGCATGTGGGCGCCGCCGCTTGTGCGCCGCTGCATGCGGGCGCCGCCGCATACGGGCGCTGCCGCTTGCGGGCACCGCCGCATGCGGGCGCCGCCGCTTGCGGGCACCTCCGCATGCGGACGGCCGCACGCTGTTAGTACACCGCCCAGCCGTACGGGACCAGGCGCGTACCTGTGCGTATTATACGCAAGGTGAGAGGGCGCCGGGCGCTCTAATCATTAGTCTGACAAAGCCTTAAGTCGCTGACTCCTATATGACAGATTCGTGTAGGTCCGGGCGGGCACCCGAGACGCGAGAGAACCTTACATCAGTCAGGAGCGCGACAACAAGGTGGGTTTACGGTCGAGGCTGAGTATTATGTTGGTAATCCGACAGGGACTTTTCATTATTTATCGGTACTAACGTTGATGGTTTCTATGATGTACTACCTTACCCCGTGACATGGTGACATGGTTACTTGGATACTTGGTTACTTGGATACTTGGTTACTTGGATACTTGGTTACTTGGTTACTTGGTTACTGGTTACTTATGCTCGAGCTGCGACACGCACACCCGCGGTTTGGCCACCGCAAAGGGTGCTCTTTTCCGGAAAGGCGGTCTTTGACCCGTGTTACCCCACGAGGTGACGTAGTGGGGGGCCCCTGACCGCTGGGGGGTCTGAGGCAGCGATGGGACTGCCGGGATTGGATCCCGATGTAGTCAGGTGTGAGACCGCCGGGATTGGATCCCGACGCGGTCAGGTGTGGGACTGCCGGGATTGGATCCCGATGTAGTCAGGTGTGAGACCGCCGGGATTGGATCCCGACGCGGTCAGGTGTTACAGGTGTTACCGGGGTTGCAGGTGCTACAGGTGGTACAGGTGGTTGCGAGTTACCATTACGAGTAGAGCGGTTGTTCCGGCTAGCATTACTTTGTGGCTTGGTATTACTTTACTGCTTTAGTACTATTTTGATGATAGTGTCGCTGACTACCCACTCTGTGACAGGTACCTCCAGGGGGTAGAGGTAGGCGACGGTGAGGCCGAGTTGGTAGCAGTCGGTCTGAGGGAGCCCTAGTATGCTGTTTTATTTACCTTCTCTGCATTTCATTCAGAACTGTAGGTTATTGTGTGGTTCTCGATACCCTTGTGGGGTCGTGTGGATGTTGAATTCTTTCTTTCTACTTATGCACTACTATTTCCGTTATTGTCCCCGTTTGGCCGCTTTCAAAGCAACATGACTAGAAAAGAAAAGAACTTCGAAAACTATTTTTAAAAAATCTGGGTCGTGTGGACCTGTTTTCCAAAACCTGTGGATTTATGGCATCTTTTCAAACTGTCTTCAAAAAAACCTTGGGTCGTGTGGACCTGCTTTCAAAACTGTGAGTTTATCCTTTCAACTTGATTGGCCACGGGTATTGTTTAGTCTTCATGCACCGTACTACTTCGAACTGTTGTGATTAAATGGGAAAAATGATTGCTCATAATCGGCTATCGTAGCAGCCGCGACGCCGTGCATATACAGAGGAGACTCTGCCCGATTTTCGAGTAAATCTGTATATGTGGCGGGTCTGGGCACGCGCCGGGGAAGGAGGTTTTTAACAATCTAAACAAAAAAAAAAAAAAAAAAAAAAAAAAAAAAAAAAAAAATTGTACGCACTTTGCGCGTACTTTGAAGTATCGTTTCCGCTAAAATAAAACCCCCGGGGCGTGACACTTGTTCTGCAGTGAGTCTCCTCTGTTCGTGATAGATGGAGGACATAATTGTACTATCCTCTGCTAATTCTTTTCTAGTCGATGAAGGAGGTAGTGAGGATGCAGATGGTGCATTTCTACCTTCAGTCCATGGAGATTCTCTAGGAAGAGAATGTGCATCTGCAAGAGGTTTATTAATGTGAATTCCACTACCTCGTGTGTTCTTCCGTCTAGTGTACTTCTTGAATGTTGGACAGGGTTTCATGGGTCTTTTGTTCTTCAAAGTGAATCTATCTTCTTCATCAACAACTTGTTGTATTTCTCTGCAAATTTCTTCCCAATCTTTTGAGTCAGATTCAGAATCATCTAGAAGTACATTCTTTGTTTCTTCCTGACTTGATCTGTCTTGCTCCTTTTTGACAGTTGCTTGCGTGCTAACCATCGCTACAACAAGCACAATTATCCAACCAAAAACCATTTTGGTTGAGGATTTGAAGAAACTGAACCTTTGAGCAAGAACTCAAGAACACGAAAAAAAAATGTTTAATTTCAAAAATTTGAAAAATCATACGCAAACAATCCTTATCGTGTATAGAGACTAGGAATCAAGTTAGATTTCCAAAAAGAATTTTAAAAATAGATCAATTCCATGTTTTTAGAAAATTCTCAAATATTGCCTTAAAATCGAAATTTTTGAAATCGAAGCCCAAAAATCCGTTAAACAAAAGAATACAAGGCATATGAACAAATCTAAGTTGTCTAGAGTTCTAATTTCAAAAGAAATTTGATCAAAAACCATGTAAAATCGAGATTAATCCAAGAAATCTCTCACGTTTTGATGAACAAAAACAAAAACAGTGAAGAACAGAGGTTTCGATCAAAGGAACGTACTTGAATCGAGAGAAATCAAGTTGAGGAAAGTTCAAACCTCTTGGATTCTAGAGAGAGAAACTCTAGGAAGCTAGAAACAAAAGATTAAAGAGAATAAAATTCGAAAAACCCTTTCGTTTCAATTAAAACCTAGCCGTGGTCCGGATCAGGTTGGATTTCAGTCCGGATCGGCTATGCGCAGGAAAATCCCTCGTTCGGGATCCGGATCGGATTCATCCAGTCCGGATCGGATTCAACTTTTTCTCTAGAAAAATTTTTAAACATTCCAGAAAATTCAGAAAATGAATGTAAGCATTTTTGTATATCAACTTTAAACAAAAATTATCATTTCATATCAAAAGAAATAGATTATGCTAAATCTATCAATAATATCCAAATAATAAAACGAAAATTTACAAAAATTAAATCCTTTAAAGTTGAACAAGTTAAAAACATCAATCACGATCTAATGAGTAATGCGTTTATCAAATCATTAATTTAGTAAAGAAAATGAAGCACAAAGATCGATAGATGTTCGAAATCCCAAATAAATTAGATAATCCTATCTAGTCAATTTATTTTGTAGGGAGTGACTCTTTGAGCATTTTTCAATAAAAATACCCACCTTATACCAACCTTGGAATTCGACGAAGTCAAGTATTCCAAAAAGCATTTTATCTAATAAACAAGAAATCACCATGCTTGGTAAACATGTGGTAGCTGCACACAGAACTCGGACAACCGAGGTGGTAGCTCTTCCCTCCATGTGGTGGTAGTTTTCACACTCCACTTAAGGATGTAACACTTTCCATATCTTTTGAGCATGAAACTTTAATAATTAAACTCCCCCTCAATTGGCTATCAATTATTTAAGATATGAAGTATTCAACCAAAAATTGATCTCGTGTTCATACTTGACTTAACTATCAAATAAGATAAAAACTATACCAAGAGATCATTTGAGAGAGGAATTGACTTTGATCAATTAAAGATGCACTAATTGATATAAATGATCATTGCATCAAATGAATTATTATGATATCCAAATCATAATAGATTTCTTAAAACATGAAAGGATGCAATTAAAGTCAATTAACAAATGCTCAGTTAATATTCGATACGAACAAAAAGAAATAACAAAAACACAAAACAAAACCTAACCTAAGCAATGGTTCAAAAGAGGTTATTTCAAAGAAAGCATTCCAATTGCTTTGTGCAAATGAATAAAACGTTTTTGATCCAAAGGTTTTGTCAAAATATCGGCTAATTGATCTTCAGTTGAAACATAAGAAATTTGTAAAGTACTTGATTCAACTAGCTCTCTAAGAAAATGATATCTAAGTTCAATGTGTTTTGTTCTTGAGTGCAACACAGGGTTTTTTGAAATATTTATGGTACTAGTGTTGTCACAAAGAATTGTTACCGAAGTTGCAAGAATTCGGAAGTCACTCAATACGCTTTTCATCCAAATTAATTGAGTTGCACAACTTCCCGCTGTAATGTATTCCGCTTCGGCAGTCGAGAAAGCAATGCAGTTTTGCTTCTTGCTATGCCATGCAACAAGACAATGGCCAAGGTAAAAGCATGCTCCACTCGTGCTCTTTCGATCATCCACTGATCCAGCCCAATCGGCATCCGAATATCCTATTATGTCAAGAGATATGCCCATAAGATACCAAATTCTGAAATTTAATGTACCTTTGACGTACCGGATGATCCGTTTCATCGCTTTTAGGTGAATTTCCTTCGGTGCAGATTGATATCTCGCGCAAATCCCTACACTAAAGGCAATGTCTGGGCGACTAGCCGTAAGGTAAAGTAGACTTCCAATCATGCTTCGATAGAGTTTCTCGTCTACTTTTTCTCCTTGAGATTCACATCCAAGTCCCTTATTGCTAGTTCCCATGGGAGTCGGAAAGTCTTTAGAGTTCTCTAATCCGAATTTCTTGACCAACTCCATTGCATACTTGGATTGACATAAATGAATGCCATCTTCAGTTTGTTTTACTTGCAATCCAAGAAAATATGTCAACTCGCCCATCATGGACATCTCAAACTCGTTTTCCATTGTTTCAGCGAATTTTGAAGCATCATTATTCTTTGTAGCACCAAACACAATGTCGTCCACATATATTTGTGCTACAATGAAGTTATCTTGAAAGTGCTTCACAAAGAGTGTCCGATCGGCTCCCCCTCGAGTATAGCCCTTTTCCAAAAGGTGCTTTGTCAGTCTTTCATACTGTCACGCCCTGGGGGTTTAAACAAGCGGAAGACAACCATAGGAAAAGTTCCTAAATTTCGCATACATATTTTTTTTGAAAGTCCTTTCCCCCGGTGCGAGCCCAGACCCGCCGCATATACCGATTCACCCGGCAAACGGGCGGAATCTCCTCTATATATGCACGGTGTCACGATTACAACAGTCATTTAACCACAACAGTCAACAAGTAGTACTACACGAGATTATCATGCATCAAGAATTTAACGAGGCCGATTGATCTTTTGAAAGGATAAATCCACAGGGTTTTAAAAATGGTGCCCACACGACATCCATGTTTTTCAAAACCGTTTCGAAATCCATAAATCCATAGAGTTTTAAAAACGGTGCCCACTCGACACCTATGTTTTTCAAAACCGTCTCGAAATTCATAAATCCACAGAGTTTTAAAAACGGTGCCCACTCGACACCTATGTTTTTCAAAACCGTTTTCGCAATGCTTTTTCGGTAGTTTGAAAACGGCCAACTAACAGATAGTAAAATAAACATTCATCCACAGAAGTATGAAATGATCCCAACATCCACATCAACCCCACAAATGTATCGAACCCACATAGCTACTAACAGATAATGAAATAAGCATAAATAGAAAATAATAACGGTCTGTAGCCTCGAAGGGCCAAAAGTCCTCTCGTCGCGGCCTCACCGTCGCCCTAGCTCTCCCCCCTGACTGAACCTGTCACAGAGTAGGAAGTCAGCGACACCTGGTATAAAGTATGAAATGCAGGAAAGGCTATAACTAAAGCAAACCGTAAGAAAACCAGAGCAACCATCCTCCTCATCGTGCAATCGACGGTATCCCCTCCCCCTGCGTAACCTAAACCGAGCACCTGCCCCGGCAAACCAGACCGAGCAGCAACCTCGGCAAACCGGATCGAGCACCAATATCAGCAAACCGGACCGAGCACCTACCTCGGTAAACCGGACCGAGCACCTGCCTCGGCAATCACACCGCTCGCACCTTGGCGCCTCTAACCCCCCACCTACGGGGGCCCCCACTACGTCACCTTGTGGGGTACACGGGTCAACGTACCACTTTTCCGGAAAAGCACACCATCGCGGTGGCCAAACCGCCGGTGTGCGTGTAGCAGCCTCGAGCATCGTAACCAAGTACACATACATAACATAGGGCACCGCGACACTTGGTCGCCATAATCTCGATAATGTCATATAATGACTAATAACAGGAGTTAACAGTTGTAAATCATGCAATTACTTTATTCCTACACATTTCCCAAAATTCCGGAATCTAAAACATCGGAAAAGTACCCACCTCAAACACGAAGAAGAAGATGTGCGGAAGCTCCAATTGAAACACCCCCACCTTGCGCCCGAAAAAGCTACATTAAGAATTGTTGTTAAAAAAACATCGTCGTGGTCAAAAACACTCAAAAACGGGGCGAACGGGCAAAAAACGGAGCTTCCGGACTCTTAGGCTGGGGGCTGTGCACGGGTCCAGGCGTGGACCGGGTCCGCGACAAAAGGCGGTGGCGGCGCAGACCGGGAGCACGCCGCAGCGGTAGACCGCCGCGGCTTGGGCCGGGCCGGGCCGCGCACGGGCAGGAAGCGCGCACCGGGTCCACCCCCGCGCCTGCGGTGGCGAGCATCGGCTGCACGCCTAGTGCGTGCACCGCGCGGCATAGGCTAGGCTGGCGCACGCGCCCGTGCGCCGGGTCCGCACCTTCGGGCTGCAGAGGCGTGCGCCGGGTGCACGCCGGTCCGGTGGACCGCGCGGCCGGGCGCACGCATCCGTGCGCCGGGTCCGCGCCCCTGGGCCGCGGAGGCGTGCGTCGGGTGCACGCCGGTCCGGTGGACCGCGTGGCCTGGGGCTCGGGCGGATGAACAGTAACCCTCAACGTGTCTTTTTCGGCTCCGGTTGCGTCCCCGCGACCACGGCGGCTGCGGCGACGACCCCGTGAACATGGTAACGGCACCGGCGGCCTCCTGTTTACCAAACTCGCATTGCACGCGACATCGACAAGAAAACCCCACAACGGAAAACCGGAAAAAATCGAACCGCTCACCTTGATTTCGCTGGAGGAGGAGGAAGAAAGAGGGTCGTCCGCTCCCCGCTGAATCAATCCCGCAGAAAGGGAGCAATTTCTCCTTCCCTCTCCCTGTCTCTCAGCCTCGGTTCTCTACGCTGTCTTCTTGAAAAGAGGGAAAATATGGGTTGGGGTTTTCCGTACACACCCAGATCGAACTTATGCGCTAACGAAAGGGAAACAAATTAAATAAATTACCAGATAACATCCTTAGCCAATCGAAAATGAACAAGGGGTCCTGATTACCTCGGAAAGCGTGCCGATCGCCAGCACGGATTCCGACGCGCTCAAGCTGATAGTGAACTTCAAAAATCATTTCTGGGAGATCCCGGGGTCGGAATTCGAATCCGATCGCGCCACCGTTCACCGTTTTGCGAACTCTAGCACCTAAAAATACCCGCAAACCCCGATGGTCAGCCCAGAAATTCTCGAACTTTCAACCCCCCCCTAACAACTGAATTAATTAAATTAGAACCAAAATAGAAGGCGGGAAGGTCGAGGTATTACACGTACCATGCTCGCGGTGCTTGTTTTAGACCGTAAAGAGCATTTTTCAATCGAAAAACATGGTTTGGAAGTTTATGATCAATGAAACATTTCGGTTGAGCAACATAAACTTCTTCATTTAGAAAACCATTTAAAAACGCGCTCCTAACGTTCATTTGAAAAAGTTTTATTTTGAAATGACAAGCGATAGCAAATAAAATACGAATTGACTCGAGACGGGCTACCGGGGCAAAAGTTTCATCAAAGTCTATACCTTCAACTTGTGAATAGCCCTGAGCAACTAATCTTGCTTTGTTCCGAATAACGGTACCTTCTTCATTTTTCTTGTTCTTGAAAATCCACTTTGTACCGATGATGTTTTGTTGCTTTGGGGGCTTCGTTAGTTCCCAGACTTTGTTCCTTTCAAATTGATTGAGCTCTTCTTGCATTGCTTCAATCCAATAGTCGTCCTGAAGAGCTTCATCAATGTTCCTTGGTTCTACCATGGAGACGTAACATGCGACTCCACATTCCAACTGTGAAGATCTGGAGCTCTGGGATGGTTTTGCAGGGTGAGCAGT
This sequence comes from Tillandsia leiboldiana, assembly GCA_029204045.2. Classification (NCBI taxonomy): domain Eukaryota; kingdom Viridiplantae; phylum Streptophyta; class Magnoliopsida; order Poales; family Bromeliaceae; genus Tillandsia; species Tillandsia leiboldiana. The sequence goes on along the minus strand of CM055068.1, from coordinate 29,446,147 downwards.
GGCTTCTGGAGGCCTATGTTGTGCAACAGAGTTGGTTGTTGATGAATCGGATTCCAGATTTGGAACCGGCACGAAAATCAGATCAAGTTTGCTTTTGCGGGGGCTTCCGGCAAAATTTAGAAAGAGAATTTGGCGAAACGGACATCGGATTTGGACTCAGCGCGCGAAAACGATGAAAATGGGCTATTTACTTGCATTTTTCGGAATTTGGAACAGTGAAGTTATTGTTCACTGCCGGAACAGTGATTCCGGCAACGGCAGCGACCGGCAGGCGGCGGAGCAAGGCGGAGCGCGGCGGCGCAGTGGCGGAACGCGACCGCGGGCAGCGCGGGCAGGCGCGACATGCGGTGGCAGGTCCACAGTCAGGCGCGTGCACCGGGAGCACCGAAGTTTTGTGGTGCCACGTGGCAGCACCCTATTGGTTGGACGGCGTCAAAGGAAGCGGCGGCGGTTGTGACACGTGGCGGCGTGTGATTGACCGACAGATTCCGGAAGACCCGGGGCGTAGACCGGGTGCTTGCGCCGCGTGAACCACGTGGGGACACGTGGCACTGTTCTATTGGCTGGCGCACGCCGCCCACGTGCGTCAGGCGTGCGGAACGTGGGCGGCGGGACAGGTGGCGCGATCAGGCGGATTCGGGAGGGACACGTGGCATCATCCTGTGGTTTCGGGCGGCTACAGTAACTTTCGGGCGCCCGATTTTTGGGCCCGAATCCGGCAGCCCAATAGTGTGGATTTTTGGCTATAAATAGGCCATTGAGAGCTTCATTTTGGGACTTTCTGAGATCCTTTTTGAGTGCCGTGTTCGACAACGAGTTTCTACTTCGAGTCTTCTATACTTTTTGTGGTTTTGGAGAAATTTTGGAGGCCGTTTAATATTTTTCCTCCCCGATCTCGCGAGCTTCGACGCTGTTTCGATATCAATCGTTTTCATCGACTTTTCGTCCGTGGACTCCCCCGAGCTGAGTTCTTGGTATTTTTTACCGATTTTTGTGGCAACATTTTCACGACAGGTAGATCTTCGACTTTGGTATTCATTACTTGGCTCTGTTTTCAGTTTTTATGGGAGTGTGTGCAGCATCTTTAGACCCCCTTTTTGCTGTTACATATTCTGGACAGCGGAGGAGTAATCTTGCAATTTCTCAGCCTACAATAGGCGGAATTTAGTGTTTAAAGACTCGATTTCTATCTACACTTCGCGAGGATCGCCGTCGTATTTTTCTTGGAATTTTTGGAGGCCATCTCACAGGAGGTAATTCCCTATTTTGTGGACAGATGTGCGATAAAATTACTGTTTTGAGTGATTTGAGCTTACCACGATGTTCGGCTTATATCTCAGCGACCGGGTGGAATTTTTTGTCGAGTTTTGGTGCGTTGGAATCGTGAGAACCTGAGAATCGCACCCATGAAATTTCAGCTCTTTTGGACTCAGGATTAATGCGCATATCCAGGTGGGTTGGATTTCTTCCAAATTTTATGGAATGCCTTCTAATTCTGTTGAAAGCATGTTAGCATGCCTAGTTCAGCTATTTGTATAGCTGGTATAATCTGATAAATGTCTAGATTATTTTTGAATGATAGACCTGAACCCCATTTATCATCTGTATGATCTTGAGATGGTTTGACACTAGATTGCATGAGTAGTTGACTTCCGAACTGCATCTGAACCATTTTAAAATCATTGAACCCGTTTTAATATAAAAAGTGGCTTCAAAAATAGTTTTAAACATTGTGATCACCCAGAGGGGTTGGATAGGTTCAGGATACATGAACTCTCGCGCCTGGGGGCCGAGGGGATTTTTATTGACTCAGTGGATGGGTTTCCTAGTGTCTTGGGGGTTTGTATGCACTATCAGATTGAGTCGTGGAGAGTTCTCCGACCTGTTTATGGGTTAGTTGGCATTTCGAGTTTTCGATCTGTTCGATCATTGATTATAGCCTGCAGATGCCACTTATTGAGCCAGATGAGACACGCTTATTCCTCGGTGGGGTAGCGCCCCTCGAGAGCCGCTCCGGATGCGATGATGATGATGTGCCTGATGAGGCTGCTTTGCGTGATATTCCGACTGGACCGGGTTGGTGTACCGGGCGATCAGATCGAGTTATGGACCGGGTTGGAGTACCGGTAGAACCCTACGTTGATACACTAGGGAGGCGCAGGCTTGACTGGACCAGATTTGGCAATCAGAGAGATTGGGTTGATGTGAGCACCTCGTGAGCGAGTGGATGCATTACATATTCATAGTTGAGTATTTTTCCTTTGAGCATGATTCTTGAGGCTTGACTGGACCAGATTTGGAAGTCAGAGAGATTGGGTTGATGTGAGCACCTCGTGAGCGAGTGGATGCATTACATGTTCTTAGTTGAGTTTTTCCTTTGAGCATGATACTTGAGGCATATTAGCTGTAGTTTCATTTCAGCTTTCATATTATCTATCTGTATACCTATTGTCTTGCCTCCAGTAGACTTAGTGGGCATATCGTGGATATTGGTGACGGTACCCACTGGGAACTACCTTCTGCAGTAGTTCTCACACCCGCTGTGGTGACAGGTTTTCCTGAGGTAGCTGTTCCGGCACCAGTTCGGGCGGAAGCAGCAGATCGAGGTAAGGGCGTGGCCGAGTAGCTTCTTTCCAGTTTTATTCTGAGAGTCAAAGGTAGATGTACCCTGTCTGAGAGATTTATTTGTGTACTGAACAGTTTGAGAGGTTTGATGTATCATGTATTATATTTTTGTCTGGGAGATGACCACTATTTTGGATGTATTACTTCAACTGTTCAGTGTTGGGATTCTGTAGCTACTTATTTTATTTTTACAGCTCTGATACATGTTTAGCTATAGATCTGATTTGCAGGTTAGACGCTTCGTCTGTGCGGAGATTTCCGTACAGATGGCGGATCTGTTGGCGAGCCTGGGTCGCAGTTCCGACCCCCCGGCGTGACACCAACTATCTCCGAGTCCTAACTCCTTTTTGAGGATCTCCAATGATGTTTGATTCCGGATGGTCCTTAGAGATTCGTAGCGTTTGAGGTAACGGAGTACTCGGGGGTAATTGTGATGATTCCTGCACATTAGATGAACTAGAAGAACCATGAGATGCATCAAAATTTTTAGAAGATTTATCATGCAAAGATGCAATATCATTAGCAAGAGATTCACCATCAAGAGTCATATCAAGAGTAGATTTATCAGAAGACAAATGAGAAGCTTCATCTACTTTAACATTAATTGATTCTATCATCGTCTTCGATTCAAGATTGTATACTCGATATGCTCTACTATTTGTAGAATAACCCATAAAAACTCCTTCAGCACTTCAATAGTCGAATTTTCTTAGATTTTCTCGATCGCGTAAAATGTAACAGCGACTCTCGAAGATACGAAAATACTTAATATTAGGTTTTCTACTAAACCATAGCTCATATGGGGTATTCAAAGTACCCGGGTGCAAATAGATGTGATTGATTACATAGATCACAGTGTTAATTGCTTCAGCCCAAAAATATAAAGGGAGTTTCCGGCTATGAAGCATAACACGTGCCATCTCTTGAACAACTCTATTTTTGCGCTCGACTACACCGTTTTGTTGCAGTGTATAAGGTGTGTTTTATGCCATTTGAAGAGCAAAAATCAATGAATTTTGAATTAATAAATTCTCCACCTCTATTACTGCGAACACAGACAATCTTTTCATTTTTCTCAATCATAATACGATGACATAAATCATGAAAAGAGTCAAAAGTATCCGCTTTCTCTTTTAAAAATTCTACCCAAGAATATCTAGAGAAATCATCAACCAAAAGAAAAATATACCATTTTCCACCCAAACTAGGTTGACGAGTTGGCCCTATTAAATCCATATGCAATAATTCTAATGGGCGTTTAGTTCCTACATGGTTCAAATTCTTGTGAGTGGATCTCGTTTGTTTTCCCTTTTGGCAACCACCACACACAAGGTTTTCTTTGAAGTTCAATTTAGGAACACCTCTAACTATGTCTTTGTTACAAATTCTAGATAGTTCCTTAAAGTTTATGTGACCTGGTCTTTCATGCCAAAATATTTCATTATCAAGTGACACTAGGTTACAATTTTGACTTGTTTTACCAGGAACTACATAGCAATTTTTCTGTGACCTAACCCCTTTCAAAATGAAAGAATGATTTACATCAGTTACAAGACATTCTACAGAAGAAAAATTAACAGAAAAACCATCATCACAAAGTTGGCTAATGCTTATGAGGTTAGTCTTAAGGCCTTCAACAAATAAAACATTGTTTAAAGCCAGGCCATCTGGAATAGCAATGGTTCCTTTGCCAACAATTTTTGAAGATCGTCCATCTCCAAAAACTACATGTCCTCCGGAGGTTTTCACAAGGGTTTGAAAAACGTTTTTATCTCCGGTCATGTGGCGTGAGCAACCACTATCTAGATACCAAGACGAATTGTCATACGCATAAAGTGATGTATGAATGACAAGACAAGGGAAGAATTCACCTTTGCGCACCCAAACCTTACAAGTTTTGGAGTACGTCGGCAATGATTGTGACATTGATCTCCTTGGTGAATGCATCTTGTTCGTTTTATCACTTTTCTTTGGAATCCATGATGATGTCGTCTTGTGAGGTGTACTACCAAAGTTCTTTACCTTTGAAAGATTCTTCTTCGATTTCCGGGGAATGAACTTGTTGGTAGTTGTTGCAAGAGGCGCTTGATTTGATTGCTTCGCTCCATTCTTGCAATTTTGTCTTATGTGCCCTACAAAACCACAACGAAAACATACCTTTGTACATGTTGAACCCGAAGTAGATGAGGTAGGCTTGTTCACGTTGGATGCGATGATTTTCGTCGGAGGAGGAGAAACCGACTGGGGCACAAAAACCGTTTCACTTGAACTTGAATCATTGTTGGTTCGAGTGTATCCAAGACCCAACCGATTCATTTGATCGAGACCAATTAACTTGTCCAACTTGCTCCTTCCAGAAAAAAATCGCTTCAAATCTTCCTTAAGTTGGAGTATGGTCTTCGTCATCTCCAATTTTCCTTGTCGAGTCTCGGAGTAGAGCTTCAAGAAGTAGTTAGCTTTATCCACCAATTTAATGTGCTCCTTCTCGAAATGCTCATTCTTCTCTCGAAGCGAAACATTGATTTTAACCAAGTTATCATTTTCCTCTTCAAGAGCGTTTGAGAGAGAAGTTGCCTCTTTAGATTGTTCTTCAAGATCACGCAATCTTTTCCTCAAACTCTTATTTTGTTTTGCCAATTTCTTTGAATCCTTCAATAACTTATGATAGGGAAAAGCAAAGTCTTCACCTTCGGAATCGCTTGGTTCATCGTCCGTTGCATTCTTTTCATCCAAGGTTTTGGATAATGAACCAGAGGAAGTCGCTGAAAAGCACATGTAAGGTGAAGTTGTGGACGCGTGGAATGCTGTGGCGTTATCGTCCTCATCACTGGAAGATGACTCATTGGTAGTGGAAGTGTCATCCCAAGTGACGGCTTGCATAGCCTTCTTCTTTGACGGATTCTTGTTGGGACATTCCGTTGAGATGTGGCCATAACCTCGGCACTTGAAACACTGAATTTGTCCCTCAGAGTTCTTCTTGTCATTTGAAGAACCCTCTTGCTTTCTTGACTTAAAGCTTGAAGATCCTTTGCCTTTCTTGGACCTAACGAAGGATGAGAATTTACTTGAATTTCCCCTTTGAAAGCTTCGTCGAAATTTCCTCGTCAAGAGTGCAAGTTGTTTCTCGAAATCCTCCATTGATAGATTCTCATCTGCGTCTGAGGAGGATGAATCCGCGTCTTATTCCTTGGTTGATTTCGATGCAAAACCTAAAGACTTAGAAGAAGAGGAAGGCTTTCCAGAAGAATAGTTAGTAGGAAAAGTCATTTCATAAGTTTGAAGTGCACCAACTAATTCTTCTACCTTGATTTCGTCCGGGTGTTTTACTGTTTCAATGGCTGCGACCTTAGGGCGAAATCTTTCAGGAAGAGTTCTCAAAATCTTTCTTACAACTTTAGATTCTGGAATTTTCTCTCCCAAGTTAGCACATGTATTAATGATATCTTGCAATCGTGTATAATAATCTGTGAATGATTCATTTTCTGCCATATGAATAGAGTCAAATTTGCTCGTAAGCATTTACAGTTTTTGAACCTTCACTAAACTTGTTCCCTCATGTGTAACTTGTAGAGCATCCCAGATTTCTTTCACAGTCTCACATGCCGAGACGCGAGAGAATTCGGTTTGTGACAAGGCATTAAATAAGGCGTTAATTCCTTTGCCGTTGTAAGAAGATGCATCAATTTCTTCTTCAGTCCATTTCGAACTAGGTTTGATGGTGAAATTATCGACAATAATCTCAGTAGGATTTGTCCATCCAAACTCAATTGATTGCCACACCCATTCATCGATGGAAATTAAAAATGCTCTCATGCGTAGTTTCCAATATGCATAATGTCACGCCCCGGGGTCGAAACAGCGACCCGGGGTCGCCAACAGATCCGCCGCCTATACAAAACCCCGCATAGGCGAAGCGTCTAACCTGCAAAAGATAATACTAAAGATATACAAATATCAGAGCTGAAAGGAAAACTACTGTAAAACTAAAATCCAATCACTGTACAACTGAAAATAAAGATATAATATCCATCTCCCAAATACGATCATATACAAAATCCTCTGATACAACACTCCAAACTCTACAAGGAGGTAAACAGAAATAATACATCAGTGTACAGGCTCTCAGTACAAGTCAAATCATCACAATACAATAGTCTCTCAAAAGTGAAAATAAAACTAATCTACTGACTGTACTGCAAATCTCCAGAAAGGGGGCACCGCTATACTCCAAAGACGGGTAGGGAACTAGCTTGCGACTCCCTCGCCTCGGTCTGTAGGATCAGCAACTGGAGCAACAGAAACTGGAGAAGGGGTCCCTGGGGAAAAATACACCACAGCGGGTGTGAGAACTACATCCCACAGTAGTTCACAGTGGGTACCGCCACCAATCCCGACGGTCTGCCCACTAAGTCTACTAGAGGCATAAGATAACAGAAAACTGAAAAAAGGAAAGCTGAAAATAACTCTACAGCTACCATGCCTCTATCTACTATGCTCAAAGGGTGATACAGATGAAAATGATGCATCGACTCAAACTCAGTATACTCAATCAACTCAATCACAGTGACTGCCACATAGGGTCCAGTCAAACCTGCGCCCACCTACTGCCGCACATCCACAAGAGGACGGGTCTACCGTAGGGCGTCCGTGACTGCCAAAACTGGCCCAGCCAGAGGGACTGCGTCGACAAGTCGCGATAGCAAAGTAACAGGCCCAACTCCGGAGTGGCACTCGAGGGGCGCGACCCCACCGAGGAAAGTATCAGCGCATCTCTGTCGAGCTCAATATGGCTCATGTAGGCTATAGTCCAAATCCACGATCAACAAGATCGACAGTAACTAACATTACCTCTCTAACTCACTGGCTGGTAATACTCGCAGCCGGGACCACCGTCAACCAGACAGCTCCCACAACAGAACACCAAACTCACAGGTAACACAGGAAGGGCCGACGCCATAAGGGTTCGAAAATCCTGATAGGTCGGTGCCTAGAACCCCAATCAAACAAGAACAGAATCCAGGCTCCGCCTATCGAAGTTCCCGACCCCCTTACAGTTCGGGAACAAGACAACCTCAGTATGACATGCGGAAGACTCCAACCACCGCCCGAAAGTTCCAAGAGACCAACACCTACAACCCTATCAAACAAGAACAGGTTCCAGGCACGGTTCCCGTAGCTTTCGTCCCGGAATAGAAACAGAAAAGGCCCTTAGAACCCAGATCACCCAAACTCTCTCGGGTGAGCAAGTTGTAATAAAAAGATGGCAGTTATTACTGAAAACTATTTTAATCCGGAAAACCCAATTTAATATATTTTAGTTCTTTAATAAAAATCAGTCCAAATAAGTTTTATTTTCCAAACCCCGAAGGGCTATTGCCTTCACCCATATCAAACAAGAACAGGCTCCGGCGACCCGCTCGAAGTTTGGAAGGAAAACATTAGTTTACAGAAATTATATGTGTCCAAAAACAGTCTGGGTTCTAGGTCCCGCTATCACTAGTATACTATTGCCACTAACACAGTGGCAACACAAAAAAACAGAGAAACAAGACAACCCGGGACCACCGTTCACCCAAACGGTTCCCGCCACAGATAGAAGACCAGCTACGTCTACCAGACTCCACTCTGCCCCCAAACACGAGTGTAACATGCATCCCACACTAAGAGAAATCCCAACCACTCGGCCCACTACCCGGGCGAGGATAACACTATGTCCAGGAATAGAATATGAAGTGTGGATGTCTAGAGCATAAATAAACCTAGCCCAAGTGAGGGTTTTCTACTAGTCTGGTTACACATGCAACAAATGACGGGGTGCTAGGTCAAGTTCCAACAATAGGAATTAATTTAACTAAAGCAGGATCAGGGAAACATGAATCAACAGGATATCGACAATAATACAGGAAAGATGGCATCTCTCTCTCTAACATGCAATCTAATCCATCTCATCGCATGTATGTTCCCTATATAATAGAATTAGTAGATAGTCCATTGATTTTGGAGGCGAAGCAACCCACCTGAAAGTGCTAAACTGTCCAAGGTCCAATAGCAGAAAATACCCAGGAACAAATATCTCCAATTTTTCCCGACTCCAACGGGTTCAGAAACACCCGCAAACTCTCCTCGGTACAACAATAAGGTCCAAAGTTACACTTTATTCCAAAAATATCCAAGTAAACACAAACTGCTGGTAACAGTCCCAAAGATGTGAAATTTTCACTTGCAGAAAGGACTCCGAAAAATCCGAAAAAAATACCGCTACGATCGTCGCGTCGAGCCCTTCGAAACGAGTACCTGCACGTCCCAATCCGAGTTTTGTAGGTCAAGTTACAAAATCCACAAGGTGACCATCTCGAAATTCCCAAGTACAAAAACTGTACAACTCTGTCCAGAAAAATGGAATTTTCTTACCTTCGGGAAAATTTAGTAAAATCCAGAAAAATTACGAGGATGTTTCTTGCGATGCGTAGATGCAAAAAGAGTACTTGAGCGTCCAAATCCGATGCCCGAGGGCGAAGATATAGCCGAAATACCGAGACACTGTCCAAAACCTCACAGCAGAAAAAGGGGTCACAAAAACACCTCAGGAACAGTGCCGAAAACTCGAAACAAGGAGGAGGGATCAACATGGAAAATGAAGCCTTACCTCTCGTGTACGCGCTGCCATGAAAATCGGTTCAAAATTCCATCGGGGTTATCCGGTGTGTCTCGCGGACCGAAGAGCGACGGTAAAAGCCAAAAATCCAAGGTGCGTCGATGTGCGCCGCGCCGCAGAAAATGTCGATGCCGCGGCCTCCAAAAATGCCCAAGATCCATCAAAGGGTGGAGGGTACAGTGTAGAAGGCTCTGTAGAAAGGGGAGCTCCCTGAATAGCCGAAAAACCCGCACAAAAGGCCTCAACTGCCTATTTATAGGCTGGAATCCGGACCAAAAATACACTTCCTGGTGCATTTTCCGGGCGCCCGAATCATTCGGGCGCACACAGTGCCGCCCGATCTGGCCGTCCATCCAGCGCCCGGATTCACCTGATTGCGCCACGTCACCAACAAACAGCCAACAGCCAAAGCCTCCACCCGCCTGGCGCCGCGTGGCCCGCGCAGGAGCCGACGCGTGGCGGGCCCGAGCACGGGAAACCGCGGCAACGCGCTCCTGCCTACCCACGTGCGCGCTGCCAGCGCCGCCTGCGACCCCAGCCAGGCACGCGCCCCAAGGCCGCCCCTGCCTGCTCCGTGGTCCCAGTCCACTGCACCGACCAATCCTACACAGCAACGTGTCCCAAGGCAAACCAATAGAAAGACGACACGTGGCACGCCGCCCCCATGCACCGCGCGCCTGACCGCGCCCGCGCCGCCACGCTCCGCCGCTGCCCGTCGCCGCTTCCTCTGCCCGCCGGCCGCCGGAACAATGCCAAGTGCCTCGAAATCCGTGCGCGGCGTCCGGGTTCCGAAAAATATGAATAAGTAGTCCATTTTCATCGTTTTCGCGCGCTGAATCCAAATCCGATGCCCGTTTTGCCAAATTCCATTTCTAAAATTTGCTGAAGTCATCCGGAAAGGTGTTCTTTTGTCCAAACTTCGCGCTGAGTCCAATTTTGATATCCGTTTCGCGCGAAACCACTTCTAAACATCCGACAGGGTCAAGCGATTACCCAAGTAATCCATTTAACGCCAGGAGTCCATTACTTATGTCCAATTGGTGCACCAACACCGCCGACACGCCACATAGGCCTCCAAAAGCTGCCGGTCACACTGTAGAAGCCCTACAGAGATCCGGGTCACCACACATAATTTGTTCCATCGAAGAACGGTGGTCTATTGATGTTTCCACCTTCAACCATTGTTTACAACCCTATTCCCTCTCTGATACCACTTGTGGGTTATGGATTATATGGATCTGAATAGGGGAAAAACCACCTAGAGGCGGGGTGAATAGGTGAAAACAATAATCACACCAAATCGTTGCGTAAAAATAACCCAATGCGGAAAATAAATAAAGTACGCAAGATTTACGTGGAAAACTCCGTCACAGGAGTAAAAAACCACGGGACCGATAACACGACGAAATCCACTAGAATTAAAACATGTACAAGGTGATTTACCGTAAACCTACGACTCAACCTTTTCCATACGCTCCTAGTTGATTTTCTCCGCGCGCTCCACGACACGCCTCGAATCCACGATTTGCGTCCAACTTCGAATCCACGAAGTCCAACGTCGAATTCACGACGTCCAACCGAATCCACGGTCTTCACCAATGCGGCACGCCTCGATCACACGAACGCGCCTCGCTCCGAATCCACGAGAGCGGTCACACCTTGAATCCACAAGGCCACGCGAATCCTCGCGCCGATTCTTGATAGATCGTTGTTTGTTTGGTGATTATCCTCCGAAAATTTAGATCAAAGATAGATAAGAAAATACCATCTAAGTATTCTTCAATTTGATTCTACGAAAAATATGCGTTTGAAAACCCTAGAATCAAATTGAACAATATAGATAAAGAAACATGAATTTAATCGTGTTTTCCTTTCTTCTCTATATTTGTGGATTTTTCTATTATTTTACTTAATCGATCTTTCGATTAATTCCCGGTTGTTCCACATATATCGATTACCCTAAAAGATGCAATTAGGGTTTATTTATAGGTTAGAAACCTTTGGAAAGGGATAAGAATCAAAAACTGACTTAACAGAATTTTTCCCGCACGACGGTCCGGACTGGATTAAGTCTGATCCGGACTGTCGTCTTTTTCAGAAGATTTTATGAAAAAACACGGTTCGGAGTCCGGACTGAAATAGGGGAGGTCCGGACTGTTCATGCAATTTTGCAGAATTAAGGTTCGGGGTCCGGACTGGAACAGGGGTGGTCCGGATTGAAAAACCGCATGAACTAAACTATGTTCGGGGTCCGGACTGGAATGGTCTGATCCGGATCCTGAACAGACAACTTGTCCAGTTTTTGATTTTTATTCAATGAAAACTTATCCAAGTGTTTCTAAATTACTCAAATGTACTCGGATCACCAAAATTATTTAGTTAAACGTACCTGATCATTCCGAATGCATTCTTCTTGAGATTGATGTAGTTGATCCACAGTTCTTCATCTTCAATCTTCAAGACTTATACCACTTCACGAAGATCTCCTCTGAAGGGGTACCGCTACTCTCCAACAACGGGTAGGGATCTAGCTTGCGACTCCCTCGCCTCGATCAACAACCGCAGAATCAGCAACAACCGCTAAGACTCTGCAAAACAAAGAAGAGAAAAGAAAGGGAGGGGGAAAACCTCCAACGGGTGTGAGAACTACACCAAAAAGGGAGTTCTCAGTGGGTACCGCCACCAGGCCCAACGATCTGCCCACTAAGTCCACTAGAGGCATAAGATAACCAATGCAGTAAAAACTGAACAAGAAAGCTGGAGACACTCAACAGCTACCATGCCTCTATCTAAATGCTCAAAATGGGAGAACCAAAGAATGGTATGCAACCACTAGCACATGAAGTGCACAATCGACCCAATCGAGCTGACTGCCACATCTGGTCCAATCAAACCTGCGCCCACCTACAACCACCTCCCACTGCCTGGTAGGAATTACGTAGGGTGTCCAAACGGACTAACTCGCTATCGAGTAGTGGCTCATGCAGGCTATAGTCGGAATCCACGCTCTCTCTCAGAACGGATAGACTCAAGATGCTCAACCTCTCACACAATGGTCAAAGTACTCACAACGACACGGGACCACCGTCAAACCAAACGACTCCCAACAACACTAGCACTGGTCTAAACATAGCTACTAGACTCCACTCAGTCCCCCTGACACGAGTGCAACAATAAAGTAATTGCCTGTAATAACCCAATCTTGTGCCACCAATAAAACTGGTACTGCCTGCTGTGCCTTGCCTGTATCGGGTATGCTGGCCGACGCATAACACCGATGAAAAGAAGGAGTCTCAAGGACTCAAAGTATGTATAACGCACACTCCGGAGTGGCACTCGAGGGGAGCGACCCACACGAGTAAAGAATCACTGTAACAAGTATCATAAGTAGTATAAATCAGCAGGACTGGATCTTGACTCTGATCAAAGTGGGAAAGCCCAACCACTAAAGAAAGCCTCGGTCCTCAATCAGATGCAAAAGTACTCAATAAGTGGGAAACTCCATCCACTAGAGAAATCTGGTACCCAATCTTATGCATAAATAAATATCCGGTCAACCGCCCAATATCCGCGGTTGCCACAATACCCTGCCGTCTATAATCAAGTCCTATAACCGACCTCCGGTCAACCGCCCAAAGTCCGCGGTCACCGCAAAACCCTGCCAACCGCAATCTAGCACAACCCGTCCCTGACACCAATGTCCCGGCTACACTACCCCAGACCCCTCCTCGCACCCGAGCAACACAGACCGCCTGACTAACAAAGAAGGAGAAAAAGATAACATGGTTTCTCCTAAGTCAAGTTCCAATAAGTAGTGTAGCAGTAAAAGGTGGCCTAACTATATGTCCATACAAGCATGCATTTGTCCCCAAGAAAGATATAAGAAAGTAAACCACATGCCAAAATCACCAATGCCTACACCTGTCCATAATCCTCGATCCATAATAACTCCTCAGAGTAAAATCCGCACATAGCTACATAATCCTGCCCCATCGCATAAACCAGCCACATAAAGGGCTATGTGCTAACATGGCATGCTACATAATCACATAGGGTAACATTATCCTAGGTAAGCTTACACTAATCATCAACATAGATATCCAAATCATGCAAGTCCTCAGTATACATCATAAATACTATTCTTGCAATTCTTTTATACAATTACTATTATAAAGCTTACCTACCTCTCAATCACAAACCATGTACCCTAGACATTCATGCATCCTAATATAAAGAATTAGAGAACCGTCCACCGGTTCTGGAAACAAAGCACCCACCTGAAGCGCTTTCCGCAGACAAAGCCGAAGTCGGTGAAGAGCGTGGCCACTTGCTAACAAAATCCACTGAACTGTTATGGCTTTTTGTGTTGGCATATTTCGTGAGTTGAGTCGGAGTCTTGAAGTGATCAAATTGTCTATCAGCAATCGAAGACTTAGAGAAGATTCAACAAGAGCTCAAGTTGACACTCAGTGTTTTGAGTCTTGAAGATTGAAGTAGAAGAATTGTGGATCATATACATCAATCTCAAGGAAAATGGATTCGGAATGATCAGGTACGTTTAACTAAATAATTTTGGTGATCCGAATACATTTGAGTAGTTTAGAAACACTTGGATAAGTTTTCATTGCATAAAAGTCAAAAACTATTTTTTTCAGGAAATCCGTTCAGGACTGGAAATTCTGTTCAGGACTGTTTTGTTAATCCAGTCCGGACCGTGGATTCCAGTCCGGACCCCGAACCTTGTTTTTTCAGGAATTCTCTGAAAAACAACGACAGTCCTAAACCAGTCCGGACCGTCGTGCGGGAAAAATTCTGTTAAGTCAGTTTTTGATGCTTATCTCTTTCCAAAGGTTTCTAACCTATAAATAGGCACTTAGGGTTTCTCAAGAACTACCGATTAATATATAAAACACTTGAGAGCAACCCTAGAGGCTAGGTTTTTATTGTTCTTCTTTATAGCCTCTTTTAGGTCAATTCGACGGTTCTTCCAAGTTCTATATTTTGTCGAATTGATCTAATCTTTGCTTAGAGATTCCATCCATGGTTCTTCAATGATATTCTAAGCAAAGGATCACCATCGAAGCTTTTAACAAGTTTGCGTCGTGGATTCGACGTAGCATCGTGGATTCGATGTGTTGAAGGCATTTCGTGGATTCGAAACGTGTGCCCGTGGATTCGAGTGGCGTTCGTGGATTCGAATGTGTGCAGTGGACGTGCAATCGGTGAGCGCAAGATCCGAAGAAGTTGAAGGAGGGGTTTGAGTCCGTGGAGTCGGTAATCACCTTGTTATTCTTCTATTCCTAGTGGATTGTTATTGCGTGTTGGTCCCGTAGTTTTTCTCCTGGATTGGAGTTTCCACGTATATCTCGGTGTGCTATTTTTTATTTCCGCATTGGTTTTTATTTTGCACTGAGATTGGTTTTATAAGTATTACACCTATTCACCCCCCCTCTAGTTGTTTGATAGTACCTATTTAGATCCTTGTGGATCCTTAATATATAAAAACTTACAATTGGTATCGGAGCGGGTTTTAGGTTTATCTATCATGTCGGGTGAAAGTGGTAATATTTATAGACCTCTTCTTTTTGATGGGACTAATTATGCTTATTTGAAAGTGCGGATGAGAGCTTTTCTCATCGCAATTGATGTGTGGGCTGTTACGGCATTTTGGTGTTGGCATATTTCGTGAGTCAAGTCAGTGAGTTGAGTCGGAGTCTTAAAGGGATCAAATTGTCAATCAGCAATCAAAGACTTAGAGAAGATTCAACAAGAGCTCAAGTTGACACTCAGTGTCTTGAGTCTTGAAGATTGAAGTTGAAGAATTGTGGATCAGTTACATCAATCTCAAGAAGAAAGTATTCAAGAGGATCATGTATGTTTAACTAAATAATTGTGGTGATCCGAATACTTTCTTATAGTGTAGAAACACTTGGATGATCTTTTAATTACATAAAAATCAAAAACTGGACATGGGACATGTTCAGGATCCGGATCAGACCTTGCAATCCGGATCCCGAAGGGTACTTGTTCATTGGCAATTTCAATCCGGATCCTAGGCCATTCCGATCCGGATCCCGAACATGGGACTTTGCTAAATTGCATGAACGATCCGGATCGGACCTTGCAATCCGGATCCCGAACCCTTGGTTTTCTGGAATCGTCAATCTCGTTACGACGATCCGGATCGCAGTAAATCCGATCCGGATCGCCGTCCTGAAAATTTCCAGATAAGGTATGTTTTTGATTCTTATCTCTTTCCAAAGGTTTCTAAACTATAAATAGACGTTTAGGGTTTCTAAAAAACGTGGGTTCTCTACCGATTAATTTATAAAACACTTGAGAGCAACCCTAGAGGCTAGGTTTTTATCGTTCTTCATTATAGCCTCTTTTAGGTCAATTCGACGGTTCTTTCAAGAACATATCTTTCGTCGAATTGATCTAATCTTTGCTTAGAGATTTCTTCTACGGTTCCTCAATGAGAATCTAAGCAAAGGATCACCATCGAAGTCAATATTCTTATCGACTGAGTTTGCGTCGTGGATTCGACGTGGCATCGTGGATTCGGTGTGCTAAAGGCGTTTCGTGGTTTCGAAATGTGTGCTCGTGGATTCGAGTGGCGTTCGTGGATTCGAACGTGTGCAGTGGACGTGCAAACGGTGGAGCGCGAGGTCCGAAGAAATTGAAGGAGGGGTTAAATCCGTGGAGACGGTAATCACCTTGTTATTTTTCTTTTCTTAGTGGATTGTTATTGCGTGGACATCCAACCGGTCAGCGCAAGGTCCGAAGAAGCTGAAGGAGGGGTTGAGTCCGTGGAGTCGGTAATCACCTTGTTATTCTTCTATTCTTAGTGGATTGTTTTTGCGTGTTGGTCCCGTGGTTTTTCTCCTGGATTGGAGTTTCCACGTATATCTCAGTGTGCTATTTTTATTTTCCGCATTGGTTTTTATTTTGCACTGAGTTTGATTTTATAAGTATTACACCTATTCACCCCCCCCTCTAGTTGTTTGATAGTACCTATTTAGATCCTTATGGATCCTTTAAAAACCTACAATTGGTATCAGGGCAGGTTTTATGTTTATCTATCATGTTGGGTGAAAGTGGTAATATTTTTAGACCTCCTCTTTTTGATGGGACTAATTATGCTTATTGGAAAGTGCGGATGAGAGCTTTTCTCATCGCAATTGATGAGCGGATATGGCAATCCGTGGAATACGGTTGGGTGCATCCTGTTGAGGAAGTAGGAAATTCTACTACCCCGAAACCTCGCTCTAGATGGTCCAAAGAGGAATTTGAAAGATCTTCTTACAATAGGAAAGGTATGAACGCTTTATTTAATTCTCTTTCCTCGACTGAGTTCACACGAATTTCCGCGTGTGAAACCGCGAAGAAAATTTGGGATATTCTCAAAATTACACATGAGGGTACTAATCTTGTAAAAATTCAAAAGCTCCAGATGCTTACAAGTCAATTTGACTCTATTCATATGGAAGAGCATGAATTGTTTACAGATTATTACACTAGACTTCAAGATGTAATTAATACATGTGCTAATTTAGGAGAAAAGATCCCGGAGTCAAAAATTGTAAGAAAGATACTTCGGACTCTTCCGGAACGGTTTAGGGCAAAGGTTACCGCCATTGAAACCGTTAGTCATCCGGATGAGATGAGTGTAGAGGAATTAGTAGGTGCTTTGCAAACTTATGAAATGACTTTTCCTACTAATCAAGTTTCTTCCAAGTCTTCTTCTAAGCTTACAGGTATTGCATTCAAATCCACAAAGGAAGAAGATAGCGAATCAAGTTCCGACGATGAAATCTCTTTTGCCGATTTTGAAGAACAATTGGCGCGAATCACAAAGAAATTTCGTCGGAAATTTTGGAAGAATCGAACCGATGGATCTTCATCCACGAAACCATCTAAAGGATCATCGGGTTTTAAATCCTCTTACCTCAAAGGCGTTGCAAAACCTTCTAAAGAAAAAGAAAAAGATGATTTCGAAGGGGAAATCCAATGCTATCGATGCAAAGGCTACGACCATTTTTCAACGGATTGTCCTTCTCCGAAATCATATAAAAAGAAGGCTTTGCAAGCGAAAACTTGGGACGATTCTACTTCTAATGAATCGACCTCAAGTAAAGAGGAAAAAATTGTTGCTTCTCATGCCTCTCATTTTCCCTCTTCTAATAATTGTTTATCATCATTAGTCACTGACTCTACTCCTTTGATTTTGTATGAAACATCAACAACCGGCGGAGAGTCATCAAGTGAGGGGGAGTCGGACGAGGAAGAACTCGTTGAGGCATATCAACAACTTCTTGCGGAATCTAAGAAGATGGCCAAACATATCAAGAAGTTGAGAAAGCAACGACTTGAAGATCAAGACAAGAATCATGCTTTAAAGATAAAACTTCATGATCTCGAGGAGGAACGAGAACGTTTATTGGAAAACAATAAAATCCTCCAAGAAGAGCGAAACCAATCGGAGACAAACGCTAAATCATATATGGACAAGATTGGTTTTCTAGAAAAACAGTTTGAGGATATTCATGTCACCAATCAAGCTTTGACCAAGCAAGTTCATCAACTTAAATCCGACATACAAAGGTTTTCAACCGGTTCCAAGAAATTTGATTGTATGTCCGGATTAGGTCAAACAAGCAAGGTTGGTTTGGGATTTAAGAAGGATCAAACTGTGCATGCTTCAAGTTCCACATTCAAATTGAGAGGAAGAACGTGTCACCTTTGTGGACTTGAAGGACATTTGGTGAAGAATTGCCCGAAAAAGAGAAAGAAAAATCCTTCGGCAACTTCATCTACGGGGCGGACTCAACGGACTCAAAAGATACATCAAGTCAAAGGAGTTCACTCAACCCACCAAAGGTCTGAGCCACCACATCAATCATACAAGTGGATCATTGCGAGGCAAAGACCTAAGGTGGATCAACAGTCAAAGCGGACAACCCCCGGCCACAACGAATCAAGACAACCCAAAATCCAGCGATTTTGGATTCGGAAAGGTGATATCTTTCCTTGTCTTAAGTTCTAATTAGCTTATGACTGTATGTAATGCTTTGATTGGTTTTCCCTTTATATTTTTCTTAATCTTTGCATTACATGTGTTTTCAATGCTCTTAGTTTTATGTTTTGATCTTTAACAAAAGGTTTTTAATGAACAAGTGCATTGAATAAAAAGGGGCTTCACGGTTATTCACTCCAAATTAATTTTATATGGATTATCAACTTTACTCCATAATCATAATCTTGAAGATACTTCATTATAGGAGTTTTTGATATTATAAGCATCAAATTTTAGAAATCATGTGTGATCTTTAGATGCTTAATCTATCTCGGTTGTGTGAATTCATTGTGATAAACGTGAGACAACCGATAGACTAAAATTTGGGATTTAATTCTTTCACGTAAGAGATTGCATTCTTACAAGGGTATTGAAATGATTTGCAAAAGATGTGGAAAGAGTTACATCCGAAAGGAGTGTGAAAACTACCACCACATGTTGGAAAGAGCTGCCACCCCGGTCGTCCGGTCTGTGTGTGAAGCTACCACATGTTTTGATGCTTGAAAAATATTTCTTGAAATTTTGTTTAGTTGAAGCATTCGGAGATTCATATTCAAAGTTCTTATATTCTGAATAATCTCCTGGTTGGTATAAGGTGGGATAGTTGAAAGATGCTCAAAGAGCCACCCTTAGGTATTTTAGTGCTTATCTCAAATTTGAAAGGGTAAGAAATCAAATTGATGTCATTTGGAAATCTCTGTAAGTCATCTTTGTACATCCGTTACATCTTGATAGACTTTGGATCTCAAGATTATTTTTGATGACTTGTGTTTGATGAATATAACATGAAAAACGGTTTATAATGTTTTACCTTTATTTTTCATGATTTTGTAGTAAATCTTTTTAATTTTTATAATTAATTGGATTGAATGACATCTATGTGATCTCATTTTTTTTTTTTTCTCAAGCACTTAAATTGTTTTCTTGATGGAATACAAATCGGTAATTCAATTATTTCAAAATCTGGATTTGTTTCAAGAAATTATGTGATTTTTGCTTTTGGCTACCGGTACGCAATCTGTGTTTTTGTTATATACCAGAACTGAGCTTTTATCTCTCTTTCTCTATGAACTAATGCTGTTAGTGATTTCCTTTTGTCTAGTATGTTCACTGTTTGACAATTTGTGACAAAAAGGAGGAGAACAGAAAATAATGATCGTATCACAAAGGGGGAGAACATAAATGCTCAAGACAGGGGAAGAACATGGAGAACATGGAGAACATGTTAGAGATGCTCATGATAGGGGGAGATAAAGAAAAGATTGAAAGAGCCGAAAACAAAAGAACCAAAAGGACGAATCAAATGTAGGATTTTAATTTCTAACGACTAACGTTTGATTTTGTTTGGAGTTTTGTTTTGCAGGAATTACATCACTTTAAGACTCCAAGTCCTAAGTCATAGAGTATGTTCTAGGACTGTTTGGTTCAAATGTAATTTTGTATTTATTGGATCTTTCAAGCAAAGAAAATCAATGTTTTGGTTATAACATTGAATTTCGACTTTTTGGTTTAAGATAAGTGACTTGAGCGCTTTTATGTATTTTTGGGTTTTGTCATGAAATTGCCAAAGGGGGAGATTGTTACGGCATTTTGGTGTTGGCATATTTCGTGAGTCAAGTCAGTGAGTTGAGTCGGAGTCTTAAAGGGATCAAATTGTCAATCAGCAATCAAAGACTTAGAGAAGATTCAACAAGAGCTCAAGTTGACACTCAGTGTCTTGAGTCTTGAAGATTGAAGTTGAAGAATTGTGGATCAGTTACATCAATCTCAAGAAGAAAGTATTCAAGAGGATCAGGTATGTTTAACTAAATAATTGTGGTGATCCGAATACTTTCTTATAGTGTAGAAACACTTGGATGATCTTTTAATTACATAAAAATAAAAAACTGGACATGGGACATGTTCAGGATCCGGATCAGACCTTGCAATCCGGATCCCGAAGGGTACTTGTTCATTGGCAATTTCAATCCGGATCCTAGGCCATTCCGATCGGGATCCCGAACATGGGACTTTGCTGAATTGCATGAACGATCCGGATCGGACCTTGCAATCCGGATCCCGAACCCTTGGTTTTCTGGAATCGTCAATCTCGTTACGACGATCCGGATCGCAGTAAAATCCGATCCGGATCGCCGTCCTGAAAATTTCCAGATAAGGTATGTTTTTGATTCTTATCTCTTTCCAAAGGTTTCTAAACTATAAATAGACGTTTAGGGTTTCTCAAAAACGTGGGTTCTCTACCGATTAATTTATAAAACACTTGAGAGCAACCCTAGAGGCTAGGTTTCTATCGTTCTTCATTTATAGCCTCTTTAGGTCAATTCGACGGTTCTTTCAAGAACATATTTTTCGTCGAATTGATCTAATCTTTGCTTAGAGATTTCTTCTACGGTTCCTCAACGAGAATCTAAGCAAGGATCACCATCGAAGTCAATATTCTTATCGACTGAGTTTGCGTCGTGGATTCGACGTGGCATCGTGGATTCGGTGTGCTAAAGGCGTTTCGTGGATTCGAAATGTGTGCTCGTGGATTCGAGTGGCGTTCGTGGATTTGAACGTGTGCAGTGGACCTGCAAACGGTGGAGCGCGAGGTCCGAAGAAATTGAAGGAGGGGTTAAATCCTTGGAGACGGTAATCACCTTGTTATTCTTCTTTTCTTAGTGGATTGTTATTGCGTGGACATCCAACCGGTCAGCGCAAGGTCCGAAGAAGCTGAAGGAGGGGTTGAGTCTGTGGAGTCGGTAATCACCTTGTTATTCTTCTATTCTTAGTGGATTGTTATTGCGTGTTGGTCCCGTGGTTTTTCTCCTGGATTGGAGTTTCAACGTATATCTCGGTGTGCTATTTTTATTTTCCGCATTGGTTTTTATTTTGCACTGAGTTTGATTTATAAGTATTACACCTATTCACCCCCCCCTCTAGTTGTTTGATAGTACCTATTTAGATCCTTGTGGATTCTTTAAAAACCTACACGGGCTTGGCAATTCGTGGAATACGGTTGGTTTCATCCTGTTGAGGAAGTAGGAAATTCTACTACCCCAAAACCTCGCTCTAGATGGTCCAAAGAGGAATTCGAAAGATTTTCTTACAATGGGAAAGGTAGGAACGCTCTATTTAATTCTTCTTTCCTTGACTGAGTTCACCACGAATTTCCGCGTGTGAAACCGCGAAGGAAATTTGGGATATTCTCAAAATTACACATGAGCGTACTAAGCTTGTACAAATTCAAAAGCTCCAGATGCTTACAAGTCAATTTGACTCTATTCATATGGAAGAGCATGAATTGTTACAGATTATTACACTAGACTTCAAGATGTAATCAATACTTGTGCTAATTTAGGAGAAAAGATCCCGAAGTCGAAAATTGTAAGAAAGATACTTCGGACTCTTCCGGAACGGTTTAGGGCAAAGGTTTGCGCCATTGAAACCGTTAGTCACCGGATGAGATGAAGTAGAGGATTAGTAGGTGCTTTGCAAAACTATGAATGACTTTTCCTACTAATCAAGTTTCTTCCAAGTCTTCTTCTAAGCTTACAGTATTGCATTCAAATCAACAAGGAAGAAGAGGCGAATCAAGTTCCGACGATGAAATCTCTTTTGCCGATTTGGAAGAACAATTGGCGCGGATCGAAAAGAATTTCGTCGAAAATTTTGGAAGAATCGAACCGATGGATCTTCATCCACGAAACCTTCTAAAGGATCATCGGTTCTAAATCCTCTAAACTCAAAGGCGTTGCAAAACCTTCTAAAGAAAAGAAAAGATGAATTCGAAGGGGAAATCCAATGTTTATCGATGCAAGGCTACGACCATATTTCAACGGATTGTCCTCTCCGATCATATAAAAAGAAGGCTTTGCAAGCGAAAACTTGGGACGATTCTACTTCTAATGAATCGACCTCAAGTAAAGAGGAAAAAGTCGTTGCCTTTCATGCCTCTCAAATTCCCTCTTCTAATATTTGCTTATCATCTTTAATCACTGACTCTATTCCTTTGATTTTGCATGAAACATCAACATCCGGCGGAGAGTCATCAAGTGAGGGGGAGTCGGACGAAGAAGAACTCGTTGAGCATATCAACAATTCTTGCGGAATCTAAGAAGATGGCCAAGCATATCAAGAAGTTGAGGAAGCAACGACTTGAGACTCAGACGAGAATCATGCTTTAAAGATAAACTTCATGATCTCGAGGAGGAACGAGAGCATTTATTGGATAATAATAAAATCCTCCAAGAAAAGTAATCAATCGGAAACGATCGTTAATTCCCATATTAACAAGATTGATTTTCTAGAAAATCAGTTTGAGGAAATTCATGTCACCAACCAAGCTTTGACCAAGCAAGTTCATCAACTTAATCCGACATACAAAGGCTTTCAACCGTTTCCAAGAAACTTGATTGTATGTCCGGATTAGGTCAAACAAGCAAGGTTGGTTGGGATTCAAAGAAGAACCAAACTGTGAAGGCTTCAAGTTCCACAACTAAATTGAGGAAGAACTTGTCACCAATGTGGACTTGAAGGACATTGATGAAGATGTGCCCGAAAAAGAGAAAGAGGAATTCTTCGGCAACTTCATCTACGGAGCGAACTCAACGAATCAAAGACACATCAAGTCAATGGAGTTCACTCACCCACCAAAGGTCCGAGCCACAACATCAATCATACAAGTGGATCATTGCGAGGCAAAGACCTAAGGTGGACCAACAGTCAAAGCTATCAACTCCCGGCCACAATGAATCAAGACAACCCAAAATTCAGACGATTTTGGATTCGGAAAGGTGATATCTTTCCTTGTCTTAAGTTCTAAATAGCTTATGACTGTATGTAATGCTTTGATTGGTTTTCCTTTCATATTTTTCTAAATCTTGCATTACATTTTTCAATGCTCTTCGTTTTTATGTTTTGTTTTTGAACAAAAAGGTTTTAAACGAACAAGTGCATTGAATAAACAGGTTTTCACTTTAATCACTCCAATTTAATTTATATGAATTATCAACTTTACTCTATAATCATAATTCTTGAAGATACTTCATTATAAGAGTTTTTGTATATTATTTCATCAAATTTTAGTAATCATGTGTGATCTTTAGATGATTATTCTATCTCGGTTGTGTGAGTTCTTTGTGATAAACGGAGACAACCGATAGACTAAAATTTGGATTTAATTCTTTCACGTAAGAGATTGTGTTTTTACAAGGGTAATGAAATGATTGCAAAAGATGTGGAAAGAGTTACATCCGAAAGGAGTGTGAAAACTACCACCACATGTTTGAAAGAGCTGCCACCCCCGTCGTCCGGTTTTGTGTGAAGCTACCACATGTTTGGATGCTTGAAAATATTTTATGAATTTTTGTTTGTTAAAGCATTCGGAGATTTAATTTCAAAGTTCTTAATTTTGAATAATCTCCTGGTTGGTAATAGGTGGGATAGTTGAAAGATGCTCAAAGAGCCACCCTTAGGTATTTTAGTGCTTATCTCAATTTGAAAGGGTAAAATCAAATTGATGTCATTTGGAAATCTCTGTAAGTCTCTTTGTAATCCGTTACATCTTGATAGACTTTGGATCTCAAGATTATTTTTGATGACTTGTGTTTTGATGAATATAACATGAAAAACGGTTTATAATGTTTATCTTTGTTTTTTCATGATTTCGGAGTAAATCTTTTTAATTTTGTAAATTAATTGGATTGAATGACATCTATGTGATCTCATATTATTTTCAGCACTTAAATTGTTTTCTTGATGGAATACAAATCGGTATTGAAATATTCAAAAATTTGGATTTGTTTCACGAATTATTGTGATTTTTGCTTTCGAGACCGTACGCAATCTGCGCTTTTTGTTATACCGGAACTGAGCTTTTATCTCTCTTTCCTCTATGAACTAATGGTGTTAGTGATTTCTTTTGTCTAGTATCACTGTTTGACAATTTGTGACAAAAAGGGGGAGAACAGAAATGCAGAACAAGGATAGGGAGAACATAGATGCTCAAATGGGGGAGAAAAGAAAAGAATGATTAAAAATGGAGGCCGAAAAACAAAAACCAAAAGACGAATCAAATGTAGGATTTACATTTAATTTCTAACGACTACTTTTGATTTGGTTTGGAGTTTTTGTTTTGGCAGGATCTACATCACTTTAAGACTCCAAGTCCTAGTCATAGAGTTTGTTCTAAGACTGGTTCAAATGTATTTTTGTTTATTGGTCTTCACGCAAAGAAATCAATGTTTTTGGTGATGACATTGAGTTTTCGATTTTTTTGGTAAGATGAGTGTCGTGAGCGTTTTATGTATTTTTGGGTTTGTCACGAAATTGCCAAGGGGGAGAATTGTTACGGCATTTTGGTTTGGCATATTTCGTGGAGTTGAGGTCGGAGTCTTGAAGTGATCAAATTGTCAATCAGCAATCGAAGACTTAGAGAAGATTCAACAAGAGGTTCAGTTGACACTCAGTGTTTTGAGTCATGAAGATTGAAGTGAAGAATGTGGATCA
>CM055068.1:29396108-29421202 GCA_029204045.2 Tillandsia leiboldiana | reverse complement strand
TGTGGATCCTAATATATACAAACTTACAATTGGTATCGGAGCGGGTTTTAGGTTTATCTTCGTGGCGGGTGAAATGGGTAAGATATTTCCGTATCACCTCTTCCTTTTGATGTGCTACATGAATGGGTACTTGAAATTGCGGATGAAGCTTTCTCAGAATTGTTGTGTGGGCTGTTTCGGCATTTTGGTATTGGCATATTTCGTGAGTCAAGTCAGTGAGTTGAGTCGGAGTCTTAAAGGGATCAAATTGTCAATCAGCAATCAAAGACTTAGAGAAGATTCAACAAGAGCTCAAGTTGACACTCAGTGCTTGAGTCTTGAAGATTGAAGTTGAAGAATGTGGATCATTACATCAATCTCAAGAAGAAAGTATTCAAGAGGATCAGGTATGTTTAACTAAATAATTGTGGTGATCCGAATACTTTCTTATAGTGTAGAAACACTTGGATGAACTTTTAATTGCATAAAATCAAAAACTGGACATGGACATGTTCAGGATCCGGATCAGAGCCAACGATCCGATCCCGAAGGGTGTTGTCATTGGCAATTCATCCGGATCCAGCCATTTCCGATCCGATCCCGAACATGGGTTTTTTTTGCTGAATTGCATGAACGATCCGGATCGGACCTTGCATCCGGATCCCGAACCCTTGGTTTTCTGAATCGTCAATCTCGTTACGACGATCCGGATCGCAGTAAATCCGATCCGGATCGCCGTCCTGAAAATTTCCAGATAAGGTATGTTTTTGATTCTTATCTCTTTCCAAAGGTTTCTAAACTATAAATAGACATTTAGGGTTTCCTCAAAACGTGGGTTCTACCGATTAATTTATAAAACACTTGAGAGCAACCCTAGAGGCTAGGTTTTTATCGTTCTTCTTATAGCCTCTTTTTAGGTCAATTCGACGGTTCTTTCAAGAACATATCTTTTGTCGAATTGATCTAATCTTTGCTTAGAGATTTCTTCTACGGTTCTTCATTGATATCTAAGCAAAGGATCACCATCGAAGTCAATATTCTTATCGACTGAGTTTGCGTCGTGGATTCGACGTGGCATCGTGGATTCGGTGTGCTAAAGGCGTTTCGTGGATTCGAAGTGTGCTCGTGGATTCGAGTGGCGTTCGTGATTCGAACGTGTGCAGTGGACGTGCAAACGGTGGAGCGCGAGGTCCAAGAATTGAAGGAGGGGTTAAATCCGTGGAGACGGTAATCACCTTGTTATTTTTCTTTTCTTAGGGATTGTTATTGCGTGGATATCCAACCGGTCAGCGCAAGGTCCGAAGAAGCTGAAGGAGTTTGAGTCCGTGGAGTCGGTAATCACCTTGTTATTCTTCTATTCTTAGTGGATTGTTATTGCGTGTTGGTCCCGTGGTTTTTCTCCTGGATTGGAGTTCCACGTATATCTCGGTGTGGCTGTTTTATTTTCCGCATTGGTTTTATTTTGCACTGAGATGGTTTTTAAGTATTACACCTATTCACCCCCCCTCTAGTTGTTTGATAGTACCTATTAGATCCTTGTGGATCCTTAAAAACCTACAATTGGTATCAGAGCAGGTTTTAGGTTTATCTATCATGATGGGTGAAGTGGTAATATTTATAGACCTCCTCTTTTTGATGGGACTAATTATGCTTATTGGAAAGTGCGGATGAGAGCTTTTCTCATCGCAATTGATGAGCGGTATGGCAATCCGTGAATACGGTTGGGTGCATCCTGTTGAGGAAGTAGGAAATTCTACTACCCCAAAACCTCGCTCTAGATGGTCCAAAGAGGATTTGAAAGATCTTCTTACAATGGGAAAGGTATGAACGCTTTATTTATTCTCTTTCCTCGCGACTGAGTTCACACGAATTTCCGCGTGTGAAACCGCGAAGGAAATTTGGGATATTCTCAAAATTACACATGAGGGTACTAATCTTGTAAAAATTCAAAAGCTCCAGATGCTTACAAGTCAATTTGACTCTATTCATATGGAAGAGCATGAATTGTTTACAGATTATTACACTAGACTTCAAGATGTAATAAATACATGTGCTAATTTAGGAGAAAAGATCCCGGAGTCGAAAATTGTAAGAAAGATACTTCGGACTCTTCCGGAACGGTTTAGGGCAAAGGTTACCGCCATTGAAACCGTTAGTCATCCGGATGAGATGAGTGTAGAGGAATTAGTAGGTGCTTTGCAACTTATGAAATGACTTTTCCTACTAATCAAGTTTCTTCCAAGTCTTCTTCTAAGCTTACAGGTATTGCATTCAAATCAACAAAGGAAGAAGATAGCGAATCAAGTTCCGACGATGAAATCTCTTTTGCCGATTTTGAAGAACAATTGGCGCGGATCACAAAGAAATTTCGTCGGAAATTTTGGAAGAATCGAACCGATGGATCTTCATCCACGAAACCTTCTAAAGGATCATCGGGTTCTAAATCCTCTAACCTCAAAGGCTTTGCAAAACCTTCTAAAGAAAAAGAAAAAGATGATTTCGAAGGGGAAATCCAATGCTATCGATGCAAAGGCTACGGCCATTTTTCAACGGATTGTCCTTCTCCGAAATCATAAAAAAGAAGGCTTTGCAAGCGAAAACTTGGGACGATTCTACTTCTAATGAATCGACCTCAAGTAAAGAGGAAAAAATCGTTGCTTCTCATGCCTCTCATTTTCCCTCTTCTAATAATTGTTTATCATCTTTAGTCACTGACTCTACTCCTTTGATTTTGTATGAAACATCAACAACCGGCGGAGAGTCATCAAGTGAGGGGAGTCGGACGAGGAAGAACTCGTTGAGGCATATCAACAACTTCTTGCGGAATCTAAGAAGATGGCCAACATATCAAGAAGTTGAGAAAGCAACGACTTGAGATCAAGACGAGAATCATGCTTTAAAGATAAAACTTCATGATCTCGAGGAGGAACGAGAGCTTTTATTGGATAATAATAAAATCCTCCAAGAAAAGCGAAACCAATCGGAAACACGCTAAATCCCATATGGACAAGATTGATTTTCTAGAAAAACAGTTTGAGGATATTCATGTCACCAACCAAGCATTGACCAAGCAAGTTCATCAACTTAAATCCGACATACAAAGGTTTCAACCGGTTCCAAGAAACTTGATTGTATGTCCGGATTAGGTCAAACAAGCAAGGTTGGTTTGGGATTCAAAAAGGACCAAACTGTGCATGCTTCAAGTTCCACATGAAATTGAAAGGAAGAACTTGTCACCTTTGTGGACTTGAAGGACATTTGGTGAAGAATTGCCCGAAAAAGAGAAAGAAGAATCCTTCGGCAACTTCATCTACGGAGCGACTCAACGGAATCAAAAGACACATCAAGTCAAAGGAGTTCACTCAACCCCCCAAAGGTCCGAGCCACAACATCAATCATACAAGTGGATCATTGCGAGGCAAAGACCTAAGGTGGATCAACAGTCAAAGCGGACAACCCCCCGGCCACAACGAATCAAGACAACCCCAAATCCAGCGATTTGGATTCGGAAAGGTGATATCTTTCCTTGTCTTAAGTTCTAATTAGCTTATGACGGTATGTAATGCTTTGATTGGTTTTTCCCTTTATATTTTCTTAATCTTTGCATTACAATGTGTTTTCAATGCTCTTAGTTTTATGTTTTGATCTTTAACAAAAGGTTTTTAATGAAACAAGTGCCTTGAATAAAAAGGGGCTTCACCGGTTATTCACTCCAAATTAATTTTATATGGATTATCAACTTTACTCCATAATCATAATCTTGAAGATACTTCATTATAGGAGTTTTTGATATTATAAGCATCAAATTTTAGAATCATGTGTGATATTTAGATGCTAATCTATCTCGGTTGTGTGAATTCATTGTGATAAACGTGAGGACAACCGATAGACCTAAAATTTGGGATTTAATTCTTTCACGTAAGAGATTGCATTCTTACAAGGGTATTGAAATGATTTGCAAAAGATGTGGAAAGAGTTACATCCGAAAGGAGGTGTGGAAAAACTACCACCACATGTTGGAAAGAGCTGCCACCCCGGTCGTCCGGTCTGTGTGTGAAGCTACCACATGTTTTGATGCTTGAAAAATATTTCTTGAAATTTGTTTAGTTGAAGCATCGGAGATTCATATTCAAAGTTCTTTATATTCTGAATAATCTCCTGGTTGGTATAAGGTGGGATAGTTGAAAGATGCTCAAAGAGCCACCCTTAGGTATTTTAGTGCTTATCTCAAATTTGAAAGGTAAGAAATCAAATTGATGTCATTTGGAAATCTCTGTAAGTCCATCTTTGTACATCCGTTACATCTTGATAGACTTTGGATCTCAAGATTATTTTTGATGACTTGTGTTTGATGATATAACATGAAAAAACGGTTTATTAATGTTTTACCTTTATTTTTCATGATTTTGTAGTAAATCTTTTTAATTTTTATAATTAATTGGATTGAATGAACATCTATGTGATCTCATTTTTTTTTTTTTCTCACAAGCACTTAAATTGTTTTCTTGATGGAATACAAATCGGTAATTCAATTATTTCAAAATCTGGATTTGTTTCAAGAAATTATGTGATTTTTGCTTTTGGCTACCGGTACGCAATCTGTGTTTTTGTTATATACCAGAACTGAGCTTTTATCTCTCTTTCTCTATGAACTAATGCTGTTAGTGATTTCCTTTTGTCTAGTATGTTCACTGTTTGACAATTTGTGACAAAAAGGAGGAGAACAGAAAATAATGATCGTATCACAAAGGGGGAGAACATAAATGCTCAAGACAGGGAAGAACATGGAGAACATGGGAGAACATGTTAGAGATGCTCATGATAGGGGGAGATAAAGAAAAGGATTGAAAGAGCCGAAAACAAAAGAACCAAAAGGACGAATCAAATGTAGGATTTTAATTTCTACACGACTAACGTTTGATTTTGTTTGGAGTTTTGTTTTGCAGGAATTTACATCACTTTAAGACTCCAAGTCCTAAGTCATAGAGTATGTTCTAGGACTGTTTGGTTCAAATGTAATTTTGTATTTATTGGATCTTTCAAGCAAAGAAAATCAATGTTTTGGTTATAACATTGAATTTCGACTTTTTGGTTTAAGATAAGTGACTTGAGCGCTTTTATGTATTTTGGGTTTTGTCATGAAATTGCCAAAGGGGGAGATTGTTACGGCATTTTGGTGTTGGCATATTTCGTGAGTCAAGTCAGTGAGTTGAGTCGGAGTCTTAAAGGGATCAAATTGTCAATCAGCAATCAAAGACTTAGAGAAGATTCAACAAGAGCTCAAGTTGACACTCAGTGTCTTGAGTCTTGAAGATTGAAGTTGAAGAATTGTGGATCAGTTACATCAATCTCAAGAAGAAAGTATTCAAGAGGATCAGGTATGTTTAACTAAATAATTGTGGTGATCCGAATACTTTCTTATAGTGTAGAAACACTTGGATGATCTTTTAATTACATAAAAATAAAAAACTGGACATGGGACATGTTCAGGATCCGGATCAGACCTTGCAATCCGGATCCCGAAGGGTACTTGTTCATTGGCAATTTCAATCCGGATCCTAGGCCATTCCGATCGGGATCCCGAACATGGGACTTTGCTGAATTGCATGAACGATCCGGATCGGACCTTGCAATCCGGATCCCGAACCCTTGGTTTTCTGGAATCGTCAATCTCGTTACGACGATCCGGATCGCAGTAAATCCGATCCGGATCGCCGTCCTGAAAATTTCCAGATAAGGTATGTTTTTGATTCTTATCTCTTTCCAAAGGTTTCTAAACTATAAATAGACGTTTAGGGTTTCTCAAAAACGTGGGTTCTCTACCGATTAATTTATAAAACACTTGAGAGCAACCCTAGAGGCTAGGTTTCTATCGTTCTTCATTATAGCCTCTTTTAGGTCAATTCGACGGTTCTTTCAAGAACATATTTTTCGTCGAATTGATCTAATCTTTGCTTAGAGATTTCTTCTACGGTTCCTCAACGAGAATCTAAGCAAAGGATCACCATCGAAGTCAATATTCTTATCGACTGAGTTTGCGTCGTGGATTCGACGTGGCATCGTGGATTCGGTGTGCTAAAGGCGTTTCGTGGATTCGAAATGTGTGCTCGTGGATTCGAGTGGCGTTCGTGGATTTGAACGTGTGCAGTGGACCTGCAAACGGTGGAGCGCGAGGTCCGAAGAAATTGAAGGAGGGGTTAAATCCTTGGAGACGGTAATCACCTTGTTATTCTTCTTTTCTTAGTGGATTGTTATTGCGTGGACATCCAACCGGTCAGCGCAAGGTCCGAAGAAGCTGAAGGAGGGGTTGAGTCTGTGGAGTCGGTAATCACCTTGTTATTCTTCTATTCTTAGTGGATTGTTATTGCGTGTTGGTCCCGTGGTTTTTCTCCTGGATTGGAGTTTCAACGTATATCTCGGTGTGCTATTTTTATTTTCCGCATTGGTTTTTATTTTGCACTGAGTTTGATTTTATAAGTATTACACCTATTCACCCCCCCTCTAGTTGTTTGATAGTACCTATTTAGATCCTTGTGGATTCTTTAAAAACCTACACGGGCTTGGCAATTCGTGGAATACGGTTGGGTTCATCCTGTTGAGGAAGTAGGAAATTCTACTACCCCAAAACCTCGCTCTAGATGGTCCAAAGAGGAATTCGAAAGATTTTCTTACAATGGGAAAGGTATGAACGCTCTATTTAATTCTCTTTCCTTGACTGAGTTCACACGAATTTCCGCGTGTGAAACCGCGAAGGAAATTTGGGATATTCTCAAAATTACACATGAGCGTACTAATCTTGTAAAAATTCAAAAGCTCCAGATGCTTACAAGTCAATTTGACTCTATTCATATGGAAGAGCATGAATTGTTTACAGATTATTACACTAGACTTCAAGATGTAATCAATACTTGTGCTAATTTAGGAGAAAAGATCCCGAAGTCGAAAATTGTAAGAAAGATACTTCGGACTCTTCCGGAACGGTTTAGGGCAAAGGTTGCCGCCATTGAAACCGTTAGTCATCCGGATGAGATGAGAGTAGAGGAATTAGTAGGTGCTTTACAAACTTATGAGATGACTTTTCCTACTAATCAAGTTTCTTCCAAGTCTTCTTCTAAGCTTACAGGTATTGCATTCAAATCAACAATGGAAGAAGATGGCGAATCAAGTTCTGACGATGAAATCTCTTTTGCCGATTTTGAAGAACAATTGGCGCGGATCGAAAAGAAATTTCGTCGAAAATTTTGGAAGAATCGAACCGATGGATCTTCATCCTCGAAATCATCTAAAGGATCATCGGGTCCTAAATCCTCTAAACTCAAAGGCGTTGCAAAACCTTCTAAAGAAAAAGAAAAAGATGAATTCGAAGGGGAAATCCAATGTTATCGATGCAAAGGCTACGACCATATTTCAACAGATTGTCCTTCTCCGAAATCATATAAAAAGAAGGCTTTGCAAGCGAAAACTTGGGACGATTCTACTTCTAATGAATCGACCTCAAGTAAAGAGGAAAAAGTCGTTGCCTTTCATGCCTCTCAAATTCCCTCTTCTAATATTTGCTTATCATCTTTAATCACTGACTCTATTCCTTTGATTTTGCATGAAACATCAATATCCGGCGGAGAGTCATCAAGTGAGGGGGAGTCGAACGAAGAAGAACTCGTTGAGGCATATCAACAACTTCTTGCGGAATCTAAGAAGATGGCCAAGCATATCAAGAAGTTGAGGAAGCAACGACTAGAGACTCAAGACGAGAATCATGCTTTAAAGATAAAACTTCATGATCTCGAGGAGGAACGAGAGCATTTATTGGATAATAATAAAATCCTCCAAGAAAAGATAAATCAATCGGAAACGATCGTTAATTCCCATATTAACAAGATTGATTTTCTAGAAAATCAGTTTGAGGAAATTCATGTCACCAACCAAGCTTTGACCAAGCAAGTTCATCAACTTAAATCCGACATACAAAGGCTTTCAACCGGTTCCTAGAAACTTGATTGTATGTCCGGATTAGGTCAAACAAGAAAGGTTGGTTTGGGATTCAAGAAGAACCAAACTGTGAAGGCTTCAAGTTCCACAACTAAATTGAGAGGAAGAACTTGTCACCAATGTAGACTTGAAGGACACTTGATGAAGATGTGCCCGAAAAAGAGAAAGAGGAATTCTTCGGCAACTTCATCTACGGAGCAGACTCAACGGAATCAAAAGACACATCAAGTCAATGGAGTTCACTCAATCCACCAAAGGTCCAAGCCACAACTTCAATCATACAAGTGGATCATTGCGAGGCAAAGACCTAAGGTGGACCAACAGTCGAAGCTATCATCTCCCAACCACAATGAATCAAGACAACCCAAAATTCGACGATTTTGGATTCAGAAAGGTGATATCTTTCCTTGTCTTAAGTTCTAAATAGCTTATGACTGTATGTAATGCTTTGATTGGTTTTCCTTTCATATTTTTCTAAATCTCTGCATTACATGTTTTCAATGCTCTTCGTTTTTATGTTTTGTTTTTGAACAAAAGGGTTTTAACGAACAAGTGCATTGAATAAACAGGGTTTCACTGTTAATCACTCCAATTTAATTTTATATGAATTATCAACTTTACTCTATAATCAAAATTCTTGAAGATACTTCATTATAAGAGTTTTTGATAATTATATTCATCAAATTTTAGTAATCATGTGTGATCTTTAGATGATTATTCTATCTCGGTTGTGTGAGTTCTTTGTGATAAATATGAGACAACCGATAGACTAAAATTTAGGATTTAATTCTTTCACATAAGAGAATGTGTTTTCTTACAAGGGTAATAAAATGAATTGCAAAAGATGTGGAAAGAGTTACATCCGAAAGGAGTGTGAAAACTACCACCACATGTTGGAAAGAGCTGCCACCCCGGTCGTCCGGTTTGTGTGTGAAGCTACCACATGTTTTGGATGCTTGAAAAATAGTTTATGAATTTTTGTTTAGTTAAAGCATTCGGAGATTTAATTTCAAAGTTCTTATTTTGAATAATCTCCTGGTTGGTATAAGGTGGGATAGTTGAAAGATGCTCAAAGAGCCACCCTTAGGTATTTTAGTGCTTATCTCAATTTGAAAGGGTAGAAATCAAATTGATGTCATTTGAAAATCTCTGTAAGTCATCTTTGTAAATCCGTTACATTTTGATAAACTTTGGATCTCAAGATTATTTTTGATGACTTGTGTTTGACGTATATAATATGAAAAACGGTTTATAATGTCTTATCTTTGTTTTTCATGATTTCGGAGTAAATCTTTTTAATTTTTGTAAAATTAATTGGATTGAATGACATCTATTTGATCTCATATTATTTTCAAGCACTTAAATTATTTTCTTGATGGAATGCAAATCGGTATTTGAAAGATTCCAAATTTTCGATTTGTTTCAAGAATTTTTGTGATTTTTGCCTTTAAGGACCGGTACGAAATCGGCGTTTTTGTTATATACCGGAACTGAGCTTTTATCTCTCTTTCTCTATGAACTAATGGTGTTAGTGATTTCTTTTTGCCTATATTCACTGTTTGACAATTTGTGACAAAAAGGGGGAGAACAGAAATAGCGGGAGAACAGAGATAGGGGGAGAACAGAGATGCTCAAGATAGGGGGAGATAAAGAAAAGAGATGATGAAAAAGGAGGCCGAAAAACAAAAAGAACCAAAATGACGAATCAAATGTAGGATTTACATTTAATTTCAAACGACTGACTTTTGATTTTGTTTGGAGTTTTGTTTTGCAGGATCTACATCACTTTAAGACTCCAAGTCCCAAGTCATTGAGTTTGTTCTAAGATTGGTTCAAATGTAATTTTTGTTTATTGGATCTTTCACGCAAAGAAAGTCAATGTTTTGGTGATGATATTGAGTTTCGATTTTTTGGTTTAAGATGAGTGTCTTGAGCGTTTTATGTATTTTTGGGTTTTGTCACGAAATTGCCAAAGGGGGAGATTGTTACGGCTTTTTGTGTTGGCATATTTCGTGAGTTGAGTCGGAGTCTTGAAGTGATCAAATTGTCTATCAGCAATCGAAGACTTAGAGAAGATTCAACAAGAGTTCAAGTTGACACTCAGTGTTTTGAGTCCTGAAGATTGAAGTAGAAGAATTGTGGATCATATACATCAATCTCAAGGAAAATGGATTCGGAATGATCAGGTACATTTAACTAAATAATTTTGGTGATCCAAATACATTTGAGTAGTTTAGAAACACTTGGATAAGTTTTCATTGCATAAAAGTCAAAAACTGTTTTTTTCAGGAAATCCGTTCAGGACTGGAAATTCTGTTCAGGACTGTTTTGTTAATCCAGTCCAGACCGTGGATTCCAGTCCGGAGCCCGAACCTTGTTTTTTCAGGAATTCTCTGAAAAACAACGACAGTCCTGAACCAGTCCGGACCGTCGTGCGGAAAAAATTCTGTTAAG
The DNA here is from genome assembly GCA_029204045.2 of Tillandsia leiboldiana. NCBI lineage: Eukaryota > Viridiplantae > Streptophyta > Magnoliopsida > Poales > Bromeliaceae > Tillandsia > Tillandsia leiboldiana. The sequence continues at coordinate 29,410,780 of CM055068.1, read as the reverse complement.
TCAGTTTTTGATGCTTATCTCTTTCCAAAGGTTTCTAACCTATAAATAGACACTTAGGGTTTCTCAAGAACTACCGATTAATATATAAAACACTTGAGAGCAACCCTAGAGGCTAGGTTTTTATCGTTCTTCTTTATAGCCTCTTTTAGGTCAATTCGACGGTTCTTCCAAGATCTATCTTTTGTCGAATTGATCTAATATTTGCTTAGAGATTCCATCCATGGTTCTTCAATGATATTCTAAGCAAAGGATCACCATCGAAGCTTTTAACAAGTTTGCGTCGTGGATTCGACGTAGCATCGTGGATTCGATGTGTTGAAGGCGTTTCGTGGATTCAAAACGTGTGCTCGTGGATTCGAGTGGCGTTCGTGGATTCGAACGTGTGCAGTGGACGTGCAATCGGTGAGCGCAAGATCCGAAGAAGTTGAAGGAGGGGTTTGAGTCCGTGGAGTCGGTAATCACCTTGTTATTCTTCTATTCCTAGTGGATTGTTATTGCGTGTTGGTCCCGTGGTTTTTCTCCTGGATTGGAGTTTCCACGTATATCTCGGTGTGCTGTTTTTTATTTCCGCATTGGTTTTTATTTTGCACTGAGATTGGTTTTATAAGTATTACACCTATTCACCCCCCCTCTAGTTGTTTGATAGCACCTATTTAGATCCTTGTGGATCCTTAATATATAAAACCTACATGAACCTGCATTCTCGGTACATGTCGCGCAAGTCTCGGCTCCAAACAACATCACCCCAACATGCAACACCACAACAACAACATCACAACACAATTCACTAATCATACCCCAAAACGTACACAAAACAGCATTGCTGTTTTTCCCAAACAGCACACAGAGGGGCATTCTCACCTCCAAGTAGTGCTCCAAAAATTCTAGAAAATTCATGGTTTGGATCCTCGCGACGAGTAACCCCAAAATGAGTATTTATACACCTCGTTCCGACACCTGTAGGCCAAGATACAAATTAAACAATGCGGGGCGCCGGTAATCCACAATACTGCAAAACTGCGAGATACAACCCCAAAGAATCTTAAATCTCACCTTTGTAGAGTCCTCAGAAAAATCCAATAAAAATACGAGCGCGTTCCTCTCGAAGAGTAGATGTCAATCGAGTCCTTAAACGCATCATTCCGATGCTCGTAGGTTGAGATAGAAAATCGACAATACTCCGCTATCCAAAACCTCGCAGCTGAAAAAGGGGTCACAGAAACACCTCGGGAACAGTGCCGACAACTCAAAACAAGGAGAAGTGATCAACACAAAAAACGAACCCTTACCTCTCGTGAATGTGCTGCCGCAAAAATCGGCTCAAAATTCCATCGGGGTGATCCGGTGTGCCTCGCGGACTGAAGAGTGACGGTAATTGCCAAAAATCCAAGGTGCGTCGATGTTCGTCGCGTCGCAGATAAGGCCGAAGCCGCAATCTCCAAAAATCCCGAAAATCCATCAGAAGGTGGAGGACACAGTTTGGAAGATCATGCTGTAGGAGGGCTCCCAGAGAAACCAAAAAACCCGCACCAAAGAACTCATTGCCTATTTATAGGCTGAAGAAAAAAGGGAAAAACACATTTCCAGGTACATTTTCCGGGCGCCCGAAACTTTCGGGCGCCTACAGTGCACCCGAAAGTCCCCAAACTGGCTGCGTCCAAAACCACTGTGATGCACCACGTTAGCCCGCACAGCAAACACGGACCACAGCCAACAGCATTGCTCCACATGGCGTGCACCACTGCATGCGGGTGGTTGGCACCGGCCAACCACACGCGGCCACGTGGACCGCACCCACTCATGGCCCACGTGCGCTCGCGTGCTCCCCGCGCAGCCGCCTGCCACCCTGACCGGCACGTAGCCCGAGGCGTCCCCCGCCTACTCCGTGGCCCAAGCCCATGCACCAACCAATCCTACGCGGCCACGTGCCCCAAGGCAAACCAACAGGAAAATGACACGTGGCAAGGCGATCCCGTGAACCGCGCGCCTGCCCGCGCCCGTGCGCTGCCCGCCGCCGCTCCGCCGCCTGCCCGAGCCCGCGCTGCCGCGCTCCGCCGCTGCCCGCTGCCGCCTCCACTGCCCGCCGGTCGCCGGAACAGTGCCAAGTGCCTCGAAAACCGCACGCGTCATCCGGGCTCCAGAAAATACAAGTAAATAATCCATTTTCATCGTTTTCGCACGCTGAATCCAAATCCGCTGTCCGTTTTTCCAAATTTCAACTCTAAAAATTGCCGAAGGCATCCGAAACGGTATTCTTTTGTCCAAACTTCGCGCCGAGTCCAATTTTAATATCCGCTTCGCGCGAAACTACTTCTAAACATCCGACGGGGTCCTCCGATCACTCACGTGATCCATTTTAAGCCCGAAGTCCATCACTTGTGTCCAAATTGTGCACAAACACCACCGACACACCACGTAGGCTTCCAGAAGCTGCCGATCAACTAGTAAACTCATCGTGGGGATCCGGGTCCTCACACCTTGAGCATTTAGATAGAGGCATAGTAGCTGTAGAGTTATTTTCAGCCTTTCTCTTATAGTATTACATTAGTTTCTTTATGCCTCTAGTAGACTTAGTGGGCAGACCGTCGGGCTTGGTGGCGGTACACACTGAGAACAACGTGACGGTATAGTTCTCACACCTGCTGTTGGTAACTTTTTCCAGGGACCTCTTCTCCAGTTCCTATTGCTCCAGTTGCTGATCCATCTGATCGAGGTAAGGGAGTCACGAGTTAGATCCCTACCCATCTCTAGTGAGAGAGTAGATGTACCCCCTTTTTGGTGATGTTTTAGTACTGTCAGTGGTTTGGAGGTATCTTGTACTTTTTATTTTGAGAGTTTTATTTTGGAGAGACTTTGTATTGTGAGGACCTGACATATACTATTTGGAGTTGTAGTTATTTTATTTCTGTTGTTTACTTTTCCGCTCTGATATCTGTATAGTAGATAGTATTACCTTTTGTAGGTTAGTCGCTTCGTCTATACGGGGTTTCTCGTATGGGCGACGGATCTGTTGGCGGGCCCGGGTCGTAGTTTCGACCCCGGGGCTTGACAACGCGTCCACGCGGGGTCTACGGCGGGGCGCATGGGCCGCGGTTCCCGCCGGGGTCGCCGGGTCCATGAGCCCGCCAATGTGTGCGCACCACGTGGCCTGGCGCGGTCAACGGTGCGCCGCGCCCTACGCGATCTGCGCCGCGACTCCCGCTCCGCCGCCGGGCCAATTGGAGCCCGCGAAATGTCCCAGCCGCACCGCCCGCTGGTCCCGGCGCACGCCAAGTGGGCCGTGGACCGGCCCACCCAAAAATTCGTCCCGTTAGGCCCAATTTGCTTGAAAATATCCGATTTTCAACATTTTCGTGTGCTAAGTCCGTTTTTGCGTCCGTTTGACGCACTACGGGCTCGGTACACTAATAATAGGTATTTTCTCACCGACGACCATGTGAGGACCCGAATTCCCGCGAGAGGATTACTGTTGGATTAGCAGCTTCTGGAGGCCTTTGTTGGGTGTTGGAGGTGTCTGGGTGCGTATCGGCCTAAAGAAAGGGGCTCAATGCGTTGATGTAATAACCGCGGGTTTACTTCCCTTTTGGTCTTACCTGTGAATTTATTTCGAACCGCTTTTCGGCTAAGGGGTCCGGGGTACGTTTTTTTTCTCGCGTCGTTTTGGGCAGGCCGTCGGGGCTCGCGGGTATTTTTAGAGAATAAAGCCCGCGAAACGAAGACCGGCGGCGCGATCGGATCAGTTTTCCGACCCCGGAAGCTCCCGGAATAAATTCCTGAAGTTGTTGATGTTCGAGGGGTCAGCACGCCTTCGCTGAGGTAAACCAGACCCGGATTTAATTAAACTTGATTTAATTTAATTTAATTGGATTTAAACTAGTTTAACTCGACTCAATTTAATTTCTATTTGATCGATGTTAATCTAATTTAATGTGGTTTAATTTAGGGGTTTGGGGAACCAAATCCCCGTCGGCTGCACCCAAACAACTGACTTAAACTCCAAGGGGGGGGGATTAGGGTCCCCCGCTCCTTTCTTTTCCCCTTTCGCACGCGTGAAAACCCCAAGCCTTTCCCCCACCCGTACCGAGGCGACGCGAGAGCCGGAATCTTGACGAGGAGAAGGAGGAGATTGATCGCCTCCCCGCAAGATCCGACGAGCGCAAAAAGGATGATCCCTCTCCTTCGCCCGGCGCCGACGGAAACAAGGTGAGCCGTGCTTTCGCCTTCTTGTTTCGTTTCTTGTTTCGTTTCTTGTGTCGGTTCTTGTTTCGGGCAAGGGGAGGGAAATCCCTTGAATTGTCGGGGGTCTCGTGCCGCGTGCGAGGCGATTTCGGGGACCAAACGGGAGGCCGCCGCCGCCGTGGTTAAACGGGAGGCCGCCGCCGCCGTCACCGTGTTCACGGGGTCATCGCCGAAGCCGCCGTGATCGCGGGGTCGCGATCGGAGCCAAAAACGGACGCAATGTTGGGGTTTTCTGGCCGTGGTCCACCCGTCCGGGTGCACCCGGTGCACGTCGCTCCGGCCCGGGGCCGCAGACCCGGCGCACAGAGCTGTGCGCCAGGCCGCGCGGTCCACCGGGCCGGCGTGCACCCGGCGCACGTTTCCCGGCCCGGGGACGCGGACCCGGTGCACGGGCCGGTGCGCCAGGTCGCGCGGTGCACGCCCGGGCGTGCACCCGGCATGCGCCACAGCAGCAGCGGGGCCTGGACCCGGTGCGCGCCCGCACCCGTGCGCGGCCCGGCCCAAGACGGCGTTGGTCCACCGCGCCGCGTGCTCCCGGCCCACGCCTTTGCTGCCGCCGTCGTGGACCCGGTCCACGTATGGGCCCGTACACCCACTTTCAGAAAAAGGGCCCAGGAGCTCCGTTTTTAGCCCGGTTCGCCCCGTTTTTGAGTGTTTTAAACCGCGACGATGTTTTTGACGAATGAATTTGTGTTACAGCTGTTCGGGCGCGTGGTGAGGGTTTTTCTATCGGAATTTCCACACGTCTCTTTCTTCGTGTTTGATGTGGGTTTTTGTTTTAAGTTCTAATATTAAATTGTATCTTGTTGGGTGGGGTCAACCTTGTGCGTACTTGGGTTAAAGATCGAAGGGTGGTCGACATTACTCTTTTGATTGTGCCGACTGTTATAATAAAGAAAAAAAAAGGGGATATAGAAAGAAGGTTCTAAATTTTATATGAATCTCAGGCTTGGGTTAGAACATTGAGGGAAAGCATCAACTAATCATTTATAGTTTTACTGTTCTCTCGCTCTAATATATATATGGCACTTCATATGGCTCCTACACTTGGATGTTTTTACATATTGTTTCACATATATGTATATTGCTTCACGGTTCCTGTGCTCGAGGCTGCGACACGCGCACCCGCGGTTTGGCCACCGCAAGGGTGCGCTTTTCCGGAAAAGTGGTCTATAGACCCGTGTATACCCACGAGGTGACGTAGTGGGGCCCTTTATTAGTTGTGGGGTTTGAGGCGCCGAGGTGCGAGCGGTGCGACCCGTCGGTTTAGTTGTCCGACGCGGTCGGGTGTTACAGGTACGGTACGGCCGCCGGTTTGGTAGTCCGGCGCGGCCGGGTATGGCAGGATACAGGTGTACAGGTTATCGTTCCCTCTTGCGAGGGTGGTTGCTCCGGTTATCTTCACGGTTTGTTTTACTGTATTTTCCTGCTTCACTATTTTTTTTCTCCGTCACTGACTTCCCACTTCGTGACAGGGACCAGATGGGGGGAGAGGTAGGCGACGGTGAGGACGGGGCAGGAGCTTCTGGGTTGCTGGGAACCCTGGACTGTATTTCTTCTTTTATTCTTGCATTTCATTTACTTTGTAGTCGTGTGTGAGGTTCTCGATACCCTCGTGGGGTCGACGTGGATGTCGGTATGAGTTGCATTTAGTTATCCTTTTATGCATTACTATTCCTTCTATTTCTGTTGGCCATTTGAAAAAGGAAAAAGAAAACTAAACCAAAGAAAAGATTGCGAAAATCGTTTTTAAAATCTAAGTGTCGTGTGGGCACTGGTTTCAAAACCCTGTGGATTTATGGATTGCGAAATGGATTTCAAAACTTGGGTGTCGTGTGGGCACCGTTTTCAAAACCTTGTGGATTTATGCTGATTGTGAAACTCGTTTTCAAAACATAAGCGCCGAGTGGGCGCTCTTTTAAATCTGTGGATTTATCCTTTTCAAATTGATCGGCCATGCTCTTTAACAACTTGAATGCTAGTTGTATGTTAGTAACCGATGTGATTGAATGGTTGTGAATGTTTGGGAGATGTACTAAACGCTACGCCGTGCACATACAGGGGAGACTCTGTCCGTTTGAAGAGAGATCCTGTATGTGCGGCGGGTCTGGGCACGCGCCGGGGAAGAGAAGTCTCTTTTGAAAAGAAAAAAAAAAAAAGAAAAAAAAAAGAAAAAAAAAAACAAACCCCCGGGGCGTGACAGATTAAGATGGTATCAGAGATATGAACTCCTTTCAATCACAACGGTTAGTGCCGACATCCATGTAAATACCTCACTTGTGCTACAGATGAATGAAATGGGTAGGGCATAGGAGTGTAGAACGTGAGTGATCGGGGGCGAGATTTGAGTTTTTCTCACTAGGCGGTTCGTGGTTGGTAAGCGAAATCTGATGTTGACCATTGTTGTGTGTGACAGACATGGCCCGTACTAGATCATCGGCTGGGGATGCCGAGGCAGACGCGACAACATCTACGGCCGCGGAGAACCAGCTCCTGCGGCAGCAATTGCGGGAGATGGCGGGGCAACTGGCCACTCTCACCGATCACGTGCGTCAGTTGACGCAACAGCAGCAGGCCGCGACGGTGACGGCCGCCCCGGTCCCTCCGCAGGGGCCACCAGCACCGGCCACGATACCACCGCCAGCACCAGCCGCGGCACCACCGACTGCGCCACCGCCGGCAGCGACTACGGGACCGGCGTCAGGGACAACCAGCAGGGTTACTCTTGAGGAGACTATAGTCACACCTACCCCTACCGTGGCTGCCGCCGCCACGGGGGGGGACGGGCGTGATGACTGAACGAGATCGGGTGCGAGCCAATCTGAAGGACTTCAAGAAACACGACCCCCCCACGTTCGAAGGAGACACGACCGATCCTTGGGTCGTAGAGAAATGGGTGGGGTCGATGGAAAAGCTCTTTGAAGACTTACTTATGGAGGATCACGAGCGGGTTCCCCTAGCCGTCTATTGCTTGGAAGGGAACGCCCGCTTGTGGTGGAAGACGGTACGCCCCGATCCTGCTAAGGGTACCGCTTTCCCGTCCTGGGCAACATTCAAGAAGGAGCTGTTCGAGGCCTTTTTCACCAGCAGTGTCAAGAAGAAGTTGGAAGATGACCTGAATCATATCCAGCAGGGAAACCGGACGGTCATGGAGTACCAACGGGAGTTCATCCGCCTAGCGAACTGCGTCCCGTTCGTTATAAGGGATGAGGCTCACAAGGCGCAACTCTTTGTGGATGGCTTGCGGAGCAATATCTTTGAGGTGGTGCAAGCAGCGGACCTGCACACTTTTCAGAAAGTGGTCGACAGGGCCACTACGGTGGAGCGGGGTTTTGCGGTCACCCGCGCCAGAAGGAGAACTCGGCACGGTTGGAGGACAGGAAGCGACAACAGCAGAATCTGGGGGGGGGCTCCTCGAGCGGAGGCGGACCCCCCAAACGGTGGAGACCGCAGGCAGGGCCCCGGGGCGCGCCAGCAGGAGGGCCGAGGCCGGGGAATAGGCCTTGTGTTATATGCGGGGAGGACACATGGCGGGAGAGTGCCCTCAAAAAAGGCAACCACTGCTTCAGGTGCGGCAAACGGGGGCACTTCCGCCGCAACTGCCCCTTAGGCGGGGGATCTGCGTCCTCTGCAGCTTCTGCACCCACGCCACAGCTCTCAGGGCGGGGGAAAGCTCCTATGGCGTCGACCTCCAGACCCCCTGCACCACGACGTGAGGAGGACAGGCAGCCACAACCAGGCGGGAGAGTTTTCTCAATGACCCGCCAAGAGACCGTTCCGCCGGAAGACGCCCTTGCAGGTATTACCTCCGTCTCAAATTCCCGTGCTAGAACTCTTTTCGACACCGGAGCAACACACTCGTTTCATTTCTCGTGATTTCATTGTTATGCATTATCTCGAGGAGACCCCCTTCAAAATCTCCTGACGGTTCAAACGGCGGGGGGGACTTTGGAGGCGGTCAGTTTAGTAGCCGCCTGCTCGATTAAGCTTGGACGACTGGCTTGCCCATGGGATCTAGTGGTAATTCCCTTGAAGGAGTACGACGCGGTGTTGGGCATGGACTGGCTCACGAGGTACCAGGCGCTCATTGACTGTGACAAGCGACAGGTGCGATTGCAAGAAACCGGGCTTTCCTGAACATGTGTATATGGCGGGCAAGAGCATCACCTTCCCGGCGGTCATCTCGGCGGCGCGAGCCAGAAGATCGGTAGAGGGTGGATGCGTGGCCTATTTAGCATCGGTGGATGCGTGGCCTATTTAGCATCGGTGGATCTGGCCACCCGACCCTCGTCGACACTTTCAGACATTCCAGTGGTGAGGGACTTTCCCGACGTCTTCCCCGCAGAACTGCCTGGGATGCCCCCAGAGCGGGAGGTGGAGTTCCCTATCGAGCTACTACCTGGGCACGCAGCCTATTACGAAGGCGCCTTATCGAATGGCCTTCGCAGAGCTAAAGGAGCTTAAAGCACAACTGGAAGACCTCTTGGACAAGGGGTTCATCAGACCGAGTGTGTCACCCTGGGGTGCACCGGTACTCTTTGTGCGGAAGAAAGACGGAAGCCTGCGGCTCTGCATCGATTACAGAGGAATAAACAAGGTTACCGTGAAGAACAAGTACCCCCCTGGCCCAGAATAGATGATCTTTTCGACCAACTGAGGGGGGCGACGGTCTTTTCCAAGATCGATCTGCAATCAGGCTACCACCAACTCCGGGTTCGGGACGAGGACATCCCGAAGACTGCCTTCCGGACCCGGTACGGCCACTATGAGTTCACAGTTATGCCCTTCGGCCTCACGAACGCCCCCGCGGTCTTCATGGACATGATGAACCGGATCTTCAGACCCTTCTTGGATCGGTTCGTGTAGTCTTCGTCGACGACATCCTGATTTACTCCACTACAGACGGGAGCACGAGGACCATTTGCGAACGATCCTCCAGACCCTCAGGGAGCAGAAGCTGTTCGCTAAACTCAAGAAGTGTGAGTTCTGGCTGCGCGAAGTCGGCTTCCTTGGACATGTGATCTCGGCACAAGGGATCGCTGTGGATCCCAAGAAGGTAGAAGCAGTGGTTGACTGGCAGCCGCCGACGTCGGTGACAGAGGTTCGAAGTTTCCTAGGATTGGCGGGATATTACAGGCGTTTCGTTGAGGGTTTCGCGAAGATTGCTACCCCTTTAAATCGATTGACCAGAAAAGGGGAGAAGTTCATATGGACGGCCAAATGCCAGGAGAGCTTCGAGGAACTCAGAGGAGGTTAACCAGGGCACCAATACTTGTACTGCCGACACCCGGAGAAGATTACGAAGTGTACTGCGATGCATCAAGGATCGGTCTTGGAGGTGTTCTGATGCAACGGGGGAAAGTGATTGCCTACGCGTCCAGGCAGCTGAAGGACTACGAGAAGAACTACCCGATACACGACTTGGAATTGGCCGCGGTAGTCTTCGTTTTAAAACTGTGGAGGCATTATCTCTTCGGAGTCCACTGCAACTTCTCAGATCATCAAAGTCTTAAATACATCTTTACCCAAAAGGAATTAAACTTGCGGCAGAGGCGGTGGCTTGAGTTGTTGAAGGATTACGACTTGACGATTCAATACCACCCCGGGAAGGCAAACGTGGTAGCAGACGCACTGAGCAGAAAAGGGCATCAAGAAGGGGCATCGGAGCACGATAACGAAACAGGACCACCTGATCGCGGAGTTCGCGCGAATGCAGTTGGAGGTAGTACCAGCGGGCACGGTCATGCGACTTCTAACCTTGGTGGTCAAGCCGACGTTATTTGAGAAGGTCCGGGAGGGACAGCAGACCGACCCATATCTACAGCGCATACGAGACAAGATTTCCCAGGGTCAAGAGAGCGATTTTGCAGCGGAAGACGACGGCACCTTACGGTTCCGCGGACGGATCTGCGTGCCGGACTCATCAGAGTTGAAAGAAGAGATCTTAGCGGAGGCACACCGAGCCCCTTATGCGGCACACCCAGGGGGCACGAAGATGTACAGAGATCTCAAACAGACCTTCTGGTGGCCTAAGTTGAAAGAAAACGTAACACGTCACGTGGCTCACTGCCTTGTATGCCAACAGATAAAGGCCGAGCATCAGCGACCCGCAGGGAAGCTACAGCCCTTACCGGTACCAGAGTGGAAATGGGACCAGATCACCATGGATTTTGTCACTGGATTTCCACGTTCACAACAGGGCCACGACGCGATCTGGGTCATAGTCGACCGGTTAACCAAGTCAGCACACTTCCTGCCAATTCATACAACTTGGACCCGCGAACGGTTAGCTCAAGTCTACATCAGCGAGATCGTGAGACTACATGGGGTACCGGCATCGATCACCTCGGACAGAGACACGCGCTTTGTCTCGAAGTTTTGGCAAAGCCTTCAGCGGGCTATGGGGACCAGACTACAGTTCAGCACAGCCTTCCACCCTCAGACGGACGGACAGTCGGAGCGCACGATACAAACCCTTGAAGACCTGCTTCGCGCCTGTGTGCTGGATTGGGGAATCGGTTGGTCACGCTACCTACCCCTCGTGGAGTTCGCCTACAACAACAGCTACCAGGCCAGCATTCAGATGGCGCCCTACGAAGCCTTATACGGAAGGCGCTGCCGATCCCCGATTTGTTGGGACGACTTGGGAGAACGGAAACTCTTGGGACCCGACTTAGTGGAGGAAACCGAAGAGAAGGTACGCCTTATCAGACAGCGCCTGCTGACCGCCCAGAGTCGACAGAAGAGCTACGCAGACCAGAGACGCCGTGACTTGGAATTTCAAGTGGGGGAACACGCGTTTTTTGCGGGTCTCGCCATCCAGAGGAATTAAGCGTTTCGGACTAAAGGGCAAGCTGAGCCCACGGTTTGTGGGGCCATTCGAGATTCTAGAGCGTATTGGCCCAGTAGCTTACCGCCTCGCCCTACCACCAAACCTCGACCGAGTTCACGACGTGTTCCACGTCTCGATGCTTCGGAAATATCTCCCCGACCCGTCACACGTTCTGGACGCCTCAGCACTCGAACTTAAGGAGGACCTAAGCTTCGAAGAAACCCGGTGAGAATCCTGGCAAGGGAAAACAAATCACTACGAAACCGAACCATCCCCTACGTGAAGGTACTATGGAACAACCATGAGGAGCGGGAAGCAACTTGGGAACTGGAGTCCAAGATGAGGGAGTGCTACCCCGACCTTTTCACGCCCACCGGGCTTGAGTTTCGAGGACGAAACTCGTTTTTAGAGGTGAGTGGTGTAATAACCGCGGGTTTACTTCCCTTTTGGTCTTACCTGTGAATTTATTTCGAACCGCTTTTCGGCTAAGGGGTCCGGGGTACGTTTTTTTTCTCGCGCGTCGTTTTGGGCAGGCCGTCGGGGCTCGCGGGTATTTTTAGAGAATAAAGCCCGCGAAACGAAGACCGGCGGCGCGATCGGATCAGTTTTCCGACCCCGGAAGCTCCCGGAATAAATTCCTGAAGTTGTTGATGTTCGAGGGGTCAGCACGCCTTCGCTGAGGTAAACCAGACCCGATTTAATTAAACTTGATTTAATTTAATTTAATTGGATTTAAACTAGTTTAACTCGACTCAATTTAATTTCTATTTGATCGATGTTAATCTAATTTAATGTGGTTTAATTTAGGGGTTTGGGGAACCAAATCCCCGTCGGCTGCACCCAAACAACTGACTTAAACTCCAAGGGGGGGGATTAGGGTCCCCCCTCCTTTCTTTTCCCCTTTCGCACGCGTGAAAACCCCAAGCCTTTCCCCCACCCGTACCGAGGCGACGCGAGAGCCGGAATCTTGACGAGGAGAAGGAGGAGATTGATCGCCTCCCCGCAAGATCCGACGAGCGCAAAAAGGACGATCCCTCTCCTTCGCCCGGCGCCGACGGAAACAAGGTGAGCCGTGCTTTCGCCTTCTTGTTTCGTTTCTTGTTTCGTTTCTTTGTCGGTTCTTCTTGTTTCGGGCAAGGGGAGGGAAATCCCTTGAATTGTCGGGGGTCTCGTGCCGCGTGCGAGGCGATTTCGGGGACCAAACGGGAGGCCGCCGCCGCGTGGTTAAACGGGAGGCCGCCGCCGCCGTCACCGTGTTCACGGGGTCATCGCCGAAGCCGCCGTGATCGCGGGGTCGCGATCGGAGCCGAAAACGGACGCAATGTTGGGGTTTTCTGGCCGTGGTCCACCCGTCCGGGTGCACCCGGTGCACGTCGCTCCGGCCGGGGCCGCGCCGCAGACCCGGCGCACAGAGCTGTGCGCCAGGCCGCGCGGTCCACCGGGCCGGCGTGCACCCGGCGCACGCCGGCCCGGCCCGGGGACGCGGACCCGGTGCACGGGCCGGTGCGCCAGGTCGCGCGGTGCACGCCCGGGCGTGCACCCGGCGTGCGCCACAGCAGCAGCGGGCCTGGACCCGGTGCGCGCCCGCACCCGTGCGCGGCCCGGCCCAAGACGGCGCTGGTCCACCGCGCCGCGTGCTCCCGGCCCACGCCTTTGCTGCCGCCGTCGTGGACCCGGTCCACGTATGGGCCCGTACACCCACTTTCAGAAAAGGGCCCAGGAGCTCCGTTTTTAGCCCGGTTCGCCCCGTTTTTGAGTGTTTTAAACCGCGACGATGTTTTTGACGAATGAATTTGTGTTACAGCTGTTCGGGCGCGCGGTGAGGGTTTTTCTGTCGGAATTTCCACACGTCTCTTTCTTCGTGTTTGAGGTGGGTTTTTGTTTTAAGTTCTAATATTAAATTGTATCTTGTTGGGTGGGGTCAACCTTGTGCGTACTTGGTTAAAGATCGAAGGGTGGTCGACATTACTCGTTTGATTGTGCCGACTGTTATAATAAAGAAAAAAAAAGGGATATAGAAAGAAGGTTCTAAATTTTATATGAATCTCAGGCTTGGGTTAGAACATTGAGGGAAAGCATCAACTAATCATTTTTTAGTTTACTGTTCTCTCGCTCTAATATATATATGGCACTTCATATGGCTCCTACACTTGGATGTTTTTACATATTGTTTCACATATATGTATATTGCTTCACGGTTCCTGTGCTCGAGGCTGCGACACGCGCACCCGCGGTTTGGCCACCGCAAGGGTGCGCTTTTCCGGAAAAGTGGTCTATAGACCCGTGTATACCCACGAGGTGACGTAGTGGGGCCCCTTATTAGTTGTGGGGTTTGAGGCGCCGAGGTGCGAGCGGTGCGACCCGTCGGTTTAGTTGTCCGACGCGGTCGGGTGTTACAGGTACGGTACGGCCGCCGGTTTGGTAGTCCGGCGCGGCCGGGTATGGCAGGATACAGGTGTACAGGTTATCGTTCCCTCTTGCGAGGGTGGTTGCTCCGGTTATCTTCACGGTTTGTTTTACTGTATTTTCCTGCTTCACTATTTTTTTCTCCGTCACTGACTTCCCACTTCGTGACAGGGACCAGATGGGGGGAGAGGTAGGCGACGGTGAGGACGGGGCAGGAGCTTCTGGGTTGCTGGAACCCTGGACTGTATTTCTTCTTTTATTCTTGCATTTCATTTACTTTGTAGTCGTGTGTGAGGTTCTCGATACCCTCGGGGGTCGACGTGGATGTCGGTATGAGTTGCATTTAGTTATCCTTTTATGCATTACTATTCCTTCTATTTCTGTTGGCCATTTGAAAAAGGAAAAAGAAAACTAAACCAAGAAAAGATTGCGAAAATCGTTTTTAAAATCTAAGTGTCGTGTGGGCACTGGTTTCAAAACCCTGTGGATTTATGGATTGCGAAATGGATTTCAAAACTTGGGTGTCGTGTGGGCACCGTTTTCAAAACCTTGTGGATTTATGCTGATTGTGAAACTCGTTTTCAAAACATAAGCGCCGAGTGGGCGCTCTTTTAAATCTGTGGATTTATCCTTTTCAAATTGATCGGCCATGCGCTTAAACAACTTGAATGCTAGTTGTATGTTAGTAACCGATGTGATTGAATGGTTGTGAATGTTTGGGAGATGTACTAAACGCTACGCCGTGCACATACAGGGGAACTCTGTCCGTTTGAAGAGAGATCCTGTATGTGCGGCGGGTCTGGGCACGCGCCGGGGAAAGAAGTCTCTTTTGAAAAGAAAAAAAAAAAGAAAAAAAAAAAAAAAAAAAACAACCCCCTGGGCGTGACAGTTGATGATCACGATGTATTCGGATGCATCCGTCGAATTTTAAAGTTGTTTTGCGCGAAACGGTACATTAGATTTGGATTCAGCGCAGAAAAGATGTACATTGACTACTTGGTTCGATTTTTTTTTGAGTCCGGGATCGAAATAGATACCAAAAGATTTCAAGGTTTTCGGGTGCACGGGAGGAGCCGTGGACCGCCGGACCTCCACGTTGCGGAGCCGGATTGGCCGGCGCAGTGCTTGCGGTCACGGAGGCGCGCAGGCCGGTGCATGGACCGGGGCGGGGATACTGGCAGCCCCGGGTTGGTCG
>CM055068.1:29321763-29396008 GCA_029204045.2 Tillandsia leiboldiana | reverse complement strand
CGCTCCGCCGCCGGGCCAATTGGAGCCGCGAATGTCCCAGCGCACCGCCTCGCTGGTCACGGCGCACGCCAAGTGGGCCGTGGACGGCCCACCCAAAAATTCGTTCCGTTAGGCCCAATTTGATTGAAAATATCCGGAATTTTCAACATTTTAGTGTGCTAAGGTCCGTTTTTGGTCCGTTTGAGGCACTACGGCTCGTTACATAATAATAGGTATTTTCCACCGACGACCATGTGCGGGGACCGAATTCCCGCGAGAGGATACTGTTGGATTAGCAGCTTCTGGAGGCATTTGTTGGGTGTTGGAGGTGTATGGGTGCGTTATCGGCCTAAAAGAAAGGGCTCAATGCGTGATGTAATAAACGCGGTTTACTTCCCTTTTGGTCTTACCTGTGAATTTATTTCGAAACCGCTTTTCGGCTAAGGGGTCGGGGTACGTTGTTTTTTTTCTCGCGTCGTTTTGGGCAGGCCGTCGGGGCTCGCGGGTATTTTAGAGAATAAGCCCGCGAAACGAAGACGGCGGCGCGATCGGATCAGTTTTCCGACCCCGGAAGCTCCCGGAATAAATTCCTGAAGTTGTTGATGTTCGAGGGGTCAGCACGCCTTCGCTGAGGTAAACCAGACCCGGATTTAATTAAACTTGATTTAATTTAATTTATTGGATTTAAACTAGTTTAACTCGACTCAATTTAATTTCTATTTGATCGATGTTAATCTAATTTAATGTGGTTTAATTTAGGGGTTTGGGGAACCAAATCCCGTCGGCTGCACCCAAAACAACTGACTTAAACCAAGGGGGGGGGATTAGGGTCCCCCGCTCCTTTCTTTTCCCCTTTCGCACGCGTGAAAACCCCAAGCCTTTCCCCCACCCGTACCGAGGCGACGCGAGAGCGGAATCTTGACGAGGAGAAGGAGGAGATTGATCGCCTCCCGCAAGATCCGACGAGCGCAAAAAGGACGATCCCTCTCCTTCGCCCGGCGCCGACGGAAACAAGGTGAGCCGTGCTTTCGCCTTTTGTTTCGTTTCTTGTTTCGTTTCTTGTGTCGGTTCTTGTTTCGGGCAAGGGGAGGGAAATCCCTTGAATTGTCGGGGTCTCGTGCCGCGTGCGAGGCGATTTCGGGGACCAAACGGGAGGCCGCCGCCGTGGTGGTTAAACGGGAGGCCGCCGCCGCCGTCACCGTGTTCACGGGGTCATCGCCGAAGCCGCCGTGATCGCGGGGTCGCGATCGGAGCCGAAAACGGACGCAATGTTGGGGTTTTCTGGCCGTGGTCCACCCGTCCGGGTGCACCCGGTGCACGTCGCTCCGGCCCGGGGCCGCAGACCCGGCGCACAGAGCTGTGCGCCAGGCCGCGCGGTCCACCGGGCCGGCGTGCACCCGGCGCACGCCGGCCCGGCCCGGGACGCGGACCCGGTGCACGGGCCGGTGCGCCAGGTCGCGCGGTGCACGCCCGGGCGTGCACCCGGCGTGCGCCACAGCAGCAAAGGGCCTGGACCGGTGCGCGCCCGCACCCGTGCGCGGCCCGGCCCAAGACGGCGCTGGTCCACCGCGCCGCGTGCTCCCGGCCCACGCCTTTGCTGCCGCCGTCGTGGACCCGGTCCACGTATGGGCCCGTACACCCACTTTCAGAAAAAGGGCCCAGGAGCTCCGTTTTTAGCCCGGTTCGCCCCGTTTTTGAGTGTTTTAAACCGCGACGATGTTTTTGACGAATGAATTTGTGTTACAGCTGTTCGGCGCGCGGTGAGGGTTTTTCTGTCGGAATTTCCACACGTCTCTTTCTTCGTGTTTGAGGTGGGTTTTGTTTTAAGTTCTAATATTAAATTGTATCTTGTTGGGTGGGGTCAACCTTGTGCGTACTTGGGTTAAAGATCGAAGGGTGGTCGACATTACTCGTTTGATTGTGCCGACTGTTATAATAAAGAAAAAAAAGGGGATATAGAAAGAAGGTTCTAAATTTTATATGAATCTCAGGCTTGGGTTAGAACATTGAGGGAAAGCATCAACTAATCATTTATAGTTTTACTGTTCTCTCGCTCTAATATATATATGGCACTTCATATGGCTCCTACACTTGGATGTTTTACATATTGTTTCACATATATGTATATTGCTTCACGGTTCCTGTGCTCGAGGCTGCGACACGCGCACCCGCGGTTTGGCCACCGCAAGGGTGCGCTTTTCCGAAAAGTGGTCTATAGACCCGTGTATACCCACGAGGTGACGTAGTGGGGCCCTTTATTAGTTGTGGGGTTTGAGGCGCCGAGGTGCGAGCGGTGCGACCCGTCGGTTTAGTTGTCCGACGCGGTCGGGTGTTACAGGTACGGTACGGCCGCGGTTTGGTAGTCCGGCGCGGCCGGGTATGGCAGGATACAGGTGTACAGGTTATCGTTCCCTCTTGCGAGGGTGGTTGCTCCGGTTATCTTCCCGGTTGTTTTTACTGTATTTTCTGCTTCACTATTTTTTTTCTCCGTCACTGACTTCCCACTTCGTGACAGGGACCAGATGGGGGGAGAGGTAGGCGACGGTGAGGACGGGGCAGGAGCTTCTGGGTTTGCTGGGAACCCTGGACTGTATTTCTTCTTTTATTCTTGCATTTCATTTACTTTGTAGTCGTGTGTGAGGTTCTCGATACCCTCGTGGGGTCGACGTGGATGTCGGTATGAGTTGCATTTAGTTATCCTTTTATGCATTACTATTCCTTCTATTTCTGTTGGCCATTTGAAAAAGGAAAAAGAAAACTAAACCAAAGAAAAGATTGCGAAAATCGTTTTTAAAATCTAAGTGTCGTTGGGGCACTGGTTTCAAAACCCTGTGGATTTATGGATGCGAAATGGATTTCAAAACTTGGGTGTCGTGTGGGCACCGTTTTCAAAACCTTGTGGATTTATGCTGATTGTGAAACTCGTTTTCAAAACATAAGCGCCGAGTGGGCGCTCTTTTAAATCTGTGGATTTATCCTTTTCAAATTGATCGGCCATGCTCTTTAACAACTTGAATGCTAGTTGTATGTTAGTAACCGATGTGATTGAATGGTTGTGAATGTTTGGGAGATGTACTAAACGCTACGCCGTGCACATACAGGGGAGACTCTGTCCGTTTGAAGAGAGATCCTGTATGTGCGGCGGGTCTGGGCACGCGTCCGGGGAAGAGAAGTCTCTTTTGAAAAGAAAAAAAAAAAAAGAAAAAAAAAGAAAAAAAAAAAAACAAACCCCCGGGGCGTGACAGATTAAGATGGTATCAGAGATATGAACTCCTTTCAATCACAACGGTTAGTGCCGACATCCATGTAAATACCTCACTTGTGCTACAGATGAATGAAATGGGTAGGGCATAGGAGTGTAGAACGTGAGTGATCGGGGGCGAGATTTGAGTTTTTCTCACTAGGGCGGTTCGTGGTTGGTAAGCGAAATCTGATGTTGACCATTGTTGTGTGTGACAGACATGGCCCGTACTAGATCATCGGCTGGGGATGCCGAGGCAGACGCGACAACATCTACGGCCGCGGAGAACCAGGCTCCTGCGGCAGCAATTGCGGGCAGATGGCGGGGCAACTGGCCACTCTCACGATCACAGTGCGTCAGTTGCGCAACAAGCAGCAGGCCGCGACAGGTGACGGCCGCCCCGGGTCCCTCCGCAGGGGCCACCAGCACCGGCCACGATACCACCTGCCAGCACCAGCCGCAAGGCACCACCGACTGCGCCCACCGCGGCAGCGACTACGGGACCGGCGTCAGGGACAACCAGCAGGGTTACTCTTGAGGAGACTATAGTCACACCTACCCTACCGTGGCTGCCGCAGCCACGGGGGGGGACGGGCGTGATGACTGAACGAGATCGGGTGCGAGGCCAATCTGAAGGACTTCAAGAAACACGACCCCCCCACGTTCGAAGGAGACACGACCGATCCTTGGGTCGTAGAGAAATGGGTGGGGTCGAGTGGAAAAGCTCTTTGAAGACTTACTTATGGAGGATCACGAGCGGGTTCCCCTAGCCGTCTATTGCTTGGAAGGGAACGCCCGCTTGTGGTGGAAGACGGTACGCCCCGATCCTGCTAAGGGTTACCGCTTTCCCCCGTCCTGGGCAACATTCAAGAAGGAGCTGTTCGAGGCCTTTTTCACCAGCAGTGTCAAGAAGAAGTTGGAAGATGACCTGAATCATATCCAGCAGGGAAACCGGACGGTCATGGAGTACCAACGGGAGTTCATCCGCCTAGCGAACTGCGTCCCGTTCGTTATAAGGATGAGGCTCACAAGGCGCAACTCTTTTGTGGATGGCTTGCGGAGCAATATCTTTGAGGTGGTGCAAGCAGCGGACCTGCACACTTTTCAGAAAGTGGTCGACAGGGCCACTACGGTGGAGCGGGGTTTTTGCGGTCACCCGCGCCAGAAGGGAGAACTCGGCACGGTTGGAGGACAGGAAGCGACAACAGCAGAATCTGGGTGGGGGCTCCCTCGAGCGGAGGCGGACCCCCCAAACGGTGGAGACCGCAGGCAGGGCCCCGGGGCGCGCCAGCATGAGGGCCGAGGCCGGGGAATAGGCCTTGTGTTATATGCGGGGGAGGACACATGGCGGGAGAGTGCCCTCAAAAAGGCAACCACTGCTTCAGGTGCGGCAAACGGGGGCACTTCCGCCGCAACTGCCCCTTAGGGCGGGGGATCTGCGTCCTCTGCAGCTTCTGCACCCACGCCCACAGCTCTCAGGGCGGGGGAAAGCTCCTATGGCGTCGACCTCCAGACCCCCTGCACCACGACGTGAGGAGGACAGGCAGCCACAACCAGGCGGGAGAGTTTTCTCAATGACCCGCCAAGAGACCGTTCCGCCGGAAGACGCCCTTGCAGGTATTACCTCCGTCTCAAATTCCCGTGCTAGAACTCTTTTCGACACCGGAGCAACACACTCGTTCATTTCTCGTGATTTCATTGTTATGCATTATCTCGAGGAGACCCCCCTTCAAAATCTCCTGACGGTTCAAACGGCGGGGGGGACTTTGGAGGCGGTCAGTTTAGTAGCCGCCTGCTCGATTAAGCTTGGACGACTGGCTTGCCCATGGGATCTAGTGGTAATTCCCTTGAAGGAGTACGACGCGGTGTTGGGCATGGACTGGCTCACGAGGTACCAGGCGCTCATTGACTGTGACAAGCGACAGGTGCGATTGCAAGAACCGGGCTTTCCTGAACATGTGTATATGGCGGGCAAGAGCATCACCTTCCCGGCGGTCATCTCGGCGGCGCGAGCCAGAAGATCGGTAGAGGGTGGATGCGTGGCCTATTTAGCATCGGTGGATGCGTGGCCTATTTAGCATCGGTGGATCTGGCCACCCGACCCTCGTCGACACTTTCAGACATTCCAGTGGTGAGGGACTTTCCCGACGTCTTCCCCGCAGAACTGCCTGGGATGCCCCCAGAGCGGGAGGTGGAGTTCCCTATCGAGCTACTACCTGGCACGCAGCCTATTACGAAGGCGCCTTATCGAATGGCCTTCGCAGAGCTAAAGGAGCTTAAAGCACAACTGGAAGACCTCTTGGACAAGGGGTTCATCAGACCGAGTGTGTCACCCTGGGGTGCACCGGTACTCTTTGTGCGGAAGAAAGACGGAAGCCTGCGGCTCTGCATCGATTACAGAGGAATAAACAAGGTTACCGTGAAGAACAAGTACCCCCTGCCCAGAATAGATGATCTTTTCGACCAACTGAGGGGGGCGACGGTCTTTTCCAAGATCGATCTGCAATCAGGCTACCACCAACTCCGGGTTCGGGACGAGGACATCCCGAAGACTGCCTTCCGGACCCGGTACGGCCACTATGAGTTCACAGTTATGCCCTTCGGCCTCACGAACGCCCCCGCGGTCTTCATGGACATGATGAACCGGATCTTCAGACCCTTCTTGGATCGGTTCGTGGTAGTCTTCGTCGACGACATCCTGATTTACTCCACTACAGACGAGGAGCACGAGGACCATTTGCGAACGATCCTCCAGACCCTCAGGGAGCAGAAGCTGTTCGCTAAACTCAAGAAGTGTGAGTTCTGGCTGCGCGAAGTCGGCTTCCTTGGACATGTGATCTCGGCACAAGGGATCGCTGTGGATCCCAAGAAGGTAGAAGCAGTGGTTGACTGGCAGCCGCCGACGTCGGTGACAGAGGTTCGAAGTTTCCTAGGATTGGCGGGATATTACAGGCGTTTCGTTGAGGGTTTCGCGAAGATTGCTACCCCTTTAAATCGATTGACCAGAAAAGGGGAGAAGTTCATATGGACGGCCAAATGCCAAGAGAGCTTCGAGGAACTCAAGAGGAGGTTAACCAGGGCACCAATACTTGTACTGCCGACACCCGGAGAAGATTACGAAGTGTACTGCGATGCATCAAGGATCGGTCTTGGAGGTGTTCTGATGCAACGGGGGAAAGTGATTGCCTACGCGTCCAGGCAGCTGAAGGACTACGAGAAGAACTACCCGATACACGACTTGGAATTGGCCGCGGTAGTCTTCGTTTTAAAACTGTGGAGGCATTATCTCTTCGGAGTCCACTGCAACGTCTTCTCAGATCATCAAAGTCTTAAATACATCTTTACCCAAAAGGAATTAAACTTGCGGCAGAGGCGGTGGCTTGAGTTGTTGAAGGATTACGACTTGACGATTCAATACCACCCCGGGAAGGCAAACGTGGTAGCAGACGCACTGAGCAGAAAAGGGCATCAAGAAGGGGCATCGGAGAGCACGATAACGAAACAGGACCACCTGATCGCGGAGTTCGCGCGAATGCAGTTGGAGGTAGTACCAGCGGGCACGGTCATGCGACTTCTAACCTCGGTGGTCAAGCCGACGTTATTTGAGAAGGTCCGGGAGGGACAGCAGACCGACCCATATCTACAGCGCATACGAGACAAGATTTCCCAGGGTCAAGAGAGCGATTTTGCAGCGGAAGACGACGGCACCTTACGGTTCCGCGGACGGATCTGCGTACCGGACTCATCAGAGTTGAAAGAAGAGATCTTAGCGGAGGCACACCGAGCCCCTTATGCGGCACACCAAGGGGGCACGAAGATGTACAGAGATCTCAAACAGACCTTCTGGTGGCCTAAGTTGAAAGAAAACGTAACACGTCACGTGGCTCACTGCCTTGTATGCCAACAGATAAAGGCCGAGCATCAGCGACCCGCAGGGAAGCTACAGCCCTTACCGGTACCAGAGTGGAAATGGGACCAGATCACCATGGATTTTGTCACTGGATTTCCACGTTCACAACAGGGCCACGACGCGATCTGGGTCATAGTCGACCGGTTAACCAAGTCAGCACACTTCCTGCCAATTCATACAACTTGGACCCGCGAACGGTTAGCTCAAGTCTACATCAGCGAGATCGTGAGACTACATGGGGTACCGGCATCGATCACCTCGGACAGAGACACGCGCTTTGTCTCAAAGTTTTGGCAAAGCCTTCAGCGTGCTATGGGGACCAGACTACAGTTCAGCACAGCCTTCCACTCTCAGACGGACGGACAGTCGGAGCGCACGATACAAACCCTTGAAGACCTGCTTCGCGCCTGTGTGCTGGATTGGGGAATCGGTTGGTCACGCTACCTACCCCTCGTGGAGTTCGCCTACAACAACAGCTACCAGGCCAGCATTCAGATGGCGCCCTACGAAGCCTTATACGGAAGGCGCTGCCGATCCCCGATTTGTTGGGACGACTTGGGAGAACAGAAACTCTTGGGACCCGACTTAGTGGAGGAAACCGAAGAGAAGGTACGCCTTATCAGACAGCGCCTGCTGACCGCCCAGAGTCGACAGAAGAGCTACGCAGACCAGAGACGCCGTGACTTGGAATTTCAAGTGGGGGAACACGCATTTTTGCGGGTCTCGCCATCCAGAGGAATTAAGCGTTTCGGACTAAAGGGCAAGCTGAGCCCACGGTTTGTGGGGCCATTCGAGATTCTAGAGCGTATTGGCCCAGTAGCTTACCGCCTCGCCCTACCACCAAACCTCGACCGAGTTCACGACGTGTTCCACGTCTCGATGCTTCGGAAATATCTCCCCGACCCGTCACACGTTCTGGACGCCTCAGCACTCGAACTTAAGGAGGACCTAAGCTTCGAAGAAACCCCGGTGAGAATCCTGGCAAGGGAAAACAAATCACTACGAAACCGAACCATCCCCTACGTGAAGGTACTATGGAACAACCATGAGGAGCGGGAAGCAACTTGGGAACTGGAGTCCAAGATGAGGGAGTGCTACCCCGACCTTTTCACGCCCACCCGGGCTTGAGTTTCGAGGACGAAACTCATTTTTAGAGGTGAGTGGTGTAATAACCGCGGGTTTACTTCCCTTTTGGTCTTACCTGTGAATTTATTTCGAACCGCTTTTCGGCTAAGGGGTCCGGGGTACGTTTTTTTTCTCGCGTCATTTTGGGCAGGCCGTCGGGGCTCGCGGGTATTTTTAGAGAATAAAGCCCGCGAAACGAAGACCGGCGGCGCGATCGGATCAGTTTTCCGACCCCGGAAGCTCCCGGAATAAATTCCTGAAGTTGTTGATGTTCGAGGGGTCAGCACGCCTTCGCTGAGGTAAACCAGACCCGGATTTAATTAAACTTGATTTAATTTAATTTAATTGGATTTAAACTAGTTTAACTCGACTCAATTTAATTTCTATTTGATCGATGTTAATCTAATTTAATGTGGTTTAATTTAGGGGTTTGGGGAACCAAATCCCCGTCGGCTGCACCCAAACAACTGACTTAAACTCCAAGGGGGGGGGATTAGGGTCCCCCGCTCCTTTCTTTTCCCCTTTCGCACGCGTGAAAACCCCAAGCCTTTCCCCCACCCGTACCGAGGCGATGCGAGAGCCGGAATCTTGACGAGGAGAAGGAGGAGATTGATCGCCTCCCCGCAAGATCCGACGAGCGCAAAAAGGACGATCCCTCTCCTTCGCCCGGCGCCGACGGAAACAAGGTGAGCCATGCTTCCGCCTTCTTGTTTCGTTTCTTGTTTCGTTTCTTGTGTCGGTTCTTGTTTCGGGCAAGGGGAGGGAAATCCCTTGAATTGTCGGGGGTCTCGTGCCGCGTGCGAGGCGATTTCGGGGACCAAACGGGAGGCCGCCGCCGCCGTGGTTAAACGGGAGGCCGCCGCCGCCGTCACCGTATTCACGGGGTCATCGCCGAAGCCGCCGTGATCGCGGGGTCGCGATCGGAGCCGAAAACGGACGCAATGTTGGGGTTTTCTGGCCGTGGTCCACCCGTCCGGGTGCACCCGGTGCACGTCGCTCCGGCCCGGGGCCGCAGACCCGGCGCACAGAGCTGTGCGCCAGGCCGCGCGGTCCACCGGGCCGGCGTGCACCCGGCGCACGCCGGCCCGGCCCGGGGACGCGGACCCGGTGCACGGGCCGGTGCGCCAGGTCGCGCGGTGCACGCCCGGGCGTGCACCCGGCATGCGCCACAGCAGCAGCGGGGCCTGGACCCGGTGCGCGCCCGCACCCGTGCGCGGCCCGGCCCAAGACGGCGCTGGTCCACCGCGCCGCGTGCTCCCGGCCCACGCCTTTGCTGCCGCCGTCGTGGACCCGGTCCACGTATGGGCCCGTACACCCACTTTCAGAAAAAGGGCCCAGGAGCTCCGTTTTTAGCCCGGTTCGCCCCGTTTTTGAGTGTTTTAAACCGCGACGATGTTTTTGACGAATGAATTTGTGTTACAGCTGTTCGGGCGCGCGGTGAGGGTTTTTCTGTCGGAATTTCCACACGTCTCTTTCTTCGTGTTTGAGGTGGGTTTTTGTTTTAAGTTCTAATATTAAATTGTATCTTGTTGGGTGGGGTCAACCTTGTGCGTACTTGGGTTAAAGATCGAAGGGTGGTCGACATTACTCGTTTGATTGTGCCGACTGTTATAATAAAGAAAAAAAAAGGGGATATAGAAAGAAGGTTCTAAATTTTATATGAATCTCAGGCTTGGGTTAGAACATTGAGGGAAAGCATCAACTAATCATTTATAGTTTTACTGTTCTCTCGCTCTAATATATATATATGGCACTTCATATGGCTCCTACACTTGGATGTTTTTACATATTGTTTCACATATATGTATATTGCTTCACGGTTCCTGTGCTCGAGGCTGTGACACGCGCACCCGCGGTTTGGCCACCGCAAGGGTGCGCTTTTCCGGAAAAGTGGCCTATAGACCCGTGTATACCCACGAGGTGACGTAGTGGGGCCCCTTATTAGTTGTGGGGTTTGAGGCGCCGAGGTGCGAGCGGTGCGACCCGTCGGTTTAGTTGTCCGACGCGGTCGGGTGTTACAGGTACGGTACGGCCGCCGGTTTGGTAGTCCGGCGCGGCCGGGTATGGCAGGATACAGGTGTACAGGTTATCGTTCCCTCTTGCGAGGGTGGTTGCTCCGGTTATCTTCACGGTTTGTTTTACTGTATTTTCCTGCTTCACTAGTTTTTTTCTCCGTCACTGACTTCCCACTTCGTGACAGGGACCAGATGGGGGGAGAGGTAGGCGACGGTGAGGACGGGGCAGGAGCTTCTGGGTTGCTGGGAACCCTGGACTGTATTTCTTCTTTTATTCTTGCATTTCATTTACTTTGTAGTCGTGTGTGAGGTTCTCGATACCCTCGTGGGGTCGACGTGGATGTCGGTATGAGTTGCATTTAGTTATCCTTTTATGCATTACTATTCCTTCTATTTCTGTTGGCCATTTGAAAAAGGAAAAAGAAAACTAAACTAAAGAAAAGATTGCGAAAATCGTTTTTAAAATCTAAGTGTCGTGTGGGCACTGGTTTCAAAACCCTGTGGATTTATGGATTGCGAAATGAATTTCAAAACTTGGGTGTCGTGTGGGCACCGTTTTCAAAACCTTGTGGATTTATGCTGATTGTGAAACTCGTTTTCAAAACATAAGCGCCGAGTGGGCGCTCTTTTAAATCTGTGGATTTATCCTTTTCAAATTGATCGTCCATGCACTTTAACAACTTGAATGCTAGTTGTATGTTAGTAACCGATGTGATTGAATGGTTGTGAATGTTTGGGAGATGTACTGAACGCTACGCCGTGCACATACAGGGGAGACTCTGTCCGTTTGAAGAGATATCCTGTATGTGCGGCGGGTCTGGGCACGCGCCGGGGAAGAGAAGTCTCTTTTGAAAAGAAAAAAAAAAAAAAAAAAAAAAAAAAAAAAAAAAACAAACCCCCGGGGCGTGACAGTTGAATAGATCACGAGTGTATTCGGATGCATCCGTCGAATTTTAGAAGTTGTTTTGCGCGAAACGGACATTAGATTTGGATTCAGCGCAGAAAAACGATGTAAATTGACTACTTGGTTCTATTTTTTTGAGTCCGGACGCCCGAAAATAGATACCCAAAAGATTTCAAGGTTTTAGGGTGCACGGGAGGAGCCGTGGACCGCCGGGCCGCCACGTGGCGGAGCCGGATTGGCCGGCGCAGTGCGTGCGGTCCACGGAGGCGCGCGGCCGGGTGCATGGACCGGGGCGGGGATACGTGGCAGCCCCGGGTTGGTCGGTGCAGCGCGCACACGGTCCACGCGGGAGAGCGCGGGCAAGTCAGGCAGGAGCGCGGGCAAGCGCAGTTCAGGGCGGTTGGGTGTGCCAGGTAGCGGCTTCCTATTGGGGCACTGTGGATAGGTGGCAGCTCAGGATTGGCTGGTGCAGGAGGCGCGGTCTACGGAGAGGCGCGGAGTGGCGCATGGACCGGGTGAGGACACGTGGCGGCTTCTGGTTGGCGGGCTCTCGAGGGCGCGGTCCACGAAGGTGCACGTGGGCGCCTCGGGAAGCATGTGTGGCAGGGTGGCAGACGGAGTGGCAGGCGCGCGCGTAGGCGCGGTCGGGGGCGTTAGTGCGGGCCACGTGGCGCCCGGTGATTCGCGGACGCCACCCACCCGCGTTGACGGGCGCGGGCCACGCGGCAGCGCCCGAGTGCGTTTGCGCGTGCTGTCCCGTGTTCTGGACACGTGTCAAGCGCGGGTGGATCCGGGCACTAGTTGGACGGAGCTCGCGGGCGCGAATTGTGCGCTTGAATGAATCGGGCGCCCGAATGAATCGGCCGCCCGAATCAAGGGCCCGATTTCGGCCCAAAACAGGAATTTCGGGTTTTTCGGGCTGGGCCTATAAATAGGCCCTTTGCTGCTCCTTTGCTCCGTTTGCTGGGCCTTTTCACAGGGAGCTTTCTACAGAGAAGATGTTCACCCTCTTGATCTTCACCCTTTTGATCTCCACCCTTTGATGGAGTTCTAGGATTTTTGGAGGGCAAGACTTCGACGTCTACTGCGATTCGGCGCACTGCGACGTTCCTTCTTCGGCGCCCGTTTTCGTTGCGTTTTGGTGCGCGGACACCCTAGGGCTACCCCGATGGATTTTCTGGGCGATTCTTGTGCCGGTGTTTCCATGACAGGTAGGGCTTTATTTCTTGTATTTACGGCTTCCCTCCATTCTGAGCTTTTCCTGGGTTTTACGGATCTTCTTGTGACCCATTTTTCTGTGGCAGAGTTTTGGACATCAACGGAGTCTTTGTGGGATTTCTCGGCCCACGGGTGTCGGAACGAGTAGTGCAAATACTCGATTTGCATCTACTCGACACGAGGAACACAGCGATGATTTTTCTGGGATTTTTGGAGGACATTTCGAAGGTGAGATTTTAGCTTCTTCTGGACTGTTTGCCGCAGGATTTTGGTTGGGAGGAGATTTAGCTCGCAGCGGTGTTTAATTTGTATCTTGGCCTACATACGTCGGAACTGGACAAGCGAGTACTCGTTTCGCATCTACTCGTCGCGAGAATCGCAATGATTATTTTTTTGGAATTTTCTGAGGTCATCTCACAGGTGAAAATTATCCATTTTCGGGGCTGGTTGTATGGACAGCGGCATTTTGTGCATTATTTGGATTAATTGTATGCCGTTTGGCTTACCTTTGCAGTGTTTGCGGCGTGCCGTGTTTACCTGGAGTGAGGGCGTATTTGGATCCATGCTTCGTGGCCGAGGTGGGTGGTTGTTGTTTACCTTTATTTCGACATGCTCACTAGGATTATTAAAGTGATTCCCCTGTGTTAGGATTATTGATTAACCATTGGGGTTGGAATTTATGCATGCTTGTTGGGACATATGGATTGCTATGTTAGCACTTAACCTTGCATGTGGATTTGACTATGATATTGGGGCAATGTATTTTACCTTGTTGGTAGGTACCACTTGTGGATTTTTGGACATGCATAGGTGGATGATTCAGGTGAGGGTGATTAGTAGTTTATGTGAAAATCATGATTGTTATTACTCTTTACCTTCCTTTCCAAATGAGAACACTTGCATTCTTGAATGGACATCTAGATAGGCCATCTTTTATTGCTACACTATCATGTTGGGATTTGACATAGGAGAAACCATGTTTGTTCTTTTCTCCTTTCTTCTAGACTCTAGATATATGTTGCTCGGGTTCGAGCAGGGGTTTGGGATAGTGTAGCCGGGGCCTGGATTGTGGGGAATTGTGGCAACCACGGATATTGGGCGGTTCACCGGATGTCGGTTGTGGGACATGATTGTAGATTGTGGGGAATTACGGTAACCGCGGATATTGGGCGGTTGACCGGATGTAGGTTGTGGGACATGATTGTAGATTGTGGGTATTGCGGCAGTCGCGGATATTGGGCGGTTGACCGAATGGCGGTTGTTGGACTTGATTGTGGGTTGTATGGTACTGCGGCAACCGCGGATATTGGGCGGTTGACCAGATGTTTACTTATGCATCAGATTGGGGATCGGGGTATCTTTAATGGAGAGATTTGTTCCACTTGAGTACGGTAGTGATCCAGTCCTGCTTGTACGATACTTGTGAGATGGTTACATTCCTCGTATGGGTAGCTCCCCTCGAGTTCCCCTCCGGAGCTTGGGGGTCAGACAGTTATTGGGTTTTTGCCCTCACATCGGCGCGGCTTTACTTGCCCGATGATGAGGGCGGCAGCAGATAGTTATTGAGTTCTTCCCATAACATCGGCGCGGCTTTACTTGCCTGATGATGAGGGCGGCAGCAGGCAGTACCGGTTTTTACTGGTGGACAGATTGGGTTTATCTGGACGGTAGGTTACTGATGCATACTTACGATTATTCCCCTTTGGGATTGCATTTAGAGGCATAGTAGTGGTAGCTTCATTTCCTCAGCAGTTCTGTATATAGCTTACCTCCTCTTCTTTCCCCTTTTGCCTCGGGTAGACCTAGTGGGTGTGTTGGAGTTTGAGGATTTATCCACTATGGGAGGCTACTGGTTTACTAGTAGTTTTCACCCCCATTCTTCTTTTCCTTTTTTTCTTCTCTCTTGTTTTGCAGTGTCTTCTGCGGGAGCTGCTGGGCTTTCAGTGGCAGGTTGAGGAGAGAGGACGGCTAACTAGATAGATCTCCTGGCAGGATGAGTGAGTTTGCTGGACTGTTGGTGTACCCATTTTACTCAGACTGTTGCTGGACTCCGGTCCCACCACCAAGCCCGGACCGACGGGCCCTTAAATGCCCAAATTAACCCGACCACAAAGGGGGAACCCACAGTAATACCCTCATGAGACAATAGGATGTGCCAACCAAACCAGCCAGGTCACCGCCTACAAGCAATCCTCCTTTGGAACAACGAACCCACCCGTCACCAACACGGACCACCTCCACCCGTCACCAACATGGGCCACTTCCACCCGTCACCAACACGGGCTACTAGCTCGGAGCATAACCACTATCCCGGCTTGTCCGCTCCGACTGTCCGTCCTACCGAGGCGACGGTCAAAACTAAAGCTAGGTTTCAGCTCTCAGACCTACTACAAGGTCTACCTCACAGAAAATGCTGCATGCAGGGCATCCTAGCCGAAAGTGACCACTGCCAGAGCGCCATGTAGTCAACAACCCTCGTTGACCTACACTGCTTCCAGAACAATAGACTCGCAACCCAAAGTCCTCAACACTATGCCTTGGTCATGGGAAGCTGGCGACAAAACCCAAGAAATACTGTCCTACTTCCGTCCTGGCACCGAAGGGGTGTGACACTCTGATTAACCACTGACGCTCGGTCCCAATCCGTCGCCCTTCCAAGCACCGGGCAACGAACCGAGCTGCAACCACTCAGACCAAATAGTCACACTCCCAACCGAGAGGACTCTGAGCTCTAGGTCCGCTAAGACAATGGCCTCCGGGTACAGTAGACTACCCATCCAAAACCTATCGGGTCGGGAGAGGATAGGCAACAAAAAAAAAACGAGAATCACCTTGTCATCAAACTGCCCAGGTTTACTTTGCGTACTCGAGGGATCACGCGTCAACCCATTAATGAGACGACCTAACCGACCCTCTTGTGCCGAACAAGAGAACTCAACTCAGAGCTACACCACCACAACCCCTTAAAAGGAGCTGACCAGCACCACCCAGCGTCCAAAAAGCTAAACACCCAATAAAAAGCCGCCCTTTACGCACACTTGTGCGAATGGGGCACGACCTCTCTAAACAAACTGAGCCCAAACGAACAAGGTTGACTAGTCCTGGTGGTCACAGCAACAGTTGAACTGTGGGTAACAGCCGTAGGGGAAGAATCCTCATTCCCACGCATACCTTGCCCAAGGTGCAAAAGATTCGGCCGACAATCCGTTGTGACCTAAACCGGAAGACCTAAAAGGTACAACCTTAGACAAGAGCCACCCGGTTACCCACGTCCGACATGACAGCCGACACACTAAGAACCACCGGCGGATTACCCCACAACCAGTCACCATTACTAACGACGACCAGGCGTCGGCAGAGGAAGGGGTTTGGAAGACAAAAGCCGACACAACGATCTGCTGTGTTAACAGTTGCACCGGGTGCATGAGCACCGTCGGCAGTCACACCGTGTCCTGTGCCGGTTGCTTAATCCATCACTTCCCAGCAACCTCCACGAACCCGGTGGCAGCCGGCCTCGACCCCAACCTCCAAACCAACCCGACTACACTAGCACAACACCCGAGTTAAACCGAGAAACAAAACTTAACAATCCCGCACTCTCGCATCTCTACGCACCTATACCCTGATCATTTCATTAGTTAGTAGCTAGTGGTAATGTGCTTCTGTGGATGTTGGGTGGCGACTACTGTGGTTAAAGTTGTTTTTCTCTGATACCATCTTAAACTGTCACGCCTCGGGGTTTAAACACGCGGAAGAAAAGCCACCGTTGGCTCTCAAATTTGCCTATATATATATATATTTTTTGAAACTGCTCTCCCCCGGTGCGTGCCCAGACCCGCCGCATATACAAATTCACACTACAAACGGGCAGAGTCTCCTTTGTATATGCACGGCGTCCTGACTACAATATCCATACAACCATTCCTTTAACCACACTAGTTCAACAGTCGATTGCAAACAACTACCTTTCCATAATTAATAAAGAGGCCTACCATTTTTAAAACGATAAAACCGCAGGGTTTTGAAAGCAGTGCCCCCACGACACCCATGTTTTATAAAGCCATTTTCGCAATCACATAAATCCACAGGGTTTAAAACGGTGCCCAGACGACACCCAGGTTTTATAAAACTGTTTTCGCAATCACATAAATCCACAAGGTTTTGAAAACGGTGCCCACACGACACCCAGGTTTTATAAAACTGTTTTCGTAATGTTTTTCTCTTTTATGTTTTGTTTGTATTTTGAAAGTGGCCAATCAAGAGATGTAAAAATAAGCACTTATCCAGAAGGTATGAAAGATAGACCAACATCCACGTCGACCCCACGGGGGTATCGGAATCCACAACTAGCTACTATGAGTAATAAAATGAACAAAGGAAGTAAAGTAAACAGTATCTGTGGCCTCTAAGGGCCAGAAGATCGCTCACGCGGCCTCACCAACGCCCTAGCACTCGCCCCTGGACGAACCTATCACGGAGTGGGAAGTCAGTGACTAGAAACAATAATAAAAGTAATAAGGGCTAAAGTAAGACAAACCACTATAAAACCAGAGCAACCGCCCTCCTCAACATGCAACCAATAGTGAAAAACCCTGTACAATCCAAACCCGGGCACCTGCCCCAGCAACCACACCGAGCACCTATCTCGGTAAGTCGTACCGAGCACCTGCCCCGGCACGACCTCGAGCACCCTCCTCGGCACCGCTCACACCCTCCACCCATGAGGGCCCCCATTACGTCACCCACACGTGGGGTACACGGGTCAACGTACCACTTTTTCGAAAAAGCACACCCTCGCGGTGGCCAAACCGCTGGTGTGCGTGTAGCAATCTCGAGCCTCGACCGAGCACCAACCTCGGCGAACTAGACCGAGCACCAACGTCGGCAAACCAGACCGAGCACCAACCTCGGCAAACCCCCAGAACATGACGTATCATCGAGCATCGCGACCCTTAGTCGCCATAAATATCATGATAATAAAAATATAAGCATGTACGGGGGTTAGCAATATTTTAACATGACAAACTTTTGCTCTTACCAATCACCCTCATTTCCCGACTCAAGAACTGTCGAAAGTGGGACCCACCTTCCGACTTCCGACTGGTCACACCGATCACCGTCCTCATCGCTAGCATGCCTCGACCAACCCTACTGTTGTTCGGAGGGGGCAAAGTACCCGTCCAATCTCCCACCGCGACGTTCATTAATCCGGGGGTCCACGTCACCCCCACTACCCCTTATAGTGATAAATATAACAATAACAAGAACATGCACAAAGTGGTTCTAAGGGGTACCCACCTCAAAGTCAGTTGAACGAACCCCCCCCGACGTAGGCCGGTCCCGAACTCCCGCATGACTACCGGGAGGCTGGTGCTGAACTGCTGGGCCCTGAACAGAAACTGTGGTCAGTAAAAGACTCACTCATACCCATCCCGATAGCACTACAGTAACCTGAAATCGTTCTTTCATACCGTGGTATGCGAGACACGTGTCAGAAATCGTGAACCGACGATTTTACCGATTTACGGAACGATATCCGTCTTCCGCTCAACGGAAGTCTACGGACCTCTAACGAAAAGCTTAGAGGGTGCGTATACACTGTCCAAAGACGGCCAAGAAGTTACATTTGCAACTTGAACCAAAAAGTACTCTAAAATTGCATAATTACATTAACCTGCTACATTGATTTGATCCGATCTTCCAAACCAGGAAGCTTTAGACTCCGCCGCAAATTTCAGCGCGTAGGTTCTGACGCGAGAAAGCCCGTGCTCACTGGTTTGGGTCGGCACGAGGCCCGAGGGCAAAGTTGGCCTATAAACATTCAAAGTCCACAATAGCTACTATGCTACAACCAATCAACCACTTGATCAAGTTGGAATAAAACATGAGCATCATGCTCTGGATGGACTGAGGAGTGAAGTGCTCACCTGTGGCTCGCCGGAGACCGGCCGGAGAAGTTGGCCGGAGCAACCCCCAAGCCAAGCTAGGCTCGGGTTGGCAACTTCCTGAGCAGACCTGGCTCAGACCTGAGGCAAGGGTGAGCATCAGCCAAAGTATCCTCCCAGAAGTGGCTCGGACCTAGCCAGACCCGGCGCCGGCGGTCGGTGGCGGCGGTTGGCCGGAAAACACCCAACACACACTATAACGAAAAGGTTGGAGCAACTTAATTTGCAGAGCCTCTCTGTCCAAAATAAGTTGATGGAAAGCTTAAATATAGTCCTTACTACTCACCTGGGTAGTTGGCCGGCGACCAAAGGCGACGGCGGCGGCCGGAGCTCAACCTCGGGTTGCTTAATGGGTGCAACTACAGAGGAAGGAAACTACACGTTAAAACCCCCATGCAACTTGATGAGGAGCTTCCTACAGATCCTACAAGCATACCTGGGTGGTCGGCCGACGACTGGAAGCGACGGCGACGTGCGGCGGCGGAGCTCGGCCAAGCTCGAGGAGCTCTAATGGTGGATTCTGAACCGAAGCACGAGAGGTCCACCAACTTGGATCAAACTTCTTCTCCTGATGCAAGGAGGCTTGCTGAGGTGGTGGCCGGCGTCGCGGGTGAGCGGCGGCGCCGGACGGCGATGCTCGGCCGAGGAAGAAGATGACCCGATTCTAGGGCTGGCTCGTGCGGCTCAGATCTTCAACCGATGGCCACCAAAATTTGAGAGGAGGCCACAGTCGACAAAAGGACCCAATCCAACGGTCTTGATCTCCGGTTCAACGGTTGGAATCTTCCCGAGCACGAGATCGGCCAAATACTAGACTTTCGGCGAAATGTTGCTCCCGCCGGCGACCGGGACGACGGCGGCGGCTCAAACTTCACAGAAAAGGTCCACTCGACGTCAAGAACACAAAGCTTGGGTCCAAGGGCCAAATAAAAACAATAAGTTCCAACAACCCACCTCGCCGGAGAAGATGAAGGAGAAGAAGCCCTCTGCGGCGGCGCACGGCGGAGCTCAGTGCCGGGAACCCAATGGTTCGGTCACAGCTTCACAGAGGAACGCGCACAAGCATCTGGAGCACTCCAACTCCAACTTTGATGCTTCCCCCACCAACAACCCGAGAAGACCCAACCTTCTTGGTCTCTTTTGGGCTTCTCCGGCGACGGGAACGGCGGCGGTCCGCGGCGCAAGGCCAGTGGGGAGGTGCAGAGGGAGATGAAGGGTTCTGTGCTGCGGCTAGGGCTAGGGCTACAGGATTAGGGTTACAAAAGAGGAAACCTAAAGCAAACCTATATAAATGTAACAAGATGCATTTTGGTCCCTCTACACAGGGTATTTAGACCTAGGTCCCTCACAGCAGCTGTGTCTTACACTTAAGTCCTTCTCCGTGAAATAGCGCCGATTTCGGAGCATAAAATATAATGGTCTCTGTGTAAAATGCCACATTTTTTGCCGTATTTCACGCTTTTTGAGACACTTTAATCGTCAAATCAAAAAACAGACTTCGCCACGACGTCCGGCTCGACGAAAACCATTAGGTAGCGATTTTGGTTTATCGCATTCAGTCCCCTATAATTTTAAAATCCATCTCATACGGTAAATTAAACAGTTCTGTACGCTTTACGATGCTTCCGGCTCTTCAAACGGAAATTTGGTCAACGCCACTGCGCTCAGAACGATGATGCCATTCAAATCGACTACCAGGATCGTCAGATTCGGACTCCAGACAGTCGATCGGCCGACGTTGGCTAGCGAGGGAATTAAATCAGGGAGTTACTATTCATTTCACTATTCACTTAAGTCGCGGGTCCCACTAGTTCCCTTGCTAAGTTCAGGACGATCCGACCGCCGGATCGACAAACGGTCTATACCATTTTCACTCGATTCGATGAGACGGTCGCACTGGAGACCTCAGATTTCCAAGATTAGACTCGGATCGAAAAGACAAAATTTGTGCTTCGGCGATTGTGCCGTTCGCACACTGGTATACAGACCACTAAAGTTAACCTTGTTTCCTCGCACACATTCACACCTGAAAAACACTCCTTATACCAACTCAGATTTCCCGAGTATTACAATTGAAGGGAGACGTGACCCGATTCGTGGCACATTGCCTGGTGTGCCAATAAGTAAAGGCCGAACATCAACGCCCAACAGGGAAGTTACAACCGTTGCTGGTGCCGGAATGGAAGTGGGAGATGATTACGATGGATTTTGTGACCGGCTTCCCGAGATCGCCACAAAGACATGATGCAATATGGGTCATAGTGGATCGTTTGACGAAATCGGCCCACTTCCTGCCCATACATACGACGTGGACTCGGGAACGACTGGCGCAAACATACATTAATGAGATAGTGAGGTTGCATGGAATACCGACGTCCATTACGTCGGACAGAGACACGCGATTTGTGTCGAACTTTTGGCAGAGCCTGCAACGAGCAATGGGAACCAAACTACATTTCAGCACGGCTTTTCACCCGAAAACTGACGGACAATCGGAGCGGGTGATCCAGATCCTCGAAGACATGCTCCGGGCATGCGTACTTGACTTGGGCGAAGGGTGGTCTCGATACCTACCCCTTGTGGAATTCGCCTACAACAACAGTTACCAAGCTAGCATTCAAATGGCGCCATACGAGGCTCTGTATGGGCGCCGCTGTCGGTCTCCAATATGCTGGGACGACTTGGGAGAGCGCAAGTTTTTGGGGCCGGATTTAGTGGAGGAGACCGAGGCGAAGGTGCGCCTGATCAAACAACGGTTGCTGACCGCCCAGAGCAGATAGAAAAGTTACGCGGACCATAGACGACAGGATTTGGAATTCATGGTGGGCGAGCACGTGTTGCTCCGAGTTTCGCCTTCAAAGGGGACCCGACGTTTCGGCCTGAGGGGAAAGTTATGTCCGAGGTACGTGGGACCGTTCGAGATCCTGGAACGTGTGGGCCCGGTGGCGTACCGGTTGGCCTTGCCGCCGAACCTCGATCGAGTCCACAACGTGTTTCACGTTTCAATGCTCCGGAAGTACCTCCCCGACCCCTCTCACGCTCTAGATGTATCCACTATCGAGTTACGAGAGGACTTAAGCGTCGAGGAGACGCCGGTGCGGATCTTGGTACGGGAGGATAAGAAATTGCGCAATCGGACCATCCCCTATGTAAAGGTCCAGTGGAGCAACCACGAAGAACGCG
The DNA here is from genome assembly GCA_029204045.2 of Tillandsia leiboldiana. Taxonomy (NCBI): domain Eukaryota; kingdom Viridiplantae; phylum Streptophyta; class Magnoliopsida; order Poales; family Bromeliaceae; genus Tillandsia; species Tillandsia leiboldiana. The sequence continues at coordinate 29,374,488 of CM055068.1, read as the reverse complement.
AAGCGACGTGGGAACTGGAATCGAAAATGAAGGAATGTTTTCCAGAGTTGTTTAGCGAGAGTTGTAATTAAGTTTCGAGGACGAAACTTCTTATAAAGTGTGAGTGGTGTAATGACACGACTTTTCTAGTAATTTTTACCCTCTTGTTAATAAAGTGTTTCTTTTAGTGAATTCGAATTACCGAGTTTTTGTGAGTCGGTCGAGTTGTGGCACGGGTATTTTTCTGTAAAAGGGCTCGAAAAATGATGACCGACGGTGCAATCGGATCTGAAATCCGACGTAGAGATCTCCCGGAACAGGGTTTTTAGAGTTGCGATGACTTAACGTGCATCGGAATCCGTGCAAAATATCCTACACGCTTTACGAGGAATTATGGGTTTATTCCGAAGGATTAATTAACTGAAGAATTAATTATTCGGTGACAGATATTAAAAGGTGGGATTTAATTGTACGTACGAAAAGGGAAAAAAATCCCACTTTGCCCAAAAAGAGAAACCCTAGCCGAAGAGAACGAGGGAGAAAAGAGAAGAAAAAGGCGAAACCCTAACCGGAGGAGGGAAAAAGAAAGAAAGAGGAAGAAGACGGAGGAATCCGATCACCCCGAACCACGTACCAGAATTAGGAGTGCGATCGGTCGACTTCCCTTTCGTTTTGTTGTATTATTGGGGTTTTCGTATCTTTTTCGTTGTCGTCATCGCCGTCTCCATCCCCGTCGTCATCGCTGGCCTGCTGCCGCCGTCGCACGATCTAGGGCACGGCGCGGGCGGGCGGACGACGCGCGGGCGGACGGACGACCCGCGGGCGCCGGTAGGGCACCGCGCGGGCGGACGGACGACGCGCGGGCGCTGCTAGGGCACCGCACGGACGGGTGGACGCCGCGCGGGCGCCGCCCGCGGGCGTGCACCACGCGGCCTCGTGCCGCGCGGGGCTCCCGTGGAGGGGCGGGCGCCGCACGGGCGCCGCGCGGGCGCCGGACGGGCGCCGGACGGGCGCCGCCCGCGGGCGCGCACCGTGTGGCCTCGTTCCGCGCGGGGCGCCCGCGGGCGGGCAGGCGCCGCGCGGGCGCCACCCGCGGGCGCTCACTGCGCAGCCTCGTGCCGCGCGGGGCGCCCCCGAGCGGGCGGGCGCCGCGCGGGCGGGCGGGTGTCGCGCAGGCGCCGCCCGGGGGCATACACATCGCGCGACCTTGCGCCGCGCGGGGCACCCGCGGGCCGGCGGGCGCTGCACGGGCGCCGCCCGCGGACGCACACCGCTCGGTTTCGTGCCGCACGGGGCATCCGCGAGCGGCGGCATCCGCGCGGGCAAACTCCGCGGGCGACGACTTCCGCGTGGGAGGGCGCGCGGGGAGCCGTCAAGTGTTGTAAGAGCACCATTTTTGGGTTTTCGTCGCAGGGTTAGTTTTGGATTTCCGTTTTCGCGGTGTTAGTGCGTTTTATTAATTGTCATTTTTGGGGACTTCTTTAGGTCCAAGTGCGCAGTGGGAGTGTGTTAAAGATCCAACTGCTCCGATCTTTCCGCAACCAGGTGGGTACCCTTTGCAATAAGTGCAATATGTCATCGTAAAAAGTATAATAACCTGTCTAATATAGTAGATGAGATGTTTCAATTGATCTAACCTTTCGCATGAATATGTACCGTTTCTTCTGTTATTAACTGTGGCGACTGTGGGTCGCGGTGATTGTTACACGCCGATTTCGGCTATCATGTTCTTAGATGCTTACACGTACACAGGCGGTCTGGCCACCGCATGGGTGTACTTTTCCAGAGAAGTGGTCTGAATGACCCGTGTACCCCACAAAAGTGAAAGTGCCGTGTGGGGACCTCTTCACGCCAGCTATAAGTGCAGCACTAGCACGGTGATGGGGTTAAAGGCATCACGTAAGTAAAGTAATTGTTCACGAGGGGGGATCGTCGACCTCCCGACAGGTACCATGTAATTGAATCAAGGAATGTGGACTCATGAGGAGGAAAAAGCGAAAGGTTCCGGTGTATTCGGTTTGCTTTAAAATTACTGTTAAATGTTTGAATCATCTATTTTATTTGTCACTGACTTCCCCACACTGTGACAGGTCCGACTAGGTGTAGTAACCGGGACGGTGGTGAGGCAGCGTCTAGAGGACCATAGCCGCATGAGACTTTGCTACGTTATTCTTATTTTGGTTTATCTCATTTCTCTTTCTAGTCTAACTGTTAGTTTAATTTGCTTGATTGTGGATCATATTGGATGTTGGATAGTTAATTACTTGACACAGTGGATTTTGACATATTGTTATGAATTCTTGCGGCTGTTTTACATTAAACAAGGTTTCGAAAACGCTTTCTAAAAACCAAGTGTCGTGTGGGCACAATCTTGGAAAACCTCTGGATTTATCCTTTCAAAAAGATGTAGCCGCTTTATTGTGAATGTGTATACGTTTTGGAAAAGCTGGGTGTCGGGTGGACACCGTTTGCAAACCCGTAGCTTATCTCTTGATGTGATTAAGTAGAATTACTCTTCCTTGCTATGTTCACTGTGACGGTGTGGTTAAAGAATGTTGTTGTAAATGTGACGCCGTGCATATACAAAGGAGACTCTGTCCGTTTGAAGAGTGAATTTGTATATGTGGCGGGTCTGACACGCACCGGTAGGCGAGGTCATTATTTACAAAGAAAAAAAAATATATACGCTTTTCCGCTTATCCTTAGACCTCCGGGGCGTGGCAATCATGTTGGAATCTCACTTAGGAGAAACCATGTTTGTTCTTTCTCCTTTTCTTCTAGATTCATGTTGCTCGGGTTCGAGGAGGGGTTCGGGATAGTGTAGTCGAGACTTCGAGTCTGGGGCAGGTTGTCACGCCCCGGGTGTAAACCAGAACCCGGGCCCGTCTACAGATCCGCCGTGCACACGGTATTTCCCGTGTACACGAAGCGCCAAACCTGCTTAGATATAAGAGATAAGAATAAAAGAGCAATAAAACAGAGCTGAACTGAAAATACTACATCTCAGACTGAACTTGTGATGACCTGGATCTCTGCAGAGCTGTGGTAGAGTCATTGGTGACATCTGGGAGCCTGTTTTGTGTGTCGGAGGTGTTTGTGCACCAATTGGACACAAGTGGCGGACTTCGGGCTTACTGGATCACGTGGGTGATCAGTGGACTCCGTCGGATCGTTAGAAGTGGTTTCGCGCGAAGCGGATATTAAAAAAATGGACTCAGCGCGAAGTTTGGACCAAGGATTACCTTTCCGGATGCCTTCGGCAAATTTTGGGGTTGGAATTTGGCAAAATGGACGTCAAATTCGGATTCAGCGCGCGAAAACGGTCAAAACGGACTACCCACTTGTTATTTTTGAGCTTCGGGTACTGTTCATGCCGGAACAGTGTCTCCGGCCGCCGGCGGGCAGCGGCGGCGGCGGCGGCCAGCGGCGGAGCGGCCGCGGGCAGCGCGGCGGGCAGAGGCGCGGGCCGCCCGGTCCACGCGGCAGGCGTGCACCGGGGGCGGGACGCGTGGCGGCTCGAGAGTGGGCCGGTCCGCGGGGCGGGGTCTACGGAGAGTGCGGGGCGCACGGTGGACCGGGGTGGACACGTGGCATTACTGGATTGGTCGGTGCAGTGGACTTGGTCTACGGAGCTGGCGGGCGTGGTGCATGGACCGGCGGGACACGTGGCGTCTTCTGGTTGGTGGGCTCATGGAGTCTGGGTCCACGGAGGTGAACCGGGGCGCCTCGGGATTCGCGCGTGGCAGGGGGCGCTGGCGGCGGGCGCAGGCGGGCGCAGGCGGGCACGTGGGCGCGGCAGGCGGGCGTTGACTGGGTGCGCGCCACGTGTCGCCGCGGCATTGGCCCACGCGTCGCGCAGTGGGCGGCCAGCGTGGCTGTCCGCTGTGCGGGGGGCGACGTGGAGGCCGGAGGCGTTTTCGGGCGCGCACAGTGTTGGGCCGGGCCCAACACTGTAGCCGCCCGAAATCGGGAGCGCCCGGAAATTGGGATATGATGGGTATTTTCAGATTTGTTTCTCCCAGCATATAAAAGGCCGAGTTCTTTTGCAGAGAACTTCTTCTCTGCGTGGATTTTCACTGTGCAACCTTCCAAGAAATGCTCCTCTCCCTGTGGCGATTCCATCTGCAGATTTCCAGATTTTTCAGCGGCACGCATCCCGAGGTTACCATTTTTACGGCGCGGCGCGACGCTCGTTCGTTTGTGTTCTTCTTCGTCGCATTTCGGTGCGAGGACTCCCCCGGCTTACTCCGACCTCCGAATGAGGCGATTCTTGCGCCGTTGGCTTCACGACAGGTAGGGCTACGTTTCCCATGTTTTCTGGTTTTTCCCATTCCGAGATTTTCATGGGTTTTTCGGATCATCTTGTGACCTCATTTTCTGGGGCGGAGTTTTGGGACAGCGGTGCGGTATTTTGGCGATATCTTCGCGCACAGGCATCGGATTGGGGCGATTCAAGAGGCGTTTTGCATCTACACATCACGAGGAATATCTACAAATTTTCTTGGAATTTTCTGAATTTTTCGGCGAAGGTGAATATCCCTGTTTACAGAACCTTGTGGTTCAGTTTTTGTGAGCAGTTTGTCTCGAGATGGTTCTCTTGTCGGATTTGTTTCTCAGTGTAGGAAACTCGGATTTGAGTGTGCAGGTAGTCGTTTCGACGGGTTCGTCGCGAGGATCGTGACGGTATTTTTCTTGGAATTTTCCGGGCATTTCTCGCAGGTAAAAACAGGGAACTGTGGACTATTGTGTTTGGGGCAGATTTGTGTGAGCTTTGTATGTTATTTATGTATGTTCTTTTGGGAATTTTGTACAGCGATCGCGGCGGCTTATCGGTTTGGGCGAGGGCACTTTTTGGGACTTGGAATTAGCGATCGAGGTGGGTGGTTGTTGTTTACCTCTATTTTGACATGCTCACTAGGAATATTAGAGTGATCCCTTTATTTGGACATGCATGCTTAAGTGATATAAATTGTGAGCTTTTCCTATGGAAATTACTATTGTGGATATTTGATAGTGGTTGGGACTTATACATGTTTGTATGGATGGAATGTTAGCGTTTAACCTTGCATGTGGATTGGATTAATTATCATGGGCTTTATGATTATCCTGTTAGTGGTTGGTACTATTTGAGGACTTTATGACATGCATAGGTGGATAGTGACGCTTTATTATGGATCATAGACATGTGTGGTTGGATAATGTTTTAGCATGATGGTTATATCTATGCGGAGTTATTAATTGTTACACATGTGGAACCACTATTGGTCGCCTTTTTCTTTATTTCCTTGAGAACACTTGCATGCTTGTTTGGACATTTAGGTAGGCCATCTTTTATCGCTACACTTTCATGCTGGAACTTGACTTAGGAGAAACCTTGTTTGCTTCTTTCTCCTTTTCGTTAGTCAGGTGGGTTTGCTCGGGTTTGAGCAGGGGTTTGGGATAGTGTAGCCGGGGCCTGGATTATGGATCATGGGTTTTGGCGGTGACCGCGGATATTGGGCGGTTGACCGGATGTCGGTTATAGGACATCGGTGATAGGGCATGATTATGGATCATGGGTTTTGGCGGTGACCGCGGATATTGGGCGGTTGACCGGATGTCGGTTATAGGACATCGGTGATAAGGCATGATTATGGATTTTGGGTTTTGGCGGCGACCGCGGATATTGGGCGGTTGACCGGATGTCGGTTATAGGACATCGGTGATAAGGCATGATTATGGACTAGAGGGTTTTGTGGCAACCGCGGATAGTAGGCGGTTGACCAGATGTCGGATGTGGGACATGATTGTGATTGTGGGTTATTACGGCGACCGCGGATATTGGGCGGTTGACCGGAGGTCGGTTGTTAGACCTGGTCGTGGATTGTGGGGTATTGCGGCAATCGCGGATATTGGGCGATTGACCGGATGGTTACTCTTGCATCTGATTGGGAATCAGTTTTCTTTTAGTGGAGGGTTGTGTTCCACTGGGGGCTTTATAGTTGTGATCCAATCCTGCTTTTATCACCGGCGCGGTTATTGCCCGGTGAGGCTTTTATTACCCCGGCGCGGTTATTGCCCGGTGGTGCTTTACTCGTGTGGGTAGCTCCCCTCGAGATCCCCTTCGGAGGCCGGGGCTGGACGGTTATGGACAGGTTTGCTATCACATCGGCGCGGCTTTCTTGCCCGATGATGAGGGCGGCAGCAGGAATTTTGCTATCACATCGACGCGGCTTTTTTGCCCGATGATGAGGGCGGTACAGATTGGGTTTATCTGGGACGGTTGGTTATTGTGGCATACGGTTATTCCAGTCTAGGACTGTATTTTAGAGGCATAGTAGTGGTAGATTTCCCTTTTGGCAGCGGTTTCATTTCTTACCACTCTTCTTTCCTTTTTGCCTCTGGTAGGCCTAGTGGGTGTGTCTGAGTTTGAGGTTTTACCCACTAGGGGAGGCTACTGGTTTACTAGTAGTTCTCACCCCCATTCTTCTTTCCTCTTTTTCTTCTTCCTTGTTTTGCAGTGACTTCTGCGGGTGCTGCTGGGCTTTCAGCGGCGGGTCGAGGAGAGAGGACGGCTGAGTAGGTAGATCTCGAGGCAGGATGAGCGTGTTAGCTGGACTGTTGGTGTACCCAGGTTTCCTCAGACGGTTGTACTTTTACATTTGGGACTGGCTTTTGCCAGCAGGTTGTATTTATTTGGTGAGCTGGGAGAGACAGATGTACCATTTATACAGATGTATTGTATTTTATTTCCAGCTTCAGTCTGAGATGTATTAGTTTTAGTTCAGCTCTGTTTTATTGCTCTTTTATGGTTATCTCTTTTATCTGAGCATGTTTGGCGCTTCGTGTACACGGGAAATACCGTGTGCACGACGGATCTGTAGACGGGCCCGGGTTCTGGTTTACACCCGGGGCGTGACAGATTAGGTGGTATCAGAGCTTAGGGATAGGTCATTTGGGACTTAGGAAACCCTAGGCTTTTCGGCGGACCCTAGGATGTTTGTGCGTGAGAGACGCGACATTTTGCGAAAGTCGGTGATTTATTTGTTTGACTCTTCCTGTGAGTGAAGAGGGATCGACATATCCTATTTTTGTGGGACAGTTATGTTGGCTGCAGACAACATAAAGTTACAAAAATAGAGGGATGTCTTTGACTTTCGCTAGATTGGGTCGAGTGTTTGGGGTGTGCTGATTTGCGGTTTTGTCGTGGTGAGCGGTGTCTCCCCGACGTTGGGCCCTGACCCGGGTGCACCTTGGTGCGGCAGTTGGGTCTGAGCTGGTTGTTTCGGGCCGGATACCCAGATTGGAGTCTGAGAGCTCCGGACCCGAAGGGTAGGTGTGTTGGAGGCAGATCAGCAGCGCAGTGGCACAGTTGTCGGAGTGGTGACACAGTTGTCGGATCAGCGCAGTGGCACAGTTGTCGGATCAGCGCAGTGGCACAGTTGTCGGAGTGGTGACATAGTTGTCGGATCAGCGCAGTGGCACAGTTGTCGGAGTGGTGACACAGTTGTCGGATCAGCGCAGTGGCACAGTTGTCGGAGTGGTGACACAGTTGTCGGATCAGCGCAGTGGCACAGTTGTCGGAGTGGTGACACAGTTGTCGGATCAGCGCAGTGGCACAGTTGTCGGAGTGGTGACACAGTTGTCGGATCAGCGCAGTGGCACAGTTGTCGGAGTGGTGACACAGTTGTCGGATCAGCGCAGTGGCACAGTTGTCGGAGTGGTGACACAGTTGTCGGATCAGCGCAGTGACACAGTTGTCGGATCAGCGCAGTGGCACAATGGTCGGAGTAGCGAGTAGCCCCCTCCGTGCCGACGTTTAGTGTTGGGGCACCGAGGCAGGGTGGATAGTCGACAGCGGGTAAGCTGTGGGTTTGCGACGATCGAGCAAGCCAGTTTTGGCGGATGAGTCACCCCGATTCGTGGGATTGAGTATGGAGCCCTTGGAGGCAGGGTCTTGTTCGATGGGGGATAGAGAGTACTTGAAGGTCTTTATGGCAAGAGTTAACGCAGTTGCTGAACTGCACGCTCCATGTGTAGGGGGACGGGGCGCATAGGATATGAGTGTCTGAGAGTAGATTGCGCCGGGGTACCTTTTAACTCATTGGGTCCCTCCAGTACGGATTTATGACGCCTCGTGGGAGTAGGCGCCGGGTGTGGAGTGTGGTATTGTGGTTCCTTTGGAATGGGATCTACCGCCTGAGGCGAGTTCTGATTAAGGCGCTTGGCGCCGGGTGATAGAGGACAGATCAGTCGGTGGAGGCATTCCCGATTTCTTTTTCCAGGATAGTGGATTTCTGAGACTGTCGGAGCACATATGTTACATCGGTCGGTGTGGTGGTCACTTGTTGGGCTGGCGGGTTCGGTTTCCTTTCGCGGCGGTTGATTATGCCGCAAGGACAGTTTTCTTGGGGAGCCAGGCCCGGAGGTGTTGGTGTGCTTGGGTTGCTTGAGGGTTATCTTCGCCTCTATAGTTTTGACTTCGGGAGCGAGGCGGATGTTTCGCTGTGGATGAGTAGACTTTTGGCTGGGTGTTGATGCCGGAGAGTCGGGGAATTGCTTTTACATCCCGACGGTTTAGAGATTTGAGAGCAGAGTCTACGTGATCAGTTGGGGGGCTTATATTGGATACCTTGGGAGTACAGAGGTATTGGGATCGAGCATTTGTGCCGATGGACTTGTGGTTGGATTATCTGAGACCCTGGGAGGAGCAGATGCCTGTACCGATGCAGGCTACTTGGTAGCTCGAGCGGTTAGCCCAGCTGTACTTGGATGAGGTGGTGCTGTTTTCTAGAATGTCCGCCTCTGTTTTGTTCTAGTTAGAGACCCGAGGGTTGTATCGCGTCTCTGGAGGAGGTGTTAGACAGCCTTGGGAGCTTGAGTGGTGGATGATTGGATATTTACCCCCTCTATTTGGTTGAGGTTTCGGAGTGAGGAATAACTTTAGTTTCGGGGATGAAACTTTCTTTTAGTGGGGGAGGATGTGATGACCTGGATCTCTGCAGAGCTGTGGTAGAGTCATTGGTGACATCTGGGAGCCTGTTTTGTGTGTCGGAGGTGTTTGTGCACCAATTGGACACAAGTGGCGGACTTCGGGCTTACTGGATCACGTGGGTGATCAGTGGACTCCGTCGGATCGTTAGAAGTGGTTTCGCGTGAAGCGGATATTAAAAAAATGGACTCAGCGCGAAGTTTGGACCAAGGATTACCTTTCCGGATGCCTTCGGCAAATTTTGGGGTTGGAATTTGGCAAAATGGACGTCAAATTCGGATTCAGCGCGCGAAAACGGTCAAAACAGACTACCCACTTGTTATTTTTGAGCTTCGGGTACTGTTCATGCCGGAACAGTGTCTCCAGCCGCCGGCGGGCAGCGGCGGCGGCGGCGGGCAGCGGCGGAGCGGCCGCGGGCAGCGCGGCGGGCAGAGGCGCGGGCCGCCCGGTCCACGCGGCAGGCATGCACCGGGGGCGGGACGCGTGGCGACTCGGGAGTGGGCCGGTCCGCGGGGCGGGGTCTACGGAGAGTGCGGAGCGCACGGTGGACCGGGGTGGACACGTGGCATTACTGGATTGGTCGGTGCAGTGGACTTGGTCTACGGAGCTGGCAGGCGTGGTGCATGGACCGGCGGGACACGTGGCGTCTTCTGGTTGGTGGGCTCATGGAGTCTGGGTCCACGGAGGTGAACCGGGGCGTCTCGGGATTCGCGCGTGGCAGGGGGCGCAGGCGGCGGGCGCAGGCGGGCACGTGGGCGCGGCAGGCGGGCGTTGACTGGGTGCGCGCCACGTGTCGCCGCGGCATTGGCCCACGCGTCGCGCAGTGGGCGGCCAGCGTGGCTGTCCACTGTGCGGGGGGCGACGTGGAGGCCGGAGGCGTTTTCGGGCGCGCACAGTGTTGGGCCGGGCCCAACACTGTAGCCGCCCGAAATCGGGAGCGCCCGGAAATTGGGATATGATGGGTATTTTCAGATTTGTTTCTCCCAGCATATAAAAGGCCGAGTTCTTTTGCAGAGAACTTCTTTTCTGCGCGGATTTTCACTGTGCAACCTTCACAAGAAATGCTCCTCTCCCTGTGGCGATTCCATCTGCAGATTTCCAGATTTTTCAGCGGCACGCATCCCGAGGTTACCATTTTTACGGCGCGGCGCGACGCTCGTTCGTTTGTGTTCTTCTTCGTCGCATTTCGGTGCGAGGACTCCCCCGGCTTACTCCGACCTCCGAATGAGGCAATTCTTGCGCCGTTGGCTTCATGACAGGTAGGGCTACGTTTCCCATGTTTACTGGTTTTTCCCATTCCGAGCTTTTCATGGGTTTTTCGGATCATCTTGTGACCTCATTTTCTGGGGCGGAGTTTTGGGATAGCGGTGCGGTATTTTGGCGATATCTTCCCGGACAGGCATCGAATTGGGGCGATTCAAGAGGTGTTTTGCATCTACACATCACGCGGAATATCTCCAAATTTTCTTGGAATTTTCTGAATTTTGCCCCGAAGGTGAATATCCCTGTTTACAGAACCTTGTGGTTCAGTTTTTGTGAGCAGTTTGTCTCGAGATGGTTCTCTTGTCGGATTTGTTTCTCAGTGTAGGAAACTCGGATTTGAGTGTGCAGGTAGTCGTTTCGACGGGTTCGTCGCGAGGATCGTGACGGTATTTTTCTTGGAATTATCCGGGCATTTCTCGCAGGTAAAAACAGGGAACTGTGGACTGTTGTGTTTGGGGCAGATTTGTGTGAGCTTTGTATGTTATTTATGTATGTTCTTTGGGGAATTTTGTACAGCGATCGCGGCGGCTTATCGGTTTGGGCGAGGGCACTTTTTGGGACTTGGAATTAGCGATCGAGGTGGGTGGTTGTTGTTTACCTCTATTTTGACATGCTCACTAGGAATATTAGAGTGATCCCTTTATTTGGACATGCATGCTTAAGTGATATAAATTGTGAGCTTTTCCTATGGAAATTACTATTGTGGATATTTGATAGTCGTTGGGACTTATACATGTTTGTATGGATGGAATGTTAGCGTTTAACCTTGCATATGGATTGGATTAATTATCATGGGCTTTATGATTATCCTGTTAGTGGTTGGTACTATTTGAGGACTTTATGACATGCATAGGTGGATAGTGACGCTTTATTATGGATCATAGACATGTGTGGTTGGATAATGTTTTAGCATGATGGTTATATCTATGCGGAGTTATTAATTGTTACACATGTGGAACCACTATTGGTCGCCTTTTTCTTTATTTCCTTGAGAACACTTGCATGCTTGTTTGGACATTTAGGTAGGCCATCTTTTATCGCTACACTTTCATGCTGGAACTTGACTTAGGAGAATCCTTGTTTGCTTCTTTCTCCTTTTCGTTAGTCAGGTGGGTTTGCTCGGGTTTGAGCAGGGGTTTGGGATAGTGTAGCCGGGGCCTGGATTATGGATCATGGGTTTTGGCGGTGACCGCGGATATTGGGCGGTTGACCGGATGTCGGTTATAGGACATCGGTGATAGGGCATGATTATGGATCATGGGTTTTGGCGGTGACCGCGGATATTGGGCGGTTGACCGGATGTCGGTTATAGGACATCGGTGATAAGGCATGATTATGGATTTTGGGTTTTGGCGGCGACCGCGAATATTGGGCGGTTGACCGGATGTCGGTTATAGGACATCGGTGATAAGGCATGATTATGGACTAGAGGGTTTTGTGGCAACCGCGGATAGTAGGCGATTGACCAGATGTCGGATGTGGGACATGATTGTGATTGTGGGTTATTACGGCGACCGCGGATATTGGGCGGTTGACCGGAGGTCGGTTGTTAGACCTGGTCGTGGATTGTGGGGTATTGCGGCAATCGCGGATATTGGGCGATTGACCGGATGGTTACTCTTGCATCTGATTGGGAATCAGTTTTCTTTTAGTGGAGGGTTGTGTTCCACTGGGGGCTTTATAGTTGTGATCCAATCCTGCTTTTATCACCGGCGCGGTTATTGCCCGGTGAGGCTTTATTACCCCGGCGCGGTTATTGCCCGGTGGTGCTTTACTCGTGTGGGTAGCTCCCCTCGAGATCCCCTTCGGAGGCCGGGGCTGGACGGTTATGGACAGGTTTGCTATCACATCGGCGCGGCTTTCTTGCCCGATGATGAGGGCGGCAGCAGGAATTTTGCTATCACATCGGCGCGGCTTTTTTGCCCGATGATGAGGGCGGTACAGATTGGGTTTATCTGGGACGGTTGGTTATTGTGGCATACGGTTATTCCAGTCTAGGACTGTATTTTAGAGGCATAGTAGTGGTAGATTTCCCTTTTGGCAGCGGTTTCATTTCTTACCACTCTTCTTTCCTTTTTGCCTCTGGTAGGCCTAGTGGGTGTGTCTGAGTTTGAGATTTTACCCACTAGGGGAGGCTACTGGTTTACTAGTAGTTCTCACCCCCATTCTTCTTTCCTCTTTTTCTTCTTCCTTGTTTTGCAGTGACTTCTGCGGGTGCTGCTGGGCTTTCAGCGGCGGGTCGAGGAGAGAGGACGGCTGAGTAGGTAGATCTCGAGGCAGGATGAGCGTGTTAGCTGGACTGTTGGTGTACCCAGGTTTCCTCAGACGGTTGTACTTTTACATTTGGGACTGGCTTTTGCCAGCAGGTTGTATTTATTTGGTGAGCTGGGAGAGACAGATGTACCATTTATACAGATGTATTGTATTTTATTTTCAGTTTCAGTCTGAGATGTATTAGTTTTAGTTCAGCTCTGTTTTATTGCTCTTTTATGGTTATCTCTTTTATCTGAGCAGGTTTGGCGCTTCGTGTACACGGGAAATACCGTGTGCACGGCGGATCTGTAGAAGGGCCCGGGTTCTGGTTTACACCCGGGGCGTGACAGAACTGGAAGTAAAAATACAAAATGACTGTAAAATAAGGTACAAGTCTCACTCACAGCTCACCACAAATATACAACCAGCTGGCTAAAGCCAGACCCCCAAAAGTAAAAGTACAACCGTCTGAGATAGGATACATAAGAGGTACCAGTCTAGCTACTCACTGTCGGGCCCACTGTCTAGCTACTCAGCCGTCCTCTCTCCTCGACCCGCCGCTGTATGCCCAGCAGCACCCGCAGAAGGCTCTGCAAAACAAAGGAGAAGAAAAGAAAAAGAGGAATGGGGGTGAGAACTACTAGTGAACCAGTAGCCTCCCCTAGTGGGTAAAACCTCAAACTCTGACAGACCCACTAGGTCAACCAGAGGCAAAAAGGGGAAGAAGAGTGGTAAGTAAAAAGACTACTGCAAAAGAAAATCTACCACTACTATGCCTCTAAAAAAAGTAGTCCTAGACTGGAATAACCGTATGTGACAATAACCAACCGTCCCAGATGAACCCAATCTGTACCGCCCTCATCACCGGGCAAATAAGCCGCGCCGATGTGATGGCAAAATTCCTGCTGCCGCCCTCATCATCGGGCAAATAAGCCGCGCCGATGTGATAGCAAAACTGTCCATAACTGTCTGGCCCCGGCCTCCGGAGGGGAACTCGAGGGGAGCGACCCACACGAGGAAAGCATCACCGGGCAATAACCGCGCCGGTGTGATAAGTAACAAAAGCAGGATTGGATCACAACTATAAAGCCCCAGTGGAACACAACCCTCCACTAAAAGAACACTGATTCCCAATCAGATGCAAAAGTAACCATCCGGTCAATCGCCCAATATCCGCGATTGCCGCAATACCCCACAATCAACAGCCAAGTCTCACAACCGACCTCCAGTCAACCTCCCAATATCCGCGGTCGCCGGAATAACCCACAATCACAATCATGTCTCGCATCCGACATCTGGTCAACTGCCTACTATCCGCGGTTGCCACAAAACCCTCTAGTCCATAATCATGCCCTATCACCGATGTCCTATAACCGACATCCGGTCAACCGCCCAATATCCGCGGTCGCCGCCAAAACCCATGATCCATAATCCAGGCCCCGGCTACACTATCCCAAACCCCTGCTCAAACCCGAGCAAACCCACCTGACTAACGAAAAGGAGGAAGAAGCAAACAAGGTTTCTCCTAAGTCAAGTTCCAGCATGTAAGTGTAGCAATAAAAGATGGCCTATCTAGATGTCCAAACAAGCATGCAAGTGTTCTCAAGAAAATAAAGAAAAAGGTGTCCAATAGTGGTTCCACATGTGTAACAATTAATAACTCCGCATAGATATAACCATCATGCTAAAACATTATCCAACCACACATGTCTATGATCCATGATAAAGCATCACTATCCACCTATGCATGTCATAAAGTCCTCAAATAGTACCAACCACTAACAGGATAATCATAAAGCCCAAAATAAATAACCCAATCCACATGCAAGGTTAAACGCTAACACTCCATCCATACCAACATGTATAAGTCCCAACCACTATCAAATATCCACAATAGTAATTTCCATATGAAGGGCTCACAATTTTATATCACTTAAGCATGCATGTCCAAATAAAGGGATCACTCTAATATTTCTAGTGAGCATGTCAAAAATAGAGGTAAACAACAACCACCCACCTCGATCGCTAATTCCAAGTCCAAATAGTTCTCTCGCCCAAACCGATAAGTCGCCGCGATCGCTGTACAAAATTCCCAAAAGAACATACATAATTAACATACAATGCTCACACAACATCTGTCCCAAACACAACAGTCCAATGTTTCCCTGTTTTTACCTGCTAGAAGTGCCCGGAAAATTCCAAGAAAAATACCGTCACGATCCTCGCGACGAACCCGTCGAAACGATTACCTGCACGCTCAAATCCGAGTTCCCTACACTGAGAAACAAATCCGACAAGGGGACCACCCCGAAATAAACTGCTCTCAAAAACTGAACCACAAGATTCTGTAAACAGGGATATTCACCTTCGGGGCAAAATTCAGAAAATTCCAAGAAAATTTGGGGATATTCCTCGTGATGTGTAGATGCAAAATGCCTTTTGAATCACCCCAATCCGATGCCTGGGCGCGAAGATATCGCCAAAATACCGCACCGCTGTCCCAAAACTCCGCCCCAGAAAATGAGGTCACAAGATGATCCGAAAAACCCATGAAAAACTCAGAATCGGAAAAACCAGTAAACATGGGGAACGTAGCCCTACCTGTCATGAAGCCAACGGCGCAAGAATCACAGAAAATGGTGCTCGGGGTAAGCCGGGGGAGTCCTCGCACCAAAACGCGACGAAGAAGACCACAAACGAACGAGCGTCGTGCCGCGCCGTAAAAATGGAAACCTCGGGATGCGTGCCGCTGAAAAATCTGGAAATCTGCAGATGGAATCTCCACAGGGAGAGGAGGATTTCTTGTGAAGGTTGCACAGTGAAAGCATGAACAGGGAGAAAGATAATCGGACTTGAACAGGGCCTTTAAATACAAGCTGGAAACAAATTAGATAATTCCCATTCTGTCCTATTTTCCGGGCGCTCCGGATTTCGGGCGGCTACAGTGTTGGGCCCGGCCCAACACTGTGCGCGCCCGAAAGCGCCACGGGCCTCCACGTCGCCGCCGCAACAGCGGACAGCCGCGCTGGCCGTCCACTGCGCGACGCGTGGACCAACGCTGCGACGACACGTGGCGGGCCCGAGCGCGGGAAAGCCCGGTCAACGCGCCCACGTGCCGCCTGCGCCCGCCGCCTGCGCTCCCTGCCAGGCGCGAATCCCGAGGCACCCCGGTGCACCCCCGTGGACCCAGCCTTCGTGAGCCCGCCAACCACAAACAGACACGTGTCCCGCCGGTCCATGCACCGCCCCCGCCTGCTCCATGGTCCAAGTTCCACTACACCGGCCAATCCCAACCTGCCACGTGTCCAAACCCTGGTGCACGACGGCCCGTGGACCGCGCGCCTGCCCGCGCGCTGCCCGAGCCCACGCGCTGCCCGCGGCCGCTCTGCCGCCTGCCCGAGCCCGTCCGCCGTGCTCCGCCGCTGCCCACCGCCGCCGCCGCTGCCCGCGCGCCGCCGCCGCTGCCCGCCGCCGGCTGGAGTTACTGTTCCGGCGTGAACAGTAACCGGTGCTCAAAAATAACAAGTGGGTAGTCCGTTTTGACCGTTTTCGCGCGCTGAATCCGAATTTGATGTCCATTTTGCCAAATTCCAACCCCAAAATTTGCCGAAGGCATCCGGAAAGGTGTTCCTTGGTCCAAACTTCGCGCTGAGTCCATTTTTAATATCCTCTTCGTGTGAAACCACTTCTAACGATCCGACGGAGTCCATTGATCACCCACGTGATCCAGTAAGCCCGAAGTCCGCCACTTGTGTCCAATTGGTGCACAAACACCTCCAACGCACCCCGTAGGCCTCCAGAAGTCACCCAACGCACAGCAACAGCTATGCTGAGATCCAGGTCATCACACAGGTTGGACTTGAATGTGGGTTGTGGGTGTTGCGGAGTCCGCGGACATTGGGCGGTTGACCGGATGTTTGCTTGTGCATCAGATTGGGTATCAGATTTCCCTTAGTGGATGGAGTTTCCCACTTATTGTTTACTGTTGTTTCTGATTGGGCATCGGTTTTCCCTTTAGTGGATGGGTTTTCCCACTTTGATCAGGGTCGTGATCCAGTCCTGCTATATCGTGATACTTGTTACAGTGATACTCGTTGCAGTGATACTTGATACAGTGATACTTGTTACAGTGATACTTTACAAGTGTGGGTCGCTCCCCACGAGTGCCACTCCGGGGTAGGCGATTTATACAGCGACCAGCGAGTACCGGACAGTTTAGTGCCAGTCAGTGAGTGCCGATCTGTTACTAGATACTTGAGACAGTTTGAGCAGGCAGTGCTAGTTTTTACTGGTCCATTGATTGGGTTTATTTCAGGCAGATACTTCTATTGTTGCACTCGTGCCTGGGGGCCGAGTGGAGTCTAGTAGCTGTGATTAGACCAGTGCCAGTGTTGTTGGGAGCCGTTTTGGTTGACGGTGATCCCGTGTCGTTGAGAGTACTTCGACCATTGTGCGAGATGTTGAGGATCTTGAGTCTTTCAATTCTGAGAGAGAGCGTGGATTTCGACTATAGCCAGCATGTGCCACTATTCGATAGCGAGTTAGTCCGTATGGACACCCTACGTAATTCTTGCCCGGTAGCGGGAGGTGGTTGTAGGTGGGCGCAGGCTTGACTGGACCCGATGTGGCAGTCAGCTCGATTGGGTCGATTGAGCACCTCGTTTGCGAGTGTTGCATATTTTTATTAGAGTTTCCCCATTTGAGCATTTAGATAGAGGCATGGTAGCTGTAGAGTATCTCCAGCTTCTTATTCAGTTTTTACTGCATTGGTTATCTTATGCCTCTAGTGGACTTAGTGGGCAGATCGTCGGGGCTGGTGGCGGTACCCACTGAGAACTCCCTATTTGGTGTAGTTCTCTCACCCGTTGGGGGTTTTCCCCCTCCCTTTCTTTTCTCTCCATTGTTTTGCAGAGTCTTAGCGGGTGTTGCTGATTCTGCGGTTGCTGTTCGAGGCGAGAGAGTCGCGAGCTAGATCCCTACCCGTCGTTGGAGAGTAGCGGTACCCCTTCAAAGGAGACCTTCAGTAGATTAGTTATTTTATTTCCTCTTTTGAGAGACTGATGTAGTGAGGATATGATATGTATTGAGAGCCTGTACACTAATGTTTTATTTCAGTTTACCTCGCAGTTGAGTTTTGGATTATTGTATTTGAGGACTTGTTTGATTATCTTTTTTGGGAGATGGATATTGTATCATTATTCCAGTTGTACAGATGGTTGGTTTTAGTTTTACAACACTTTTATTTTATAGCTCTGATATCTGTTTTGCTGTAGCTCCTTTATTGCAGGTTGGACGCTTCGTCTATGCGGGGTTTTGCATATGTGGCGGATCTGTTGACGAGCCCGGATCGCAGTTTCGACCCCGGGGTGTCACGCCCCGGAGGTTCTAAAAGAGCGGAAAACGTATATATATATATTTTTTCTTTAAATTGAACCTTACCTCCGGCGCGCGTCAGACCCACCACATTACAAATTCACTTCCCAAACGGGCAGAGCCTCCTTTGTATATGTACGACATTCCAAACACGACTAGTACTTTAACCATGCAATCATTGAGCAATAAGAAGGAGAGATCACACTTAACCATACAATCATAATCACCACATTGCAATGAAGGGATAAATCTATAGGTTTGAAAGACGGTGTCCACACGACACCCGATTTTACAAAAACGTTTTCACAATCTCTTTTAAGCGGCGACATTGCTTGAAAGGATAAATCCACGGGTTTAGAAATCAGTGCCCACACGATACTTGGTTCGAAAACACTTTTGCGATCGTTTTGACATTTGAAAACAAGCCGCATACATAAGTCTCAACAATCACAGATATAAGATGTCATTCCTAAGCTAAGATCTCAACCCAACATCCACAATCATCCATTCACAAGCAATCACAGATATACTAACCAAAAACAATAAGAGATAACCATAAAACTAGGGAATTTATTAGCCACAATGGCAACGGTCCTCTAAACGCTGCCTCACCGTCACCCCGGTTCCCACCCCTGCTCGGACCTGTCACAGTGTGGGTAGTCAGTGACAGATAAAGTAGACGATAAACAAGTAAATGTTATAAAATTGAAATGACAAACCGGTATACCAGAGCATTCATTTCCCCCTCATGAATCGCTAAATCCCCTGTCACGAACACGCTGGGCACCTACCCCAGATTTAAAACATGCTGGGCGCCAACCCCAGATACCGCGCTCTTTTTTCTTGGTGCCTCCAACCCCTCTACTGCCCAAGGAGCAGTCGCCTCACCGTGAGGGGTCCCCATCATCCCTAGTCGTGGGGTACACGGGTAATCTTACCATCTTTCCAAAAAAATACACCCTGTGCGGTGGCCAGACCGCCGGTGTGCGTGTAAGCAAATATGAGCATATAAAACAGCACCGCGACCTCAGCTGCCTCAGTTAGAATATAAACGGGGTTCACATGCAATGGGGTTAGACAATTTACCAAAACATCAACTTTAAATCTCACGAAATACCCGGGAACGACATTACACCGAAAATACCAAAAAATACCCACCTCGAAACGTGCTGACCGGAACACCTGAGACCGAATCGCACTCACAATCGGCACTCGGACCTAAAAAATCCCCAAAAGAACCGCGGTCAGAACAGAAACGTATTCTGTAAATAAACGGAGTCCAAAACCCAAGAACACTACCAAACACCCGGCACAATGGCGGCAATGACGCGCGACGGACGACGTGACGGCGCGCGACGGATGACGCGGCCGCGGTCTCTTCCCCCGCGCCGTTGCATGCCGTGCGGCCGCGCGGGCACCAGTCCCGCGCGGCACCGCATGCGGCTCGGCCGCGCGGGCACCAGCCTCGCGTGGTGCCGCATGCGGCACAGGCGCGCGGGCACCAGCGCCGCGCGGCTAAACAAGCGGCGCAACCACGCGGGCGCCTGCCCCGCGCGGCGCTGCAGGTAGCCCGACTGTGCGCACTTTCCCCGCGTGGCGCCGCCTGTAGCGCGGCGCGGGCGCCAGACCCGCGCGGCGCTGCGGGCAGCCTGACCGCGCAGGCTTGCCCCGCGCGGCGCCGCCTGCAGCGCGGCGCGGGCGCCTGCCGCGCGCGGTGTCACGCCCCCGGGGTTTTTCGGTACAGCGGGAAACGTGAATTATTAAAATTTTTCATTTACAGGGTCCCCTGGTACGCGACAGACCCGCCACACGCGCGAATTCCTTAACCCTGATCGCAGGGTCTCCTCCGCGCGTGCACGGCGGTCTCAGCTGGGTCAGGCGTACTGTCACGCCCCGGGAGGTCTTAGCATAAGCGGAAAAATGTGTATTATATTTTTTTTTCTTCACACGTGAAGATCAACCTCGCCCCCGGTGCACGACAGACCGCCACATATACAAATTCACTCTTCAATCGGACAGAGTCTCCTTTGTATATGCACGGCGTCCCATTTACAATACCAACCATACAGTCGTCATCAAACATAGAGCAGGATAAGTAATTACCTACGGTTTTGCAAACGGTGTCCACCCGACACCCAATTTTTAAAACAATTACACATCCAAACAAGAGAGCGGCGACATCATTTGGAAAGGATAAATCCATAGGTTTACAAAATCTGTGCCCACACGACACTCTGCTTTTCAAAACGTTTTCGCAATCATTTTTATGATGATAAAAATATGCCGCTCTCGAAATCACGAAAGTATGTCTAAACCGTAATATTTTTCATGCTTACCTCTCGCTCATATTAGTTGTACATTAAATTAGGCATGCTATCAATCATAAAGGGTGACCTTCTCACAGATAAGCTTATCTTAACCATACATGAGCATCCCCTATTACACCTCCCATAAGGCATAACATGCATATAAACTCTGTTATTCCCTCTAACAGTTGCAATTACTAAGTTTACCCACCTACAGCGCTTAAACCAAGGCAAACCTGAAGTCGGTGAAGAGTGTAGACGCTCACAGTCCAAAATCTGCCAAAATTGCACCCTCGGTACAAGTCGCGCAAGCCGTGGCTCCAAACAACTAAAAGTACCCCGAAATCAAAGTCTACAGATCCATCGGGTCCAGCAACACTTGGAAACACCCCTGGGTACAACAATAAGGTCCAACATTACACTTTCATTCCCAAAATTAACCACGCACAAACACACAGAAAATTAGTCCAAAAGATATGCTTATTTCACCTGCCGAAAGTGCCCAGAAAAATCCAATAAAAATATCACAGCAATCCTATTGTCGATACCTTCGAAACGAGTACCTGCACGTCCAATTCCGAGCCCCGTAGGCCGAGTTACAAATTCCACAGTACAGGTGCGCAAAACCACACAGCAACATAACTGTAATTCCATTTACAGATAAGGGGAAGAACATATACCTTCGGGCAAAACTCAGAAAAATCCAAGAAAAATACTGTGATAATCCTTGCGTCGAGTAGATGAAAAAAGTGTATAAGCACGTCGCCATACGATGCCCGGTTGCGGAGATATCGTCGAAAAACCACGCCGCTGTCCAAATCTCCATCACAGAAATGGGGTCATAGTAAGCTCGAACAAACACCTCGAAAAGCACGAAATGAGGGAAAGCTGGAAATACTTAGCTCGTAGATCTGTCCGTCGCGGATCCAGCGGCGAAGAAATCGCTAAAAAAGGTGGTCGGAGTAGGCCGGGGGAGCTCGCGCACCGAAACACGACGAAGGGGAACCCAAATGGACGAGCATCGCGCCGCGCCGTAAAAAAGGAAACCTCGATAAGCGTGCCACCAAAAATCTCAAAACTTTGCAGAAGGATGCAGCGTAGATCGGGGATCATCTTTGCTAGGGACACCTTAGCAAGGGGAGGCTTGGAAATGCGGCAAAAGGGGTGAAGAAGGAGGCTCGGATCCTATTTATAGGCTCCAGAAAACAAATCGAATAATTCCGGATGTATCCCAACTTCCGGGCACTGGCACTTTTAGGGCTGCTACAGTGTTGGGCCCGGCCCAACACTGTGCGCGCACAAAACCCTCCTGGGCCCCCACGTTGCCCGCCAACCAGCGAACAGCCGGGCCAGCTGCTCCCCTTGCGACACGTGGCCACCCGCGGGAGCCGACACGTGGCACGCCCGAGCGCGGGAGACCGCATCAACGCGCCCACGTGCGCGCCTGTGCCGCCGCCTGCCATCTCTGCACGCACGCGCCCCGAGGCGCCCAGCACCCGCTCCGTGGACCCGGTCCACTGCACCGTCAAATCATAAGCCGCCACGTGTCACCCTCCGGTCCACCGTACACCGCGGCAATTCCCGTGGACCGCGCCCCCTGCGCCGGCCAACCCGGATCCGCCACGTGGCCCACGACCGGTGCACGCCTCCGCGGTGGACCGCACACCTGCCCGCGCCTGCCCCCGCCGTGCTGCCACCGCTGCCCGCCGCCGCCGCCGTAGCCCGCCGACACCGGAACAGTACCAAGAAGCCTCAAAAATTGCGCGCGCCATCCGGGCTCCGAAAAATACAAGTGAATAGTCCATTTTCATCGTTTTCGCGCGCTGATTCCAAATCCGAAGTCCATTTTGCCAAATTCCAACTCTAAAATTGCCGAAGGCATCCGGAAAGGTGTTCCTTGGTCCAAACATCGCACTGAGTCCAATTTTAATATCCATTGCGCGCAAAACCACTTCTAAGCATTCGACGGGGCCATTTGATCACCCACGTGATCCATTTAAGCCCGAAGTCCCCCACTTGTGTCCAAATTGTGCACAAACCCCGCCGACGCGCCGCATAGGCCTCCAGAAGCTGTAGATGCAGTAGTGCTCCGTAAGTGGGAATTTCGGGTCTTCACAATTCAATTCTGGTGTTCCAGGAGGAGTCCATTGAGAGGCAATACCATTATTCTTGAGGTAGGTTAAGAAATCCATGCTAAGGTATTCCCCTCCTCGATCGGATCGAAGAGCCTTAATCGATTTTTCCATTTGCTTTTCTACTTCTTGTCTGAACTCTTTAAACTTTTCAAAAACATCAGACTTGTGTTTAATTAAATACACGTACCCATACCGTGAATAATCATCAGTAAAGGTAATAAAGTAGAGATAGCCACCCCAAGCAGACACATCGAATGGGCCACATACATCAGTATGTATCAGGGCGAGTACTTCGGTAGCTCTCTGTCCTTGTCAAACAAAGGGAGACTTAGTCATTTTTCCTTGAAGACATGATTCACAAGCTGGGTATGGTTCAGGGAGTAAGGATCCTAAGATACCATCCTTAGCCAGCTTGTTAACCCTATCTTCTCCAATGTGACCAAGCCTCAGATGCCACAAGTATGTTTTGTTTACCTCCTCTCTAGGTCTTTTAAAACCAATAGTATTCTCATTCATGCCATTGACAACTGTATTCATACTAACATCCATATGTAAGTAATAGAGATTGTCTATTAAAGAACCACAACCTATCAAAATATTTCTCAAATAAATTGAACAAATGTTTGATTCAAAAATAAACTTATTACCGTCCAATACCAAACGTGAAACAGAAATAAGGTTTCTAGTCGCACTAGGAACATAAAGACAATCTCTAAGTTCTAAAACTACTCCTGTCGGTAGACATAAAGGATAAGTCCCTACAGCAACAGCAGCAACTCTTGCTCCGTTTCCAACGCGTAGGGTAATCTCTCCATCCCTAAGTCGTCTACTTTTCTTTAGCGCCTGCATTGAAATACACAAATGCGATGTGCATCCCGAGTCAATGACCCATGTAAAAGTAGAACAAACCGATAAGCAAGTAGTTTCAATGATATGAATCTCGGACATACCTTCCAAAGTTTTATCCTTCACCTTGTCCTTATTGACTTTTAGCATTCCTTCAGCCGTGACCAACATATTCAACAGCTCGGCGAGAGTGCAAGTAATTTTATTCATTTAAAAATTTAAAATAAACTGAGAAAAGGAATCAGGTAATGATTGTAAGATCAAATCAATTTGAAGTTCTGCGTCCATAGTCATTCCGAGCTTCTTAAGCTCCTCAATGTCCTTAATCATCGCCAAGCAATGATTATTGACTGAGTGACCATCAGACATCTTAGTCCTGAACAGTCGCCTTGACACTTCGTAACGAGCTGTTCGACTTTGCTCATCATACAACTCTTTAAGATGAAGCAAGATGTCAGCAGCACTCTCCATGTGCTCATGCTGGCGTTGCAACTCATTACTCATAGACGCAAGGATGTAGCATTTTACCTTCATATCATCATCAGTCCATTTATTTCTAGCATATTTCTGTTGAGCTGTTGGATTTGCGGGCACTACTGGAGCCTCCGTGTCCAACACATAGGCTAATTTCTCAAAATTGAGAACAATTCTCAAATTCCTCAGCCAATCGGTGAAATTCGGTCCAGTTAAGCGATTAGTATCAAGTATTCTGACAAGTGGGTTAGAGGCGGACATTTTCTGCAGATGGTTAAGATTCTAATTAGTTGAGTACTTAATCATAATCCATTTTGATTAGGGTCATTAAATCTAAATGGTGCCTCCCACTAATTTTAGCGAATCTCCACACTCCCCGAGTGGAGAAAACGGAAACTTTACTAAAAGTTTCTAGTGGGAATTGCGGTCCCATCTATTTGCACACTACCTCATCCTGACAGATTCTTGGCAATGAGTAAAGAAATGAGTGAACAACTCTTGTTCAATGCTTCTCAAGCAAATCACAATTTTATCTTTGGCCTCCAAAAATATAGGCCTCATCCTAACAGATTCTTGGCCTTATCTTTTGGTTAAGTTAGACCCACCATTCATCATGCAAATAAAAAAGTCATTGAATCCTCATCCTGACAGATTCTTGGATTCAACCCCTTTCTTACCACATAGCATCTTATGCCAATAGAATGGTTGCGGCTCCCTAATGCAACTGACCCCCGTGTCCGGGTGCATCAATCAACACTAAAGAGACGCCCATGCCCTACAACGATGGAAGGCCACTAATGGGTTCATAACACCATTAACTTAATATTTTATTTAGGGAGATTTGTTATCTCATCAGTTTTAATTCATTATAAATTTACATCTCATGCAAACCATCGCATCATATACACACATATATCGCATATATATAAAAAAATAACTACCGGTGATGATCATGGATTTTAATTTGATTCGGGCTTGAGCCACCAGGCCGGAATCGGGTCAGAGGGTATTACACACAAAAACTTGCTCTACATCTTGATCAGATTGGAGTAGATCAACTCTTGTCGGCTCCCTCGATCAATATTTGGTCCAAACTTGATCTGCACCGCATCAACTCTTGAATGGAACAAATCGTCATGGAACCTGAACTACCCCTTTACCCTTTAATTTTGCAACAATTACAATACAGCCCATAATATTAATGAGACACGCAGGTCTCCAAATTACATAATTTAATTGGTGCACGCAGGCACTCAAAATAAATCTAACACTGGGTCCTTATTAAATTACACCCATTCACATCATCACAAGATTGCTATCCATGATCATCACCTCATACACATCACAGGCATATAATATAAAATAAAATTCTCTAATTCGATTTCTAATTAATTGGGTTTCGAATTAATTTTAAATTGCGATTTTGCACAAAACAACCACAAGGCGCGCATGATCACATCATGTAAATGCGTTCAAAACACATTGCGGCAAGCACGTGCAATAAAAGCCATGAACTAATCAATTAGTGTTGCTATACACTAACAATACTAATTAATTAGAGCTTGCATGTCATCAATATGACGTGTGTCATATGCTAATTAATTAGAGCACGTTGACCTTGACCGCATGCATGACCGTAGATCATATGCTAATTAATTTGAGCACCATGACCGCATGCATGACCGTATTGCGTGCGCTAATTAATTAGAGCACCTTGACCGCATGCATGACTCGTACATCATATGCTAATTAATTAGAGCACCTTGACCGCATGCATAATTAATTAGTGTTACAAAACAATCAAAACAACATATTCAAAACAACCTTTGTTGTTTTGATTTCGATCGTTCCAGAAAACCCAATCAACATCGAAAAAGAGATTAGATCTAAAACAAACGATGAGGGTGGCTCCGATACCACTGTAAGAAAGTAATCAGATATGCGCAGCGGAAAAAAAAACGCAATTAAAAATTTCTTAAAACAAAGATCACCTCATGTATTGTTTTAGATCGTAAAAAGGTAATCTAATTGATCTTATCAATTAGGATTTAATTTTTACCTTGCGCGGGTCGAGATCACCGCGAAGCCGATGATCGTTGGTAAAATTATTCGTCCTTGATAGTCGCGCACGCACCCGGCCTCTACTTGTGTCCACACGGAATCACGCCCTTGATCGAAAAATCGATCGCCTTGATTCGCGATCTAATCACGAATTAACTCTCGCGTCGATGTAAGGAGGATGAATCAATCTTCTAATTGTGCTAGCAATCTTCCGAAGATCGAGAATAATGAATTAATTGTGGAGGAATTGAGGAAGAGGATAGGCGGCTAGGGTTTTCTTTTTCTCCTTTATTTCTCTCGTACAAAATATGTCACATACGACATATATTTATATTGAGAAAACCCTAACCCTAATTCTAATCCTAATTGAATCCTAATCCGATTGGATTATCCATTATCCTTAAGTTAGTTTCAATATGAATCGAATCCCTATCCTAATTCGATTCGTGTGTAACATTTACACATAAGTCCTCAAAATATTTACTAACGATTAGTAAATACACCATGCAACTTTTGCACTTAAATACCTCTTATTTACAATAATTGCAAATTAGTCCTTTTACTAATAAATTAGTAAACTTTAGTATTGTGATTATAATTAATCCATTCTATAAACTTCTTTATCATTTCCTTGATATCGATCATGCGTGATTCCTTATGTGTGTGACCTAATAGGTTCAATTCTGTCTGGTAGTGAGATATGATGCGATCCCCATCGACATCATCATCGAAACTCTTTTTGATGGATCAAACACTTTTGATTCTTCCATCGTATAATAATTATTCACCTATAATTATTCTTATTGGTTCCCACAATCCACCAGTGACGCCTAGCAGCATATAATGGCAATCCAGCCAGAAGTGAATATTGGACTGAACCTCAAGGTGCAGTTACCGTACAATACAATCCTTCTATCAGCATAGTCCCAACTGAGTGGAGGTCATGGAATACTCGTCAAACCCCATCACCTGTTATATGACAAATTTGATAGGACAGAAGCTCATATGGTTACTCTTGGAAACACCTTTCCATGAACCATATTACCCCGGCCGAGGATTTCTGAGCTTTGCCTTACAAATAGCATAGTACTAATTATCTCTCTACCGAGAGCGATAGATCCCCTGTAAACAATCACCCATTCCTAATATGAACCGACTGCAGCCAACATATACTACTAAGACCCGTGACTCGGATCAGAGTTTATTGCATAATCAAACTACAGTAGCCTCATATAGAATGGCCGTGGTGTCGCAGGTCTAAGGATCAGTTGTACCACTGCAACATCGAATCAGTTACTGACGAATGAGTAGATATCCATGTAACTATTCATAATTGGTCACGCTCAGTGCCCTTGTTCTCTAACAACCACCTGCACGTTCGCTCCAGTGTCCACACACTGATGACTTGAGACTCGTCATCCTAAAGGAGAGCGGCACATACATCAATCTTACCGGATCAATCATCGTCCCCATGATGATCCTCCGATTGAGAGCATTTATGACTTAATCACCAATAATATGTATCTCAAATTCTTAACTGTTAAGAATATACATTATCATCTCATTAATTCAAAGGACGATTCATAGACACATTAAACATGAATGGCATAAGATGCCCAAATAATAATAAAGATCAAGTACAAATATGTCCCATATAAAAAATGCGTCAGCCTGATAGGCTTTTGGGGCATACAACTAACATGTTTTTCTATCGGAGTTGTCTAGCATGCCACCAGTTGGGGAGTTGAGGACACAACTCCAGGATTTGATGGATAGGGGATTCTGTCAGACCGAGTGTGTCGCCTTTGGGGGCGCCGGTGCTATTCATGATGTGGAAGGATGGTTCACTTCGGCTTTCCGCGGATTACCGGGACTTGGATGAGGTGACCATCAGGAATAAGTACCCTTTGCCGAGCATAGAGGATTTGTTTGACCAGCTGCAAGGGTCTTGTTTCTTCTGGAAGATTGATCTGCAATCTGGTTACCACCAACTAAAGGTGAAGGCCGAGGATATTCCAAAGACAGCTTCTAGGATACGGTACGGGCATTATGAGTTTACCGTCATACCTTTTGGATTGACTAATGCCCCTACTGCAGTTATGGATTTGATGAACTGAGTTTTTCGACCGTCCTTGGATGTATAATGATGTAGGAGAGTAGGGTAATTACTTATGCATCCCGATGGCTTATGGAGTAGAGATCATATTCTGAGTGATCAGTCGGGGGACTTTATAGTGGATACTTCGGGAGTACGGAGGTATAGGGACCGAGCTTGTGCCGATGGACTTTGTGGTTGGATTACCGGGGGCCCTGGGAGGAGCGGATGCTTTTTCGCCGATGCAGACTACTTAGTCACTCGAGCGGCTAGCCCAGCTGTACTAGATGAGGTGGCGCGGTTACCTGGAGTGCCCGCCTCTATATTGTATCAGATAGAGACCCGAGGTTTGCTTCGCGTTTCTGGAGGAGTTTATAGACAACCTTGGGAGCTTGAGTCGTGATGATTGGACATCTACACCCCCCTACTTGTTCGAGGTTTCGGCTTGAGGGATGACTTTAGTTTCGAGGATGAAACTTTCTTTTAGTAGGGGAGGATGTGAGGACCTGAATCCCCGCGAGAGGATTACTGTTGGATCAGCAACTTCTGGAGGCCTTTGTTGGGTGTTGGAGGTGTTTGGGTGCGTATCGAACTCAAGAAAGGGGCTCAATGCGTTGAATGGATCACGAGTGTATTTGGATGCACCCGTCGAATTTTAGTAGTGGTTTTGCGCGAAACGGACATCAGATTTGGATTCAGCGCGGAAAAACGATGGAAATTGACTACTTGGTTGTATTTTTTTGAGTCCGGACGCCCGAAAATGGATACCCGGAAGATTTAAGTGTTTTCGGGTGCACGGGAGGAGCTGTGGACCCCGGGCCGCCACGTGGCAGAGCCGGATTGGCTGGCGCAGTGCGTGCGGTCCACGGAGGCGCGTGGCCGGGTGCATGGACCGGGGCGGGGACACGTGGTAGCCCCGGGTTGGTCGGTGCAGCGCGCGCGGTCCACGCGGGAGAGCGCGGGCAGGTCGGGCAGGAGCGCGGGCAGGCGCGGTTTAGGGCGGTTGGGTGTGCCAGGTGGCGGCTTCCTATTGGGGCACTATGGACAGGTGGCAGCTCAGGATTGGCTGGTGTAGGAGGTGCGGTCTACGGAGAGGCGTGGGGTGGCGCATGGACCGGGTGAGGACATGTGGCGGCTTCTGGTTGGCGGGCTCTCGAGGGCGCGGTCCACGGAGGTGCACGTGGGCGCCTCGGGAAGCGTGTGTGGTAGGTGGCAGGCGGCGCGGCAGGCACGCGCGTAGGTGCGGTCGCGGGCGTCATTGCGGGCCACGTGGCGCCCGGTGATTCGCGGGCGCCACCCACCCGCGTTGACCGGCGCGGGCCACGCGGCAGCGCCCGGGTGCGCTTGCACGCGCTGTCCCGTGTTCGGGACACGTGTCAAGCGCGGGTGGATCCGGGCGCTGGTCGGACGGAGCTCACGGGCACGAATTGTGCGCCCTAATGAATCGGGCGCCCGAATCATGGGCCCGATTTCAGCCCAAAACCAGAATTTCAGGTTTTTTGGGCTAGGCCTATAAATAGGCCCTTTGCTGCTCCTTTGCTTCGTTTACTCGGCCGTTTCACAGGGAGCTTTCTATAGAGAAGATGCTCACCCTTTTGATCTCCACCCTTTGATGGAGTTCTAGGATTTTTGGAGGGCAAGACTTCGACGTCTACTGCGATTCGGCGCACTGCGACGTTCCTTCTTCGGCGGCCGTTTTCGTCGCGTTTCGGTGCGCGGTCTTCCCAGGTCTACCCCGATGGAGTTTTTGGGCAATTCTTGCGCCGGTGTTTCCACGACAGGTAGGGCTTCAATTCTTGTATTTACGGCTTCCCTCCATTCTGAGCTTTTCCTGGGTGTTACGGATCATCTTGTGACCCCTTTTTCTGTGGTGGAGCTTTGGACAGCATCGGAGTCTTTGTGGGATTTCTCGGCGCACGGGTGTCGGAACGAGGAGTGCAAATACTCGATTTGCATCTACTCGACACGAGGAACACATCAGTGATTTTTCTGGGATTTTTGGAGGACATTTAAAAGGTGATATTTTAGCTTCTTCTGGACTGTTTGCCACAGGATTTTGATTGGGAGGAGATTTAGCTCGCGGCGGTGTTTAATTTGTATCTTGGCCTACAGGCATCGGAACTGGACATGCGAGTATTCGTTTCGCATCTACTCGTCGCGAGGATCGCAACGGTTAGTTTTTTGGAAATTTTTGAGGTCATCTCGCAGGTGAAAATTATCCATTTTCGGGGCTGGTTGTATGGACAGCGGCATTTTGTGCATTATTTGGATTAATTGTACGCCGTTTGGCTTACCTTTGCAGTGTTTGCGGCGTGCCGTGTTTACCTGGAGTGAGGGCGTATTTGGATCCGTGTTTCGCGGCCGAGGTGGGTTGTTGTTGTTTACCTCTATTTCGACATGCTCACTAGGATTATTAGAGTGATCCCCCTGTGTTAGGATTATTGATTAACCATTGGGGTTGGAACTTATGCATGCTTGTTGGGTCATATGGATTGCTATGTTAGCACTTAACCTTGCATGTGGATTTGACTATGATATTGGGGCAATGTATTTTACCTTGTTGGTGGGTACCACTTGCGGATTTTTGGACATGCATAGGTGGATTATTCAGGTGAGGGTGATTAGTGGTTTATGTGAAAATCATGATTGTTATTACTCTTTACCTTCCTTTCCAAATGAGAACACTTGCATGCTTGAATGGACATCTAGATAGGCCATGTTTTATTGCTACACTATCATGTTGGGATTTGACATAGGAGAAACCATGTTTGTTCTTTTCTCCTTTCTTCTAGACTCTAGATATATGTTGCTCGGGTTCGAGCAGGGGTTTGGGATAGTGTAGCCGGGGCCTTGATTGTGGGGAATTGCGGCAACCGCGGATATTGGGCGGTTGACTGGATGTCGGTTGTGGGACATGATTGTAGATTGTGGGTATTGCGGCAGCCGCGGATATTGGGTGGTTGACCGAATGGCGGTTGTTGGACTTGATTGTGGGTTGTAGGGTACTGCGGCAACCGCGGATATTGGGCGGTTGACCGGATGTTTACTTATGCATCAGATTGGGGACCGGGGTATCTTTAGTGGAGGGATTTGTTCCACTTGAGTACGGTAGTGATCCAGTCCTGCTTTTACGATACTTGTGACATGGGTACTTTCCTCGTGTGGGTAGCTCCTCTCGAGTTCCCCTCCGAAGCGTGGGGGTCAGACAGTTATTGGGTTTTTGCCCTCACATCGGCGCGGCTTTACTTGCCCGATGATGAGGGCGGCAGCAGACAGTTATTGAGTTCTTGCCATCACATCGGCGCGCGGCTTTACTTGCCTGATGATGAGGGCGGCAGCAGGCAGTACCGGTTTTTACTGGTGGATAGATTTGGTTTATCTGGACGGTACGTTACTGATGCATACTTACGATTATTCCCTTTTGGGATTGCATTTAGAGGCATAGTAGTGGTAGCTTCATTTTCTCAGCAGTTCAGTATATAGCTTACCAACTCTTCTTTCCCCTTTTGCCTCGGGTAGACCTAGTGTCACGCCCCGGGTGTAAACCAGAACCCGGGCCCGTCCACAGATCCACCGTGCACACAGAATTTCCCGTGTACACGAAGCGCTGGTAACCTGCTCAGATATAAAAGATATAATAAAAGAGCATTAAACAGAGTTAAACTAAAACTAATACATCTCAGACCACAGCTGGAAAGTAAAAGTACAATAAAACTCTCAAATAATACATGTGTTTCTCCCAGCTCACCAAATAAATACAACCAGCTGGCCGAAGCCAGACCCAAAATAAAGGAAAATACAACTGTCTGAGTGTATAGGGGATACAATCCAAACTACTATGCTCGCAGCCGGGGTAGACGACTATCTAGTCCGCTATCCTCTTACCTCGGTCTGCCGACGAAGGTCCAGCCACTCTCGCAGAAGACTCTGCAAAACAAAGGGGGAAAAGAAAAGAGAGACAATGGGGGTGAGAACTACTATATAAAACAGTAGCCTCCCCTAGTGGGAAAAGCCTCAAACTCTGACGTGCCCACTAAGTCTACCACAGGCGAAAAGGAAAGAAAGGTGGTATGCTGAAATATGACTGCTGAAGAAAAACTACCACTAATATGCCTCCAAATGCCGAGCCAATAAGAATAGCTAAATGTATGCATCAGTACATGTAACTGCCTGAATAAACCCAATCAAATGGACCGGTATAGAACCCGGCACTGCCTGCTCTGTCCTCAATTTCACGAACTCAGTAACTGACCGGCAACCAACACGGTCGTAACGCTATCCAACTGACCGGCACCCGTCACGGTCTAAAGCCTACTCCGGAGTGGCACTCGAGAGGAGCGACCCACACGAGTAAAGTATCACTGTATCCAGTATCATCAGTATCGTAAAATAGCAGGACTGGATCACGGCGCTGATCAAAGTGGGAATATCCATCCACTTAAGGGAAACTCGATCCCTAATCTGATACCCAATCTGATGCACAAGTAAATATCCGGTCAACCGCCCATTATCCGCGGTCGCCGCAAAACCCCACAGGTCCACAAACTAATCCAGCCTGTCCCAGACACAAAGTCCCGACTACACTATCCCAAACCCCTGCTCGAACCCGAGCAACATGTGTTAAGGATTTTGTTTTAGCGTATTTCGTGAAAGTGTTTAAGTCTTGAAGATTGAAGATGAAGAAGCTTGGATCATATACCTCAATCTCAAGAAAGAAGAATTCAAAAGGATCAGGTAAGTTTAACTAAACAATATTGGTGATCTGAATACTTCTTATAATGTAGAAACACTTGGATGGGTTTTTAATCGCATAAAAATCAAAAACTGGACATGTTATATGTTCAGGATCTGGATCAGAGTACTACTGTCCGGACCCCGAACATAGGTTAGTTCATGCTCAAATCCAGTCCGGAACACATCTTGTTCAGTCCGGACCCCGAACGTGGATTTTGCAGAAACTGCATGAACAGTCCGGACCATGGGATTTCAGTCCGGAACCTGAACGTGGTCTTTCTGGAAAAACTCTGTTTAATGACGACAGTCCGGATCGCACTAACTCCAATCTGGACTGTCGACCCAAAAATTTCCAGATAAGGTTAGTTTTTGATTCTTATCCTCTTCCAATGGTTTCTAACCTATAAGTAAACCCTAATTCTGTCTTTTAGGGTAATCCACTATAAGTTTTTTATCTTCGTAAATGAACGAGGAAAATAAACGGATGAAAAACTTATAGATCCACATATAGAGAAGAAAGGAAATAACTAGATTTAATTCTATGTTTCTTCATCTATATTAATTAATTTGATTCTAGGTTTTCATACTCAGATTTTGAGTAGAATCAAATTAATGAATACTTAGATGGCATTTCCGATCTATCTTTGATCTAAGTATTCGGCGGATCATCACCACCAACAAAACAACGATTTTCCCCAAAATCGGCACGTGGATTCGCGTGGCCTTGTGGATTCAAGGTGCTACCGCTCTCGTGGATTCGGAGCGAGGTACGATTCGTGTGATCGAAACGTACTACCTGGTGGAGACCGTGGATTCGGTCAGACGTCGTGGACTCGACGTTGGACGCCGTGGATTCAGCGTTGGACGCAAATCGTGGATTCGAGGCGCGTTGCGGAGCGAGCGGAGAATATTAACTCGGAGCGTATGGAAAAAGGTTGAGTCATGTGTGAGTACGTTATATCACCTTTGTACGTGTTTAATCTTAGTTGATTTCACCGTGTTATCGGTCCCGTAGTTTTTTACTCATGTGATGGAGTTTTCCACGTAAAAATCTTGTGTGTTAGTTTTCATTTCCGCATTGGGTTTTATTACGCAAAGATTTTTGAGTGTTTATCATTTACACCTATTCACGCCTCCTCTAGGTGGTTTTCCCGTATTTAGATCATTATTAGACATAACCCAACAATTGGTATCGGAGCGGGAATAGGGTTGTAAACAATGGTTGAAGGTGGAAACATCAACAGACCCCCATTCTTCGATGGAACAAACTATGCCTACTAGAAAGTACGGATGAAAAGCTTTTTAATTTCCATCGACGAACGGGTGTGGCAATCAATCGAGTTAGGATGGTCAAATCCAACTGAAATTATTGTTGATGTTCACACCATCAAACCTAGGTCGAAATGGACCAAGGAAGAGATTGACTCATCTTCTTATAATGGCAAAGAAATTAACGCCTTATTTAATGCTTTGTCGCAAACTGAGTTCTCTTGCGTCTCGGCATGTGAGACTGCGAAAGAAATCTGGGATGTTCTACAAGTTACACATGAGGGAACAAACCTTGTGAAGATTCAAAAACTGCAAATGCTTACGAGCAAGTTTGACTCTATTTTCATGGCAGAAAATGAATCTTTCACAGATTATTATACGCGATTGCAAGACATCGTGAATACATGTGCTAACTTGGGAGAGAAAATTCCAGAATTTGAAGTTGTAAGAATGATTTTAAGGACTCTTCCTGAAAGATTTCGTTCCAAGGTTACGGTCATTGAAACTATTAAACACCCGGACGAAATCCGTGTAGAAGAATTAGTTGGTGCACTTCAAACATATGAAATGACATTTCCTACTAACTATTCTTCTGGAAAGGCATCTACTTCTAAGTCTTCAGGTTTTGCGTTGAAAATGACAAAAGAAGAAGACGTGGATTCATCCTCCTCAGACGATGACGAGAACCTATCTATGGAGGATTTTGAGAAGCAACTTGCTCTCTTGACAAAAAAATTTCGCCGAAACTTTCGAAGGGGTAATTCAAGTAAAACTTCATCCTTCGTAAAGTCGAAGAAAGGCAAAGGTTCTTCAAGCTACAAGTGTGAGGACCCCAAATTCCCACGTAAGGATTACTGTTGGTTCGGCAGCTTCTGGAAGCCTTTTGTTGAGTGTTGGAGGCTTTGCGAGCAAATCGGACTTCAAAACCGGACTCAGCGTGAAAAATGGATCGAGTTGGTGTGTTCGGATGCCCCCATAAATTTTTAGAAATGGATTCTTGCAAAATGGACTTCGTATTTGGATTCAGCGCGGAAAAACGTTGGAAATCGGCTGCTTGGTTGTATTTTTCGGAGTCCGGACGAGTGAAAACGGGCAACCGGAAGTTTCGGGGATACTTTCGGGTGCATGGCGGGCTGTGGACCGGGGTGCCACGTGTCGGCACCCCATTGGGCCGGTGCAGGACACCCGGCCCATGGGGCGCGCCAGCGGGACGCGTGGTGGGCCGCAATTGGCCCGCCACCGCGCGCACGTGGGCGCCGCAGCGCGGTCCCCGCGTGGGGACACGCGGCTCGCGCCCACTGGGCGGCGCCGTGGCCACCCGGATCAGGCCGCGTAGCTTGATCCGGGCGGCCCAACCGGGCGACGTGGCGGCCCGGATGGCCGCCACGTGTCCGGGTCCACCCCCCCTGTTGATTGTCTGAGAGAGAGACGGAGTGAGAAGGGATTTTAATCTCTTCTCCTTCTTCTTCTCTTCTTCTTCTTCTACTTCTTCCTCCTTCCTCCTTCTTTGAGCTTGGTTTTCTTTGGAGGACTTCACAGGCAGAGCATCTTCATCACCTCCTTCATCTTCATCAGCAAAGAGATGGACAAAAGGGGCTTCATCACCATCATCTTCTCTATGAGGCAAGCATCACCATTGTTGTTGTTGGTGGACCTTCCCGTCGCGTTTAAGTGCGAATATTCTCCAGGACTCATTTCTTGGAATTTTGAGCTCATTTTTGGTTCTACATTCTCACAAGAGGTAAGGCTACAATTTTTGTATTCAACTCTCCCCTCATATCTCATGTTTTGACAGAGTTTTAAGGCCACCTTTGGAACCCTTCATTTCAGCCAGGAATCCTGAACAGTCCTCAGTGTTTTGGCCTTTCTGGGCAGTAGGATGGGAATATTTGGATGATTTTTGCGGGAAAATTTTCAGGACTCGAAGATCTACAATATTGGATAGTTTAAAGTGTTTATGGGTTTTCTCCTTCATCCGAGCAAGAAATTTGGAGTTCTTTAGCTCAATTTGTATCTACTCTCGACAAGGAATCCAATGGTACCTCTCTTGCTGGATTTGGAGCAGGTTTGGGTAGGTAAAATTAATGATCTTTTCAAGTGCTATTATATGGATTACTGCAGTCCCTGTTTTAATTTGGATTTGAGCAATGCGCCTTGGAATGCAGATAACTTTCTGGATAGAAGGTCTTTTTCAGAAATTAAAGTTGGGACTTCTTCTTAACTTCAAGGTGGGCAAATTCTCTTTTGTGATCTGTGGATAAATCCCTTTGGAAAAGCCTCTAATTAAGCTTGGAAATGCTAGCAAGTTTATGTAAGCAGTTTTTGGACAGCATTGTGATTTTGCTTCATTTGAATGTTAAGGGAAATTAATGGTGGGTTTTTGAGGGACTTGAAGATATTTGTATGAAAGAGGAGATCTTTGTTTTACTGTTGGAGACTTCATTTTGAGGTATTTGAGGTTGCACATACCTTTTATTTAATCTTGTTGCACTTGCTGAAATTCTGGATTTTGAGTGCGCAGTGTGCATTGTTTCAGTGATTGCGCCCAATCCATGAGGCGGATTTGGATGATTTTCACGGCATCGGTCTCCTGGGAGGATAAAGATTACTCATGCCAAATTTGAGCTACAGCGGGCAGTGGATCGTCAAGTTTCAGGTGGGAGGTTGTGCTTTGCCGAAAACATCGATTTACCCACTCGGGCTATTGGTTTCCCTCATGGCATTGTGGTTGATGTTCTCTTCTCCTAGGTATAATATGCTTGGATATCCATGTTTAGATTAAGTTAATTGATTCTCAGTGTATACATGAGTGAATGAATAGTTTGATTGATGTTGTATTATCTCATATGAAGTTGATTATAAGTGATCCTCCTTTAACCTATGTTATGTGAGGGTAATTGGGAAATTAATCTTTAGGCTACACTTTGTGATGAATGGTTAACCTAATTATGGTGAATAATGGTGATAGTTATATGTAAATAATTTTAGTTGATTTATGTGAAGGATATGGTTGCTATGTAGGAAGGGATTGTTATGACTTTATGTGAATGTCATATGGGCTAAGTGTGAATGGCTATTCAGGGTAAGTGAGGGTGATCTTTGTAGAGTTATTATATAGGATCCACAAGGATCTAAATAGGTACTATCAAACAACTAGAGGGGGGGTGAATAGGTGTAATACTTAAAAACTCAATCTCAGTGCAAAATAAAAAACAATGCGGAAAATAAAAATAGCACACCGAGATTTACGTGGAAACTCCAATCCAGGAGAAAAACCACGGGACCAACACGCAATAACAATCCACTAAGAATAGAAGAATAACAAGGTGATTACCGACTCCACGGACTCAACCCCTCCTTCAGCTTCTTCGGACCTTGCGCTGACCGGTTGGATATCCGCGCAATAACAATCCCTAAGAAAAGAAGAATAACAAGGTGATTACCGTCTCCACGGATTTAACCCCTCCTTCAATTTCTTGGACCTCGCGCTCCACCGTTTTGCCCGTCCACCTGCTCACGTTCGAATCCACGAACGCACGCTTCGAATCCACGAAACGCCTTTAGCACACCGAATCCACGATGCCACGTCGAATCCATGACGCAAACTCAGTCGATAAGAATATTGACTTCGATGGTGATCCTTTGCTTAGATTCTCAATGAGGAACCGTAGAAGAAATCTCTAAGCAAAGATTAGATCAATTCGACCAAAGATATGTTCTTGAAGGAACCATCGAATTGACCTAAAAGAGGCTATAAAGAAGAACGATAAAAACCTAGCCTCTAGGGTTGCTCTCAAGAGTTTTATAAAAAGATCGGCCGTAGCTCCCCCGTTTTTGAGAAACCCTAAATGTCTATTTATAGTTTAGAAACCTTTGGAAAGAGATAAGAATCAAAAACATACCTTATCTGGAAATTTTCAGGACGGCGATCCGGATCGGATTTTCTGCGATCCGGATCGTCGTAACGAGATTGACGATTCCAGAAAACCAAGGGTTCGGGATCCGGATTGCATTGCCCGATCCGGATCGTTCATACAAAACAGAAAACTTAACATTCGGGATACGGATCGGAAATTGCATGGATCCGGATCGAAGTCTTGTATGAAGCAACAACCTTCGAGATCCGGATCGTTGGCTCTGATCCGGATCCTGAACAAGTTCGAACACCAGTTTTTGATTATTATGCAATTAAAAGTTTATCCAAGTGTTTCTACACTATAAGAAAGTATTCGGATCACCACAATTATTTAGTTAAACATACCTGATCCTCTTGAATACTTTCTTCTTGAGATTGATGTAACTGATCCACAATTTTCAACTTCAATCTTCAAGATTCAAGACACTGAGTGTCAACTTGAGCTCTTGTTGAATCTTCTCTAAGTCTTTGATTGCTGATTGACAATTTGATCCCTTTAAGATTCCGACTCAACTCACTGACTTGACTCACGAAATATGCCAAGACCAAAATGCCGTAACAATCTCCCCCTTTGGCAATTTCGTGACAAACCCAAAAGTACATAAAAGCGCTCAAGACACTCATCTTAAACCAAAAAGTCGAAACTCAATGTCATCACCAAAACATTGATTTTCTTTGCGTGAAAGATCCAATAAATACAAAATTACATTTGAACCAACCAGTCCTAGAACATACTCTATGACTTAGGACTTGGAGTCTTAAAATGATGTAATTCCTGCAAAACAAAACTCCAAACAAAATCAAACGTTAGTCGTTAGAAATTAGAATCCTACATTTGATTCGTCTTCCTTTGGTTCTTTTGTTTTCGGCTCTTTCAATTTTTCTTTGTCTCCCCCTATCTTGAGCATCTCTAACATGTTGTCCATGTTCTTGAGCATCTATGTTCTCCCCCTTTGTGATACGATCATCATTTTTCGTTCTCCCCCATTTTTCCATTTTCGTTTGTCCTCTCCTGATGATCTTATCTCCGTCATTTCTCTTCTCCCCCTTTTTGTCACAAATTGTCAAACAGTGAACATACTAGACAAAAGGAAATCACTAACAACATTAGTTCATAGAGAAAGAGAGATAAAAGCTCAGTTCCGGTATATAACAAAAATGCAGATTGCGTACCGGTACTAGAAGGCAAAAATCAAATAATTTCTTGAAACAAATCCAGATTTTAGAAACTTTTCAAATACCGATTTGTATTCCATCAAGAAATCAATTTAAGTGCTTTAAACAGTGAATTCCACACAGATGTCATTCAATCCAATTAATTTCACAAAATTAAAAGATTTACTCCAAAATCATGAAAAATAAAGGTAAAACATTATAACCGTTTTTCATGTTATATTCATCAAACACAAGTCATCAAAAATTATCTTGAGATCCAAAGTCTATCAAGATGTAACGGATGTACAAAGATGACTTACAGAGATTTCCAAATGACATCAATTTGATTTCTTACCCTTTCAAATTTGAGATAAGCACTAAAATACCTAAGGGTGGCTCTTTGAGCATCTTTCAACTATCCCACCTATACCAATCAGGAGATTGTTCAAAATATAAGAGTTTTGCATATAAATCTCCAAATGCTTCAACTAAAGATTTTCTCATAAAATACTATCAAGCATCCATAACATGTGGTAGCTTCACACACAAACCGAACGACCGGGGTGGCAGCTCTTTCCAACATGTGGTGGTAGTTTTCACACTCCTTTCGGATGTAACTCTTTCCACATCTTTTGCAAATCATTTCAATACCCTTGTAAGAATGCAATCTCTTACGTGAAAGAATTAAATCCCAAATTTTAGTCTATCGGTTGTCTCACGTTTATCACATGAACTCACACAACCGAGATAGATTAAGCATCTAAAGATCACACATGATTTCTAAAATTTGATGCTTATAATATCAAAAACTCCTATAATGAAGTATCTTCAAGATTATGATTATGGAGTAAAGTTGATAATCCATATAAAATTAAATTGGAGTGATTGAAAGTGAAAGCCCTTTTCATTCAATGCACTTGTTCATTAAAAAACCCTTTTGTTCAAAAACAAAGTATAAAAACGAAGAGCATTGAAAAACATGTAATGCAAAGATTAAGAAAGATATGAAGGGAAAACCAATCAAAGCATTACATACAGTCATAAGCTATTTAGAACTTAAGACAAGGAAAGATATCACCTTTCCGAATCCAAAATCGCAGGATTTTGGGTTGTCTTGATTCGTTGTGGCCGGGGGTTGTCCGCTTTGACTGTTGATCCACCTTAGGTCTTTGCCTCGCAGTGATCCACTTGAATGATTGATGTTGTGGCTCGGACCTTTGGTGGGTTGAGTGAACTCCTTTGACTTGATGTGTCTTTTGATTCCGTTGAGTTCGCTCCGTAGATGAAGTTGCCGAAGAATTTTTCTTTCTCTTTTTCGGGCAATCCTTCACCAAATGTCCTTCAAGTCCACATAGGTGACAAGTTCTTCCTTTCAATTTAGTTGTGGAACTTGAAGCCTTCACAGTTTGGTTCTTTTTGAATCCCAAACCAACCTTGCTTGTTTGACCTAAACGGGACATACATTCAAGTTTCTTGGAACCCGGTTGAAATCCTTTGTATGTCGGATTAAGTTGATGAACTTGCTTGGTCAATGCTTGGTTGGTGACATGAATTTCCTCAAACTGCTTTTCAAGAAAATCAATCTTGTTAATATGGGAATTAACGACCGTTTCCGATTGATTTATCTTTTCTTGGAGGATTTTATTATTATTCAATAAAAGCTCTCGTTCCTCCTCGAGATCATGAAGTTTGATCTTTAAAGCATGATTCTCGTCTTGATTCTCAAGTCGTTGCTTCCTCAACTTCTTGATATGTTTGGCCATCTTCTTAGATTCCGCAAGAAGTTGTTGATATGCCTCAACGAGTTCTTCCTCGTCCGACTCCCCCTCACTTGATGACTCTCCGCCGGTTGTTGATGTTTCATACAAAATCAAAGGAGTAGAGTCAGTGACTAAAGATGATAAACAATTATTAGAAGAGGGAAAATGAGAGGCATGAGAAGCAACGATTTTTTCCTTTTTTCCTCTTTACTTGAGGTTGATTCATTAGAAGTAGAATCGTCCCAAGTTTTCGCTTGCAAAGCCTTCTTTTTATATGATTTCTTAGAAGGACAATCCATTGAAAAATGGCCGTAGCCTTAGCATCGATAGCATTGGATTTCCCCTTCGAAATCATCTTTTTCTTTTTCTTTAGAAGGTTTTGCAAAGCTTTTGAGTTTAGAGGATTTAGAACCCGATGATCCTTTTGATGGTTTCGAGGATGAAGATCCATCGGTTCGATTCTTCCAAAATTTCCGACGAAATTTCTTTACGATCCGCGCCAATTATTCTTCAAAATCGGCAAAAGA
Organism: Tillandsia leiboldiana; assembly: GCA_029204045.2. NCBI lineage: Eukaryota > Viridiplantae > Streptophyta > Magnoliopsida > Poales > Bromeliaceae > Tillandsia > Tillandsia leiboldiana. The sequence continues at coordinate 29,333,371 of CM055068.1, read as the reverse complement.
GATTTCATCGTCGGAACTTGATTCGCTATCTTCTTCCTTTGTTGATTTGAATGCAATACCTGTAAGCTTAGAAGAAGACTTGGAAGAAACTTGATTAGTAGGAAAAGTCATTTCATAAGTTTGCAAAGCACCTACTAATTCCTCTACACTCATCTCATCCGGATGACTAACGGTTTCAATGGCGGTAACTTTTGCCCTAAACCGTTCCGGAAGAGTCCGAAGTATCTTTCTTACAACTTTCGACTCCGGGATCTTTTCTCCTAAATTAGCACATGTATTTATTACATCTTGAAGTTGTAGAAATCTAGAATTTGAAAGTCTCTGTTTGCCTTTAAATGTTTAAAAATTTGTCATTTTGGCAAAAGTGGAGTGTTAGTGGGCCAATAGTGGGCCCGGAAATATCGACTTTTGATCGGGGTCTGATCTGGAAAATCCGAGATCACCATTGCGATCGTCTCGTCGAAACATAGAAGTTTCATATTCATATGTTTTCGATCCAACGGTCGGATCTTCCAGAAATCAGAAATCAAAAAGTGGGCCCGCGACTTAAGTGAATAGTAACCTTTGAATTTTTAACCCCTTGTGATCATGAATGGTCGAACCACTATCTAGAATTTTAACATAGGAGTATGAGTAATGGATCCTAGCTAATTTCGACGTTCTGAGCGCAATGGCACTGACGGATTTCGCGTTTGGCGACCCGTGTGCATCGAAGTGCGTGCGTCGGTTTGCGACATACAGAACAAGATGGCCCGAGATTTCATACGAGCACCAAATCAAACAAATGATTAGCCTATTTTGAAGGTCTCGACGAGCCGGACGTCGTGGCGAAGTCCATTTTCAGTTTCGGCGACTCGAGTGCCTCGAAAAGCGTGAAATACATTGGAAAAGGGTGTATTTTTGAAGAAAATCCTATTATTTTATGTACCAAAATTAAAGAGGCTTATAGGATAAGGAGTTGGGTGCATTTTGCACCTACTGAAAGGATCCCGGAGTCTAGGGTTTGGTGTGAACTGAGTTGAAGAAGATTTTGCAAAGAATCTTGCATTGAATTATTTTGTGACTCTTGGTCTCCTACGGTTGAATGCACGAGGAGTTATAGGGGGGAATCCGAGGCATCAACATCTCCTCTGCATCCTCCACATGATGCCGGGGTTGCTGGGGAGGCCAAGGACACAAACCCATTAGCGACCAAACCCGGGAGAGAGAGCAAGGAAGCTTGAACCAAACTCTTCCAAGGTGGAGTTGGAGTGCTCTGAGGATTTCTCTGGTGACCTGTGGACTCTATTGGGAGTTGGCCGAGGTCGCGCGAAGAAGAAGAAGAAGAAGGAACCCCGGCTTCTTCCTATCTTCCCCGAATCCGGCCAAGGTAAGAACTCATTAACCAAGGATGTTTGAGCCCGAGACCTTTAGAAGTAGCTTATATAGTTCCCTAGGATGATCCCTGCAAAGCCCTAGCCTTCCATGCAAAGTGCATGGCCGGCGGGAGGTTGGGTTAGCCGGAACCCTAATAGTGCACCGCCTTGGAACAACTCCGTAACTATGGATCTATATGGGCTGTAATTGGCGTGCTTGGACTGTTGGTGGTAGTGACCAGCTCCACCCAATTTGGTGGAGTAAGGATCACCCAGTGAGTGGCAGTTTTATGCCCTAGAATTCGGGTTTATTGCAAGTTGGCCGAGGATGCCGCTCCGGCGCCGGCGGGCTTCCCGACGCCGGCCATCTGCCCAGAGGGAGATGATGGGACCCAAGGGAGTCCAACCATGCTATCACATGGCTCCCATGCATCATGAAAATCATGGTGCCATGGATGAACCCGAGAATGGAAGATTTGCGGCCAGCCGGCGCTCCGGCCACCTTCGGCCGGGGAGGCATGAACAGGAAGCTTTGTGGTGACCTAAGGAGTATACTTACTCCAAGTTGCAGAGCTCCAAATTGCCTCGGTTAAAAGATGCCATTAGAGGGCACGAGCTCCAAACCGGAGCTTTGCTCCGCCGCGCCGCCGCCGCACCCCGAGGCCAGCCAAGGGTATGGGAAGCTTACATGCAGCAAATGGCACCTACTGGTGCATTTGGTTGAGCCCCAGACCTTTCGGATGGAGCATCACGAAAATCATGCAAGGCTTCATCTTCTTCATCATGGGGCTCGGCCAACCCGGGGTTCTGAGGTTGCTTCAGTTGGGGGGGAAAGCTCCAGATTCTTCATGGATCAAATCAATCCAAGTTAGAGTGCCTCTAATTTAGTATTTGCAGAGTTTCCAACTTCAAAGTTGCTTATGTGTATGTGTATATAATATGCCCTAAGATGTTTGATGAAATGCTTCAATGAAGATTAAGTTGGAATTTGATGAAACTGTAAATATGAAACTTGCTCCAAATAGTCCCCTGAGCTCTGTGCTCACTTCAGTTCAAACAGAAACTGAGTGGATTAAAGTTTGGTGCATTGTGAATTAGGGTGTAGCTTGACCTTGGTTCTGCTTGAACCAGCCCACCTGGGCCTCAAACCAGGGTGAGCACTGAGGTCCTGGCAGTGCCCAGACCAACTTTGATATACAAAATGTTCTTGTTTGAAGTTTAAATAAAAGATGTAGTTGAATCAACCTTTTAGAGAAATGTTTAAATAAAACATGGTTCCGGGCTGTTGGCGAAGTCGCGACAGTGCATTCCTAGCTAATTTGGGGTCACTGAACGCGATGCTCGCGTTAGAAACAGTGTTGAAGTCCCGGAGAAACAAAAATTCATTTGAGCTATGTTAGAGAGGGTTTTTATGGCCCGAAGTTTGCCTCGGGTTCCGTGCTGCTGCAAATTAGTGAGCACGGTGTTCAGCATGAAAAATGTCACCTGCTGGAAGTGACGGTTCGTCAAAATTATTTTCCAGTTGAAAGAACGAGCGAAAACAGTGCTCAAATGGCAACTAAAATGTAGTTTCTGAAAACTTTAAGGGTTTTAATGCAAAATAGACAATGTGTACTGGTTAGTAAAATGTTTAAATGATTCCTAAGCTTTTCGTTGGGAATCCATCGGCTTTCGTTGAGCGGAAATCGGATACAGTCCGAGAATCGGCAAAATCGTCGATTTTACGGTGTCCTAGGTTACAATTAAATAACTAAGAAGGTTTTAAATTGATCTGGGCTTAGGTTAGAGTTAGCGGGACTGAATTGATCCCTGATTGGTGATTTTTGATCCAGGTTGATTCAGTTTGCACCTGGAGTTGAGCATTTAGAGGATTACAGATTAATTGCCTGCGCATTGACAGGTGGGTTATCTCGGTCCGGGTTTTATCAGTTCGGACCCTGCTGGGGTGCGATACTGGTTGGATCCCTGTTTTTGATAGCTTAAACATTACTTTGAGCCTGCCTTTCTTTGATTATATTATATCTGCTATCTGCCTGATCTATGCCTGTTATCTGTTCTATTTTGCCTTACATGATTGTCCATAGCACCTCTAGTATTTATACTTTTACTCTGGACATTTTCATGGTTGATTAGTGAGCCTGTTTGTTCTGCTGATCAAATGATACCTCTCTGAGCACATAGATTTATTTAACTGAGGTTTTACTCCGCTTCGTAGGGTCGCCGGAGTCTGTTCTTGTTTGATAGGACAAAGGCACTGCTCATGCGAGGTGTGGACTTAAATCCAAGCTTCGTAGTGTCGCCTGAGTCTGTTCTGTTTGATAGGACAAGGGCAATGCTCTTCGAGGTTTGGACTTTCAAAACAGTTTTCTTAAAATATGTGTTTAAGTTTATATCATTTGGTTGGTTTGTGTGGTTGAGTTGAGTTTATCTGTGAGCTTCTGTTGAGAGATATTTGCCTTGATCTTGCATATGAGTTGAGATTTATTGATGAGTGTTCCTGCATAAGTGTTGAGTTTCAGTTGATCTTGTCATTGCATCCCAGTGGGGATTTCCCGGCTTATTGCCGATTACCCGGTCAGTGGACCGTGAGCTTGAGCATTTGCATATGATTCGCCCGCACCGTTGTACTTCACGAATATCAGCGGATTTGCTACCCGTAGCGATGTTCTTTACCGGTAAGTGGTTAGCTGAGGCAACCCGTGACCCTAGTTTGGGGAATGGTCAACCAGGTGGTGCCAAGAGGGCAGCCTCGCCTGAGGTCTTGTGAAGGCCAATATGGTAGCTTGTGATTGGGTCTTTGCGTTTTCATCTATTTGATGCATGAGTTGTTAAGGTGCTTTATATGATTCTATGTGATGCCTCTGATTATAGTTTCCATTATTATCTTGCTGATTGTCCTAACTCCTTGATGTGTTGATTATCCTGATACATGTTTTAAATACTGCTAAAATTATCTCTTATGCTTGTACCCAGATTATGAGTTTTGTTTTCCTTACAGCACCAGTTATATATCTGCTTTACCCCTAACCCCTGATCTATTACTATCCTCTAGCATTGTATACCAGTAGGTACGATCTGCTATTTCTCGGCTCGTCGTGCCCACTGGGATACACTCCGGTGTGTCTCCACCCCGGGTGACTGTTTTTCAGGTCGAGCGGAGTGTTGAGGATGTCGGGACGAGTTGGTGAGATCACGAGATAGAGCTTGACCCTGGACAGCCGATAAGCACAAGTATTTAATTATTGTTGTATCAAATGTAATGCAATGTAATTGAGAAGTTATTGATATTGTATTTAATCTTGCTTAGTAAGATATACGTAGTAGTACCTCTGGTTGATGCCAATGTGAGCCGTGCATATATAGAAAAGGCTCAACATCCCCAGTGGGATTGGGACTCTTTATATATGTGGCGGTCTGTTGCGCCCTGGCCGGTTTTAAACTCTGATTTCAAAAAAAAAAAAAAAAAAAAAAACAAAATTTAGACGCTGGTTTTTAACTCGGGGCGTGACAGATTAGATGGTATCAGAGAAATAGGAAACGCAATGTCTAGGTTTGGCTAGGAACGAACCCTAGGATAACTCATGTTACGAGAGGCGCGCTGGGTAGTGTTCTAAGTCTGATAGGTCAAAAACAGAAGTTGTGGGTCGACCGTACTAAGATAAATTATTAACTAGATAATACTTAGAAAACTGATATTTTGGGTGTTTAGAAAATTTTTAAAGTATGTTTTGTTAAGTTTCGGGGACGAAACTTTTTAAAAAGTTGTGGGTGATTGTAGAAATCTAGAATTTGAAAGTCTCTGTTTGCCTTTAAATGTTTAAAATTTGTCATTTTGGCAAAAGTGGGTGTTAGTGGGCCAATAGTGGGCCCGGAAATATCGACTTTTGATCGGGGTCTGATCTGGAAAATCCGAGATCACCATTGCGATCGTCTCGTCGAAACATAGAAGTTTCATATTCATATGTTTTCGATCCGACGGTCGGATCTTCCAGAAATCAGAAATCAAAAAGTGGGCCCGCGACTTAAGTGAATAGTAACCTTTGAATTTTATACCCCTTGTGATCATGAATGGTCGAACCACTATCTAGAATTTACATAGGAGTATGAGTAATGGATCCTAGCTAATTCGACGTTCTGAGCGCAATGGCCTGACGATTTCGCGTTTGGCGACCCGTGTGCATCGAGTGCGTGCGTCGGTTTGCGACATACAGAACAAGATGGCCCGAGATTTCATACGAGCAACCAAATCAAACAAATGATTAGCCTATTTTGAAGGTCCTCGACGAGCCGGACGTCGTGGCGAAGTCCATTTTCAGTTTTCGGCGACTCGAGTGCCTCGAAAAGCGTGGAAATACTTGGAAAAGGGTGTATTTTTGAAGGAAATCCTATTATTTTATGTACCAAAATTAAAGAGGCTTATAGGATAAGGAGTTGGGTGCATTTTGCACCTACTGAAAGGATCCCGGAGTCTAGGGTTTGGTGTGAACTGAGTTGAAAGAGATTTTGCAAAGAATCTTGCATTGAATTATTTTGTGACTCTTGGTCTCCTACGGGTGAATTCACGAGGAGTTATAGGGGGGAATCCGAGGCATAACATCTCCTCTGCATCCTCCACATGATGCGGGGTTGCTTGGGAGGCCAAGGACACAAACCCATTAGCGACCAAACCCGGGAGAGAGAGCAAGGAAGCTTGAAACCGAAGCTCTTCCAAGGTGGAGTTGGAGTGCTCTGAGGATTTCTCTGGTGACTGTGGACTCTATTGGAGTTGGCCGAGGTCGCGCGAAGAAGAAGAAGAAGAAGGAACCCGGCTTCTTTCCTATCTTCCCCGAATCCGCCAAGGTAAGGAACTCATTACCCAAGGATGTTTGAGCCCGAGACCTTTAGAAGTAGCTTATATAGTTTCCCTAGGATGATCCCTGCAAAGCCCTAGCCTTCCATGCCACAAGTGCATGGCCGGCGGGAGGTTGGGTTAGCCGGAACCCTACTAGTGCACCGCCTTGGAACAACTCGTAACTATGGATCTATATGGGCTGTAATTTGGCGTGCTTGGACTGTTGTTGGTAGTGACCAGCTCCACCCAATTTTGGTGGAGTAAGGATCACCCAGTGAGTGCAGTTTTATGCCCTAGAATTCGGGTTTATTGCAAGTTGGCCGAGGGATGCAGCTCGGCGCCGGCGGGCTTCTCCGACGCCGGCCATCTGCCCAGAGAGGATGATGGGACCCAGGGAGTCCAACCATGGCTATCACCAGGCTCCCATGCATCATGAAAATCATGGTGCCATGGATGAACCCGAGAATGGAAGATTTGGCGGCCGCGGCGCTCCGGCCACCTTCGGCCGGGGAGGCATGAACAGGAAGCTTGTGGTGGACCTAAGGAGTAACTTACTCCAAAGTTGCAGAGCTCCAAATTGCCTCGGTTAAAAAGATGCATTAGAGGGCACTAGCTCCAAACCGGAGCTTTGCTCCGCCGCGCCGCCGCCGCGACCCCGAGGGCCAGCCAGGGTATGGGAAGCTTACATGCAGCAAATGGCACCTACTGGTGCATTTGGTTGAAGCCCCAGACCTTTCGGATGGAGCATCACGAAAATCAATGCAAGGCTTCATCTTCTTCATCATGGGGCTCGGCCAACCCGGGTTTCTGAGGTTGCTTCAGTTGGGGGGAAGCTCCAGATTCTTCATGGATCAAATCAATCCAAGTTAGAGTGCCTCTAATTTAGTATTTGCAGAGTTTCCAACTTCAAAGTTGCTTATGTGTATGTGTATATATATGCCCCTAAGATGTTTGATGAAATGCTTCAATGAAGATTAAGTTGGAATTTGATGAAACTGTAAATATGAAACTTGCTCCAAATAGTCCCCTGAGCTCTGTGCTCACTTCAGTTCAAACAGAAACTGAGTGGATTAAAGTTTGGTGCATTGTGAATTAGGGTGAAGCTTGACCTTGGTTCTGCTTGAACCAGCCCACCTGGGCCTCAACCAAGGTGAGCACTGAGGTCCTGGCAGTGCCCAGACCAACTTTGATATACAAAATGTTCTTGTTTGAAGTTTAAATTAAAAGATGTAGTTGAATCAACCTTTTAGAGAAATGTTTAAATAAAAAATGGTTCCGGGCTGTTGGCGAAGTCGCGACAGTGCATTCCTAGCTAATTTGGGGTCACTGAACGCGATGCTCGCGTTAGAAACAGTGTTTGAAGTCCCGGAGAAACAAAAATTCATTTGAGCTATGTTAGAGAGGGTTTTTATGGCCCGAAGTTTGCCTCGGGTTCCGTGCTGCTGCAAATTAGTGAGCACGTGTTCAGCATGAAAATGTCACCTGCTGGAAGTGACGGTTCGTCAAAATTATTTCCAGTTGAAAGAACGAGCGAAAACAGTGCTCAAATGGCACTAAATGTAGTTTCTGACTTTAAGGGTTTTAAATGCAAAATAGACAATGTGTACTGGTTAGTAAAATGTTTAAATGATTCCTAAGCTTTTCGTTGGGATCCATCGGCTTTCGTTAGCGGAAATCGGATAACAGTCCGAGAATCGGCAAATCGTCGATTTTACGGTGTCTAGGTTACAATTAAAATAACTAAGAAGGTTTTAAATTGATCTGGCTTAGGTTAGAGTTAGCGGGACTGAATTGATCCCTGATTGGTGATTTTGATCCAGGTTGATTCAGTTTGCACCTGGAGTTGAGCATTTAGAGGATTACAGATTAATTGCCTGCGCATTGACAGGTGGGTTATCTTCTTCCGGGTTTTATCAGTTCGCCCTCTGGGGTGCGATACTGGTTGGATCCCTGTTTTTGATAGCTTAAACATTACTTTGAGCCTGCCTTTCTTTGATTATATTATATCTGCTATCTGCCTGATCTATGCCTGTTATCTGTTCTATTTTGCCTTACATGATTGTCCATAGCACCTCTAGTATTTATACTTTACTCGGACATTTTCATGGTTGATTAGTGAGCCTGTTTGTTCTGCTGATCAAATGATACCTCTCTGAGCACATAGATTTATTTAACTGAGGTTTACCCCGCTTCGTAGGGTCGCCGGAGTCTGTTCTTGTTTGATAGGACAAAGGCACTGCTCTGCGAGGTTTGGACTTAAATCCAAGCTTCGTAGTGTCGCCTGAGTCTGTTCTTGTTTGATAGGACAAGGGCAATGCTCTTCGAGGTTTGGACTTTTCAAAACATTTTTCTTAAAATATGTGTTTAAGTTTTATATCATTTGGTTGGTTTGTGTGGTTGAGTTGAGTTTATCTGTGAGCTTCTGTTGAGAGATATTTGCCTGATCTTGCATATGAGTTGAGATTTATTGATGAGTGTTCCTGCATAAGTGTTGAGTTTCAGTTGATCTTGTCATTGCATCCCAGTGGGGATTTCCCGGCTTATTGCCGATTACCCGTCAGTGGACCGTGAGCTTGAGCATTTGCATATGATTCGCCCGCACCGTTGTACTTCACGAATATCAGCGGATTTGCTACCCGTAGCGATGTTCTTTACCGGTAAAGTGGTTAGCTGAGGCAACCCGTGACCCTAGTTTGGGGAATGTCAACCAGGTGGTGCCAAGAGGGCAGCCTCGCCTGAGGTCTTGTGAAGGCCAATATGGTAGCTTGTGATGGGTCTTTGCGTTTTCATCTATTTGATGCATGAGTTTGTTAAGTTGCTTTATATGATTCTATGTGATGCCTCTGATTATAGTTCCATTATTATCTTGCTGATTGTCCCTAACTCTCCTTGATGTGTTGATTATCCTGATACATGTTTTAAATACTGCTAAATTATCTCTATGCTTGTACCCAGATTATGAGTTTTGTTTTCCTTACAGCACCAGTTATATATCTGCTTTACCCTAACCCCTGATCTATTACTATCCTCTAGCATTGTATACCAGTAGGTACGATCTGCTATTTCTCGGCTCGTCGTGCCCACTGGGATACACTCCGGTGTGTCTCACCCTCGGGTGACTGTTTTTCAGGTCGAGCGGGTGTTGAGATGTCGGGACGAGTTGGTGAGATCACGAGATAGAGCTTGACCCTGGACAGCCGATAAGCCAAGTATTTAATTATTGTTGTATCAAATGTAATGCAATGTAATTGAGAAGTTATTGATATTGTAATTAATCTTGCTTAGTAGATATACGTAGTTAGTACTCTGGTTATGCCAATGAGCCTGTGCACTATATAGAAAAGGCTCATCCCCAGTGGGATTTGGGACTCTTTTATATATGTGTGCGGTCTGTTGCGCCCTGGCCGGTTTTAAATCTGATTTCAAAAAAAAAAAAAAAAAAAAAAAATTAGACGCTGGTTTTTAAACTCTGGGCGTGACAGAAGTCTTAGTGTCAAATCTTACTGTAAACAATTCATGCTCTTCCATATGAATAGAGTCAAATTGACTGTAAGCATCCGGAGCTTTTGAATTTTTACAAGATTAGACCCCTCATGTGTATTTTGAGAATATCCCAAATTCCTTCGCGGAATCACACGCGGAAATTCTTGTAAATTCAGTCGAGAAAGAATTAAATAAAGCGTTCATACCTTTCCCATTGTAAGAAGATCTTTCAAATTCCTCTTTGACCATCTAGAGCGAGGTTTTGGGGTAGTAGAATTTCCTACTTCCTCAACAGGATGCACCAACCGTAATCCACGGATTGCCATACCCGCTCATCAATTGCGATGAGAAAAGCTCTCATCCGCACTTTCCAATAAGCATATTAGTCCCATCAAAAAAGAGAGGTCTATAAATATTACCACTTTCAACCCAGCATGATAGATAAACCTAAAACCCTGCTCTGATACAATTGTAGAGTTATGATATGGACCCAAAGGGATCTAAATAGGTACTAGCAAACAACTAGAGGGGGGGGTGAATAGGTGTAATACTTAAAACTACATCTCAGTGCAAAATAAAAACCAATGCGGAAAATAAAACAGCACACCAGATTTACGTGGAAACTCCAATCCAGTGGAAAAAACCACGGGACCAACACGCAATAACAATCCACTAAGAATAGAAGAATAACAAGGTGATTACCGACTCCACGGACTCACCCCTCCTTTCAGCTTCTTCGGACCTTGCGCTGACCGGTTGGATATCCCCGCAATAACAATCCCTAAGAAAAGAAGAATAACAAGGTGATTACCGTCTCCACGGATTTAACCCCTCCTTCAATTTCTGGACCTCGCGCTCCCCGTTTGCCCGTCCACTGCTCACGTTCGAATCCACGAACGCACGCTTCGAATCCACGAAACGCTTTAGCACACCGAATCCACGATGCCACGTCGAATCCACGACGCAAACTCATCGATAAGGAATATTGACTTCGATGGTGATACCTTCTGCTTAGATTCTCAATGAGGAACCGTAGAAGAATCTCTAAGCAAAGATTAGATCAATTCGACAAAAGATATGTTCTTGAAAGAACCATCGAATTGACCTAAAAGAGGCTATAAAGAAGAACGATAAAAACTAGCCTCTAGGGTTTGCTCTCAAGTTTTATAAAATGATCGGCCGTAGCTCCCACCGTTTTTGAGAAACCCTAAATGTCTATTTATAGTTTAGAAACCTTTGGAAAGAGATAGAATCAAAAACATACCTTATCTGGAAATTTCAGGACGGCGATCCAACGGATCGGATTTGCGCGATCCGGATCGTCGTAACGAGATTGACGATTCCAGAAAACCAAGGGTTCGGATCCGGATTGCATTGCCGATCCGGATCGTTCATACAAATCAAAAACTTAACATTCGGGATCCGGATCGAAATTGCATGGATCCGGATCGAAGTCTTGTATGAAGCAACAACCTTCGGGATCCGGATCGTTGGCTCTGATCCGGATCCTGAACAAGTCCGAACACCAGTTTTTGATTATTATGCAATTAAAAAGTTCATCCAAGTGTTTCTACACTATAAGAAAAGTATTCGGATCACCACAATTATTTAGTTAACATACCTGATCCTCTTGAATATTTCTTCTTGAGATTGATGTAACTGATCCACAATTCTTCAACTTCAATCTCAAGACTCAAGACACTGAGTGTCAACTTGAGCTCTTGTTGAATCTTCTCTAAGTCTTGGATTGCTGATTGACAATTTGATCCCTTAAGACTCGACTCAACTCACTACTTGACTCACGAAATATGCCAACACCAAAATGCCGTAACAGTCTTTTGATGATTCTGAACCTATGCCCTGAGGTTAATGTTAAAGTCATTCTTGACTTATCCACATGAGACATAATTGACTCTTTGTAGATTTTCCTTCTACATCT
>CM055068.1:29215586-29321663 GCA_029204045.2 Tillandsia leiboldiana | reverse complement strand
CCGGATCCCATCAGAACTCGCAGTTAAAGTTGCTTGGGCGAGAGTAGTATATTAGGATGGTTGACCCTCTGGGCAGTCTCGTGTTGCATCCCCCATTATTTTTGCAAATTTCCCCGGCGGTTTTGATTCGGACGCAAATTTTAAATTCTTTTTTGGATTCAGATTTAAAAAATTAAATGTAATTTTTAATTTTTCAAATGACAAATTTCAAAATATATTTTTTAATCTTAAATTTTAAGTTCAAAAATATAAATTTAAAATGTAGATTTCAGTTTGACATTTCAAATTGCAATTTTTACTTTTAATTTTACCTTTCATTTTAAATTTTTAGATTTTGATTTTAGACCTTTAAAATTGAAATTTTAAAATTGTGATTTAAAAATTCAAAATGCAAATTTTGAAATTTAAATTAGAAATTAATATTTTAAATTAAAATGCGAATTTTAAATTTTCTTGGCAAATTAAATTTCAATTCGAAATTAAATTATCTAAAATAAAATTTAGGAAAAAGATTATTAGAGAACAGAGAAATTTTTTACCAAATATTGCAAAAATAAACTTTCCCGTCTGAGCTCAGCCAAACGCGCGATAGTCCTCAGGCAAAATCAATTCGGGCCACACTATTGCCGCTTCTCGAAATTGGGCGTGAGCCTTCTCGTCTCTTCTTCTTTCTTTTAATGTTCGCACCGGCCACTCGGTAGATTTTTCGCCGATTACTCCTGGGCGGAGGAAGGAGCCGATTCCGTGACAAAGTCAGATCCCGACCGGTAAATTGTTCCGATACAAAGTCAGAATTTTCGTGGTAAAGTAAAGCAGAAACGAAAAAAGAAAAAAAAAGCACGAGCACGAAAGCCCGGATCCCATCAGAACCGGCGCGAGGGCGCAATGGCTTGCCGCACCGGGCTTAGCGGCGCCATAATAGGGCCTCCGCACAATGTTGTCGGGATGCGATCATACCACCTAAAGCACCGATCCCATCATAACTCCGCAGTTAATTGTTGAGAGTAGTACTAGGATTGGTGACCCCCGAGTAAGTCCTCGTGTTGCATCCCCCCTATATTTTTGAAATTTCCCCGGCTGTTTTGATTCGGTGGACTCAAATTTAAATTCTTTTTTGATTCTGAGATTTAAAATTAAATGTATTTTTAATTTTTCAAATGACAAATTTCAAAATATTATTTTTAATCTTAATTTTAAGTTCACAATAAAATTTAAAATGTAGATTTCAGATTTATATTTCAAATGCATTTTACTTTTAATTTTAACCTTTCAATTTTCATTTGTTAAATTTTGATTTTAGACTTTAATTGAAAATTTAAATTTTGCTTTAAAATTCAAAATGCAATTTTGAAATTTCAAATTATAAATGAATATTTTAAATTAAAATGGTCGAATTTTAAAATTTCTTGTGCAAATTAAATTTCATTCGAAAGTTAAATTATTCTAATTACAATTAGAAAAAATATTATTTAGCGAACAGGAGAAATTTTTTATAACCAAATTGTTTTTTAAAAAATAAACTTTCCGTCTAAAGCTCAGCCAAACGCGCGACAGTCTTCAGGCAAAATCAATTCGGGCCAAACAATTATTGCCGCTTCTCGAAATTGAACGTTGAGCCTTCTTCTTCTTTCTTCTTCTTCTTTAAAATGTTCGCACGGCCACTCGGTAGATTTTTTTCCGCCGATTACTGTTTGGTCGTATATAATACGGATCTAAATAGGGGAAGAAACACCTAGAGGGGGGTGAATAGGTGTAAACGTATAAACACTCAAAAATCGTTGCGATAAAAACCCAATGCGGAAATGAAAATAACTCGCAAGATTTTTACGTGGAAAACTCCATCACCGGAGTAAAAAACCACGGGACCGATAACACGGCAGAAATCCACTAGAATTAAAACACGTACAAGGTGATTTACCGTACACACTTACGACTCAACCTTTTCCATACGCTCCTAGAGGATCTTCTCCGCTCGCTCCGACGCTTCTCGAATCCACGATCTGCGCCCAACGCCGAATCCACGGCGTCCAACGTCGAATCCACGACGTCCGACCGAATCCACGGTCTTCACCCAATAGCACCCTTCGAATCCACGAACGTGCCTCGCTCCGAATCCACGAGAGCGATTGAACCTTGAATCCACAAGGACACGCGAATCCACGCGCCGATTTTGGGGTAATCGTTGTTTTTGGGTGGTGATGATCCGCCGAATACTTAGATCAAAGATAGATCGGAAATACCATCTAAGTATTCATTAGTTTGATTCAACTCAAGATGTGAGTATGAAAACCTAGAATCAAACTAATCAATATAGATGAAGAAACATAGAGTATTCTCTAATGATTTCCTTTCTTCTCTATATGTGGATCTATAGCCGTATAGATGATATGTGGAAAATGACGGCTATGTGGATTGACCCTAGAAAGAAAGACATAGGGTCTATTTATAGGTTAGAAACCCTAGGAAGGAGATAAGAATCAAAAAACCTTGCCATTTCTGGAATTTTACGGACGGCGATCCGGATCGTGATAACTGAGATCCGGATCGTCATAACGAAACAGCCAATTCCAGAAAAACGAAGGGTTCGGGATCCGGATCATGTGACTAAGATCCGGATCGTTCATACAGTTCACCAAACATCAACGTCGGGATCCGGATTGCGAAGCAAGATCCGGATCGTTCAAGGTAGATGGTAAACTCAACGTTCGGGATCCGGATCAAGAGACTACGATCCGGATTGCGACGATGTATGAACGAACCACCTTCGGGATCCGGATCGAACAGCCTGATCCGGATCCTGAAACATGTCCCAAGTCCAGTTTTTGATTTTTATGCAATGAAAGATTCTTCCAAGTGTTTCTACACTACAAGAAGTATTCGGATCACACAATTCTTTAGTTAAACATACCTGATCCTTTGAAATCTTCTTTCTTGAGATTGAGGTTAAATGATCCAACTTTCTTCACCTTCAATCTTCAGGACTTGAAACTTTCAAGAAACTACGCCAACTCAAATTCCGTAACAATCTCCCCCCTTTGGCGGTTTCGTGACAAAACACAGATCCACTAAAGAAAATTCAAAAAGATATTTTTGTTGCTATCACCATACAACAAAAATTTACAATGGAGATCCAAAATACAATACATGAGTTAAACTCCTAAAACAGACTCTAGACTTAGACATCTGTACTCTCTGCAAAAAGAAATCATTCTTGACAAAAGAAATCGTTAGATACCTCAAGAATTTTGTATCATTCAAAAACCACAAACAGAGATGAAGTTTAAACTCATTTATACTTACCATGACATTTATATTCAGATATGTAAACTGATCATAGTTAAAAAAACACCAACATATCTTCTTTGCACGTAAAACCAAATGTCATGAACATGTTTGTGACAACTTAAATATATATAGATACGTAATTGATCAGAGTTAAGAACCAACATATCTTCTATGCAATCAAAAACCAAGTGTCACAAACTTGTTAGTGAACATCAACTTGTTAGTTATATTACATGCCCAAATAGTTAGCAAATAGTTAGTCGAGGCATGCATTCATACAGCTGAAAAACCTCAAGTTGAGAATGGAAGTTGGAGTAATACTTACCTTGATGTTCATCCAGTTTTCATATCAAACATTGTTCACTTACCTTGATGTTTCATGCAGTCAACATTGTTCAAAGTTCTCTCTAACTCTCTCCCCCTTTTTGTCACAAAACAAAGCCAAAATCAATAAATTGAAGGAGAGTTAAATAGATCAGAATAAAGAAAAACCTGAGAACTGGATAAGAACAAAAACTTATAAACCTGCAAAAGAAAGATTAGAAAAAAAAAACTTTATGCAGAGTCGTCAGAGCTGATACAACCAAGCTTCTGAAACATTTTCTTGATCCGTTTGTTTATAGAAGCTTGTTCCTTCTTAAATTCTTTCATGTCCTCTTTCATTTCAGCGACATCAATAGCCATGCGTTCTTGCTCGTCTGAGAGTCGCTGTTGTTCCTTAAAGATTGAGCTCAACCGACGCATCATCGTCAGAAAGTGGACGGAGGTGCCTGCTGTGCTGGTGGTGCCGAGGTTGTCGCTGGAGGATACTTTTACTGCCGTTGCCGAGGTTGTCGCTTGTTGTTGTTGTCGTTGTTCTCGTTGCTGTTGTGCTTGTAGTCGTTGAAGGGGAGATGAAAAGGTTCATCTGGCTTCGTCGAAAGAGACTTCACAATTGTTGTATCATTGATCGTTCCTAGACTGTGCATATAGGAACTCGCATTTGTGTCAGCTTAAATTTTCGAAGAATGCGCATGATGATCATAGGATAAGGTAGTCTCTCTGACGGATGAGCTTGCTCCACATATCGTGCCATCCTTGACCAGATGACGTAGGGAATGCTTAAGGTTAGCTCCCATTGCTGCTGTGGAGTTTCCCAGAAGATAGAGGAATATCATCCTTTCCCACCGAAGAACCTTTGTGTTCATGTTTGGGGTGATATTATAACAAGCAATGAAGTTTAAGATGCGGTACTCTGGTCGTAGTTCTTTCGAGAAAACTGAGTTTCCTGTCGACCGAGTGTTTGGAGCACAGAGTCCATCAACTACCACTCTCCAGGAGTCGGTGTTGAAGGATTGATTCTTCAAGTAATGGGAGCCATCGGCTCGGGCGTCCATCCTTAATACCTCTCCTATTAGCTGTGGCGTTACTTTTATTCTGACATTCTTGACTAATGTCTGAAAAGCCCGACGCCCGCTTTCCTGATCAACTAGATAGCAGGCATTCTGATAAAACATCCTCACTGAGTGAAGACAATACCCAGTGGTCTCCGGGAAGTCGCAAATGG
The DNA here is from genome assembly GCA_029204045.2 of Tillandsia leiboldiana. NCBI lineage: Eukaryota > Viridiplantae > Streptophyta > Magnoliopsida > Poales > Bromeliaceae > Tillandsia > Tillandsia leiboldiana. The sequence continues at coordinate 29,316,832 of CM055068.1, read as the reverse complement.
GGGCAAGACCTATCTGGTCAAATAAAATCCCAAATGCCCGAGAACGCTCTTTCAAGGCTTTGACATCAACATGCCTTTCGCCAATGCATTCTCTGTTCTCAAAATCCTTTATCCTGTCTGAGCTGACAAAGTCTTGTGGGGATGGTTCGCTAACAGCTGGTTGCTCAATGGTAATTCCTCGAGCACTCCCTCTCTTGCGAGCAACACTTTTTCTTCTTGTCTTCCCAGAAGTTTCTTCCATTGGAGCTTTGCCTTTTTCAGCAGCAGTAGGCGGAGCCTTCGATGTTTCCGCAGGCGCTTTTCCCTTTGAAGCAGTTGGAACAGTCGTTGCTTCAACTAGCAGGTCATCCCAGTCAATTGATTCCGTCTCCGATTCCGTGTCGGAATCATCCTTAGTCTTCTTCGCTTTCTTAGCCTTCTTGGCCCTCTTGGGCTTCACAGTGTCTCTCGTATGTACCATCGCAGCAAGTAGGAAAACAATCCAAGTGATCACTATTGCTTATGGTTTCTAGAGAAAAGAATTCCTGTGAGCAATACTCAAGAACACAAAAAAAAAAAAAAAAAATTCTTAGTTTTCAAAAATTGAAAAAATTGTACCCAAACAATCATAATCATGTAGAGAGACTAAGAATCAAATTAGTTTTGCAAAAGGACTTTTAAAGATAGATCAATTGCATGAATTTCGAAAATCCTTATATATGCCCTAAAACCGAAATTTTAGAAATCGAAGCCTAAAAATATCCGTTAATCAGGAAAAAAACCTAGCATATAATCAAAACTAAACAACCCAGAGTTCTTATTTCAAAAGAAATTTGATCAAAAACCATCCACAAACAAAATCGATCCAAGAATTTCGTACGTTTGAGGAGAAAAGAGAAAAACGGTGAAAAACCGAGATTTTGATCAATAAAACTTACTTGGAACTGAAGAACTTGAGTTAGAAAGCTTCCAAGGAGGATGAAATCTAGAGAGAAGCGCTCTGGAAACTTTTGAACAAAAGATTGGAGTAAAAGAAATCAAAACCCTTTTGTTCTTTATAAAAACCTAGCCGCGATCCGGATCCTCCCGAGCTTGCGATCCGGATCGGCTACCCGCAGTGAAAAAAAAACTGCGTTCGGGATCCGGATCGGCAGGTCCAATCCGGATCGTCAGCCCGCAGGAGAAAACCTGCGTTCGGGATCCGGATCACCTTGCCCGATCCGGATCGGCCCCAACTTTTTCTTTAGAAAAATTTCAGAGAAATTCAAGAAAAAACCAGAAAAAGATTGTAAGCACAAAGGTGTATCAACTTTAAACAAAACGCATCGTTTCACACAACAAGAATTAGATTATGCCAAATCTATCAGTAATATCCAAAAATGAAACGAAAATTTACAAGAATTAAATCCCTTAAAGTTGAACACCTTCAATTACATCTAACTTGATCTTATGAGTAATGCCTTTATCAAATAATCAATTCGGTAAAGAAAATGAAATACAAAGATCAATAGATGTTGAAATCCCAAATATGGTAGATAATATTTCTAGACAATCTGTTGAAGAGAGTGGCTCTTTGAGCATCTTTCTTTAAAATCCCACCTTATACCAACCTTGAAATTTGACAGAGTCAAGTATTTCAACATGCATTTTACTTAATCAAAAATTTGAACAACCATGCTTGGTATACATGTGGTAGCTGCACACAATACTCGGACGACCGAGGTGGTAGCTCTTTCCTCCATGTGGTGGTAGTTTTCACACTCCTCATTGGGATGTAACTCTTTCCACATCTTTTGAGCATTTTACATTATCTTTGACTCCCCCTCAATTGGCTATCAATTATTTAAGATATAAAGTATTCAACCAAAAATTGATCTCGATTTCATACTCGACTAAACAGTCAAATAAGATAATGACTATACCAAGAGATCATTGAGAGAGAAATTGACTTTGATCACTTTAGAAGATGATTTAATTAACATAAACGATCATTGCAACAAAGAAATATTATGATGGCAAAAGCATAATAATTTCTAAATGTGTGAACAGATGCAATTAAAGTCAATTAAGATCTATGCTCAATTACTATCCTATGTATAAACATAGATATTGAATAGAACAAAACAAATACAAAACCTATTTTAAGCAAAGGTTTCAAAAAGAAGTTTATTTCAAAGAAAGCATACCAATTGCTTTTCGCAAATGAATAAAACGTTTTTGATCCAAAGGTTTTGTTAAAAAGTCAGCTAATTGATCTTCAGTTGAAATATATGAAAGTTGAAGAGTATTTGATTCAACTAGCTCTCTAAGAAAATGATATCTAAGTTCAATATGTTTTGTTCTAGAGTGCAACACAGGGTTTTTAGAAATGTTAATTGCACTTGTGTTTTCACAAAGAATTGTTACCGAAGATGCTGAAATGCGGAAGTCACTCAATACGCTTTTCATCCAAATGAGTTGAGTTGAGCAACTTCCAGCTGAAATGTATTCCGCTTCGGCAGTCGAGAGTGCTATGCAATTCTGCTTTTTACTGTGCCATGCAACAAGGCAATGGCCAAGATAGAAGCATGCACCACTCGTGCTTTTCCGATCATCCACTGATCCTGCCCAATCGGCATCTGAGTATCCAACAATGTCCAGACTTGTTCCCATAGGATACCAAATTCCGAAATTAATTGATCCTTTGATGTACCGGATGATCCGTTTCACCGCTTTCAGGTGAACCTCCTTTGGTGCTGATTGATATCTCGCGCAAATCCCAACACTAAAGGATATATCCGGGCGACTAGCCGTGAGGTAAAGTAGACTTCCAATCATACTTCTATACAGTTTCTCGTCTACATTCTCACTATGTGATTCACTTCCAAGTCCCTTGTGGCTAGTTCCCATTGGAGTTGGAAAATCTTTACAATTTTCTAGATCAAACTTTTTGACCAACTCCAGTGCATACTTGGATTGACTCAAGTGAATACCTTCATCATTTTGTTTAATTTGCAATCCAAGAAAATAAGACAGTTCGCCCATCATGGACATCTCAAATTCGCTTTCCATGGTCTCCGCGAATTTAGAAGCATCATTATCTTTTGTTGCACCAAATACAATGTCATAGACATAGATTTGTGCTACAATGAAATTATTTGATAATGCTTCACAAAGAGAGTCCTGTCAGCTCCCCCTCGAGTATAGCCCTTCTCCAAAAGGTGCTTTGTTAACCTTTCGTACCATGCTCGCGGTGCTTGTTTCAGACCGTAAAGAGCCTTTTTCAAACGAAAAACATGGTTAGGTTGTTTATGATCTACAAAACCTTTCGGTTGAGCTACATAAACTTCCTCATTTAAAAACCCATTTAGAAATGCGCTCTTGACGTCCATTTGAAATAATTTGATTTTAAAATGACAAGCAATAGCAAACAATATACGAATGGACTCGAGTCTAGCTACAGGGGCGAAAGTTTCGTCAAAGTCTATACCTTGTACTTGAGAGTAGCCTTGAGCAACTAGACGTGCCTTGTTCCTGATGATAGTACCATCTTCATCTTTCTTGTTCTTGAAGATCCATTTGGTACCTATCACATTATGTTGCTTTGGAGGCTTCGTTAATTCCCAGACTTTGTTTCGCTCAAATTGATGAAGCTCTTCCTGCATTGCTTTAATCCAGTAGTCATCCTGAAGAGCTTCATCTATTGTCTTTGGTTCGATTAAAGATACGTAGCAAGCAAATCCGCAAACCAACTGCCTTCGAGTTCTAACTCCTTCTTGTGGATCTCCAATGATGTTCGATTCCGGATGATCCTTGGAGATTCGTAGCGTTTGTTGAAACGGAGTACTCGGAGGTACACGAGATGATTCCTGCACATCAGATAAACTAGAAGAACCATTAGATGCATCATTAATATTGGAAGTATTATTATGAGAAGATGCACTAGCAGGAGAATCATCATCTAGAGAGATATCGAGGGTAGATTTTTCTGATTCAAAATGAGAAGCTTCATCTACTTTAACATTTATAGATTCTACGATCGTCTTAGATTCAATGTTAAATACTCGATATGCTCTGCTATTCGTAGAATAACCCAAAAAGATCCCTTCATCACTTCGAGAGTCGAACTTTCCAAGATTTTCACGGTCACGTAAGATGTAACATCGACTCCCGAAGATACGAAAGTACTTGATATCCGGTTTTCTACTAAACCACAGCTCATATGGTGTATTCAAGGTTCCTGGGCGCAAATACACTCTGTTAATGACATAGACAGCGGTGTTCACAGCTTCAGCCCAAAAATGTAGCGGTAATTTCCGGCTATGAAGCATCACACGCGCCATCTCTTGAACAACCCTGTTTTTGCGCTCAACAACACCATTCTGCTGAGGTGTATAGGGTGCCGAGAATTCATGTTTAATGCCATTTGAAGTACAAAAGTCAATGAATTTTGAATTTATGAATTCTCCACCCCTATCACTTCTAACACGAATGATCTTTTCATTCTTTTCAATCATAATACGATGGCAAATCTCATGAAAAGAGTCAAACGTATCAGCTTTCTCTCTCAGAAATGCTATCCAAGAAAACCGAGAGAAAACATCAACCAATAAGAAAAAAAAAAATATACAATTTACCTTGTAAGGATGGTTGACGAGTTGGCCAAAAGAAAAAGAAGAAAAGAAAATAGTCTACACAAACTATACAAGATTTAATCGTAGAACGATTAAGGACAAGGAGGGGTTTCACCTTTGCATACCCAAACCTTTTGAGTTTTGGAGTATGTTGGTAAAGGTTGAGAGATTCTCCTTGAAGACGACGTCTTGTATGATTGATCTTTTTCTTTTGTCATCGTCTTGTTTGAGGTGCTACCAATGTTCTTTCCTTTTGAAAAATCCTTCCTTGAATTCCGGGAAGTGAGCTTATTGGTAGCAATTGCAAGATGTGGTTGATTTGTTCTTTGAGCTCCAATCTCGCAATTTCTTTCGATGTGCCCTGCAAAATTACAATGAAAACATACCTTTGAGCTTGACGATTCCGAAGAGGATGAGGTAGGTTTGTTGTCGTTGTTTGTCTTGAATTCCGATGTCGGAGGAGGAGATACCGACTGAGGCACAAAGACTGTCCCACTCGAACTTGGACTGTTTCCAGTTTGAGTGTACCCGAGGTCGAACCGATTTGTTTGACCAAGACCAAGGAGTTTATCCAACTTACTCCTTCCTAAAGAGAATTGCTGTAAGTCATCCTTGAGTTGGAGAATGGTCTCTGTCATTTCCCGTCTTTCCTGTCGGCCCTCGCCATAGAGCTTCAAGAAGTAGTTTGCTTTGTTCACCATATCTATATAGTTCTTCTCGAGCTGCTCATTGGACTCTTGAAGGGAAACATTTGCTTTTATCAAACTATCCCTTTCCACTTCAAGATCGGTCGAGAGAGAAGTTACCCTTTTTACTTCTTCTTCGAGATCCTGCAATCTCCCTCTCAACCCCTTGTTTTGCTTAGCCGGTTTCTTTAAATCCTGTAAAGATCTGTGGTAGGCTAGAGCAAACTCTTCACCTTCCGAATCATCCGATTCATTGTCCATTGCATTCTTTTCAACAGTGGAGTTGGACAATGATTCAGACGTACTTGCCATAAAGCACATGAATGGTGAAGATGTGGACGCGTGGAATGCCGTGGAGCTCTTTTCTTCATCACTTGAAGACGACTCATTTGACGTTGAGTTGTCATCCCAAGTGACGACTTGCATCGCCTTCTTCTTTGCCGGATACTTGTTAGGACACTCCGTTGCAATGTGGCCGTAGCCTCGACATTTGAAGCATTGCAGTTGTCCTTCTGAACTTTTCTTATCCTTTGAGAAGTTCTCCTGCTTTCTTGACTTGTGACTTGGAGTACCCTTGCCTTTGTTCCACTTTCCGAAGGATGGAGATTTGCTTGAATTACCCCTTCGAAAGTTGCGGCGAAAATTCCTTGTCAAGAGAGCGAGCTGCTTCTCAAATTCCTCCATAGAAAGGTTCTCGTCATCGTCCGAGGAGGATGTATCCGCGTCTTCTTCCTTAGTTGTTTTCAACGCATAACCTGAAGACTTAGAAGTGGATGCTTTTCCAGAAGAATTGTTAGTATTAAAAGTCATTTCATAAGTTTGTAATGAACCAACTAATTCTTCTACACGTATTTCGTCCGGGTGTTTAATAGTTTCAATGGCAGTAACCTTTGGGCGAAATCGTTCAGGAAGAGTTCTTAAGATTTTTCTTACAATCTTAAATTCTGGAATCTTCTCTCCCAGATTAGCACATGAGTTTACGATGTCTTGCAATCGTGTATAGTAGTCCGTGAAAGATTCATTTTCTGCCATCAAGATAGAGTCAAACTTGCTCGTAAGCATCTGCAGTTTCTGAATCTTCACGAGGTTAGTTCCCTCATGTGTAACCTGGAGAACATCCCAGATTTCTTTCGCAGTCTCACATGCCGAGACGCGAGAGAATTCAGTTTGAGATAAGGCATTAAAAATAGCATTAATTCCCTTGCCATTGTAAGAAGATAACTCAAACTCTTCCTTGGTCCATTTCGACCTAGGTTTTAAGGTGTGAACATCAGAGATAAGTTCAGTTGGATTAGTCCATCCTGATTCAATTGAATGCCACACCCATTCGTCGATGGAAGATAAAAAGGCTTTCATCCGTACTTTCCAGTACGCATAATTTGTTCCATCAAAGAAAGGGGGTCGATTGATGTTTCCACCTTCAACCATTGTTCACAACCCTATTCCCGCTCTGATACCACTTGTTGGGTCGTAAATAATACGGATCTAAATAGTGGAAGAAACACCTAGAGGGGGGTGAATAGGTGTAAACGTATAAACACTCAAAAATCGTTGCGATAAAAAACCCAATGCGGAAATGAAAATAACTCGCAAGATTTTTACGTGGAAAACTCCATCACCGGAGTAAAAAACCACGGGACCGATAACACGGCAGAAATCCACTAGAATTAAAACACGTACAAGGTGATTTACCGTACACACTTACGACTCAACCTTTTCCATACGCTCCTAGAGGATCTTCTCCGCTCGCTCCAGACGCTTCTCGAATCCACGATCTGCGCCCAACGCCGAATCCACGGCGTCCAACGTCGAATCCACGACGTCCGACCGAATCCACGGTCTTCACCCAATAGCACCCTTCGAATCCACGAACGTGCCTCGCTCCGAATCCACGAGAGCGATTGAACCTTGAATCCACAAGGACACGCGAATCCACGCGCCGATTTTGGGGTAATCGTTGTTTTTGGGTGGTGATGATCCGCCGAATACTTAGATCAAAGATAGATCGGAAATACCATCTAAGTATTCATTAGTTTGATTCAACTCAAGATGTGAGTATGAAAACCTAGAATCAAACTAATCAATATAGATGAAGAAACATAGAGTATTCTCTAATGATTTCCTTTCTTCTCTATATGTGGATCTATAGCCGTATAAGATGATATGTGAAAATGACGGCTATGTGGATTGACCCTAGAAAGAAAGACATAGGGTCTATTTATAGGTTAGAAACCCTAGGAAGGAGATAAGAATCAAAAACCTGCCATTTCTGGAATTTTACGGACGGCGATCCGGATCGTGATAACTGAGATCCGGATCGTCATAACGAAACAGCCAATTCCAGAAAAACGAAGGTTCGGGATCCGGATCATGTGACTACGATCCGGATCGTTCATACAGTTCACCAAACATCAACGTTCGGGATCCGGATTGCGAAGCAAGATCCGGATCGTTCAAGGTAGATGGTAAACTCAACGTTCGGGATCCGGATCAAGAGACTACGATCCGGATTGCGACGATGTATGAACGAACCACCTTCGGGATCCGGATCGAACAGCCTGATCCGGATCCTGAACATGTCCCAAGTCCAGTTTTTGATTTTTATGCAATGAAAGATTCTTCCAAGTGTTTCTACACTACAAGAAGTATTCGGATCACACAAATTCTTTAGTTAAACATACCTGATCCTTTTGAAATCTTCTTTCTTGAGATTGAGTTAAATGATCCAACTTTCTTCACCTTCAATCTTCAGGACTTGAAACTTTCACGAAACTACGCCAACTCAAATTCCGTAACAATTACTCGCTGGGCGGAGGAAGGAGCCGATTCCGGGACAAGGTCGAGATCCCGAGCGGTAAATTGTTCCGATAAAAGAGTCAGAATTTCGGTGGTAATGTAAAGCAAGACAAGAAAAGAAAAGAAAAAAAAAACACGAGCACGAAAGCACCGGATCCCATCAGAACCGGGCGCGGAGCGGCGCAATGTCTTGCCGAACCGGGCGCCGAGCGGCGCCATTAGAGGGCCGGCCGGCACAATGTTGTCGGATGCGATCATACCAGTACTAAAGCATCGGATCCCATCAGAACTCCGCAGTAAAGTGTGCTTGGGCGAGAGTAGTACTAGGATGGGTGACCCCCTGGGAAGTCCTCGTGTTGCATCCCCTATTATTTTGTAAATTTTCCCGGCTGTTTTGATTTCGGACTCAAATTTTAAATTCTTTTTTGATTCTAGATTTAAAATTAAATGTAATTTTTAATTTTTCAAATGACAAATTTCAAAATATTATTTTTTAATCTTAAATTTTAAGTTCAAAAATATAAATATTTAAAAATATAGATTTCAGATTTGATATTTCAAATTGCAATTTTTACTTTTAATTTTACCTTTCAATTTTAAATTTTTAAATTTTGATTTTAGACTTTAAATTGAAATTTTAAATTTTGATTTAAAAATTCAAAATGCAAATTTTAAAATTTCAAATTATAAATTAATATTTTAAATTAAAATGTCGAATTTTAAATTTTCTTGTGCAAATTTAAATTTCAATTCAAAATTTAAATTATTCTAAAATAAAATTTAGGAAAAAATATTATTAGCGAACAGAGAAATTTTTTACCAAATTGTTTCAAAAAATAAACTTTCCGTCTAAGCTCAGCCAAACGCGCGACAGTCTTCAGGCAAAATCAATTCGAGCCAAACTATTGCCGCTTCTCGAAATTGGACGTTGAGCCTTCTTCGACTTCTTCTTCTTTTAATGTTCGCACGGCCACTCGGTAGATTTTTCGCCGATTACTCGCTGGGCGGAGGAAGGAGCCGATTCCGGGACAAGGTTGAGATCCCGAGCGGTAAATTGTTTCGATAAAAGAGTCAGAATTTCGGTGGTAAAGTAAAGCAAGACAAGAAATGTCACGCCCCGAGTTTAAAAATCAGGTCTGAATTTTTTTTTTTTTTTTTTTTCGAATAAATCAGAGTTTGCAAAACGGGCGTAACAGACCGCCACACATATAGGAAATCCCCTATCCACAGGGATAGGGTCTCTCCTATACATGCACGGCTAGGCAGATCTAATCATCAATCAGAGATCAATCAACATCTAAACTAGACAATGACTAATCAACAGGAATAATCCAAATAATCGAAAAGCTGAAATAACATAAATCAGAGTCAACCATAATCATCAGGGGGACAGCTCTATCGTAACAGCCTCACTGGATCGTCCCGACATCTCACCACCCGAAAGACCTGCAACAGTCACCCGAGGGTGTGAGACACACCGGAGTGTATCCCAGTGGGCACGACGAGCCGAGAAGTAGCTAATCGTACCTACTGGGTACTAAAATCTGCGGATAGTAAGAATCATAGGGTAAAGCTGAACAATAAAGCAGATCTACTGATAATCACTAGAATCCACAGATAAGCTAACTAGGCAGGTAATCAATCATAAGGAACTGCAGATAAGTAATACTGAAAATCAGGATATGTCAGTGATAATCAGTCATAAGAGCGGTAGATCATGTATGCTGGAAGTCAAAGGTATCCACAATAATCATGCATAAGGAACTGCAAATGATAAAAGCATGTCTACCGATACTAATACTGGAAATAAACTGAGCAACAGTATAAGGTAAAAGTAATGCGTCAATAAGGAAACTATCAATCATCCAATCAAAAGCCGCCATATTGGTCCCACAAGACCTCAGGCAAAACTGCCCACCTGGCACCACCTGGTTGACATTCCCTCCACTGAGGGTCACGGGTTGCAACTGCTAACCACTTTACCGGTAAAGTACACCACTGCGGGTAGCAAATCCGCTAGTGTACGTGAAGTACAACGGTGCGGGCGATCATAATGCAAATGCTCAAGCTCTCGGTCCACTGACCGGATAATCGGCAACATGCCGAGATCCCAACAGGGAAATCATCTATCATATCGATCAGAATCTATCATGCATATCGGAATATCGAATAGTATCCAACAATCAGGATCAATCAATCATGCATATCGAAATATCAACAATAAATCGGCTGACAGGAATCAACAAGTGCCATCAAATCATTTAGATCTATATACTGAAAAAGCTGATGAACAGACATGTATATGGTATGTCTCATGAAGATCAAGGTCTATCAGAAATATAACAACTGATAAACAGGTACGTAAGATATGTCTCACGTAGATCAAGATCTATCAGGACTAATCATAGGGCATGTCAATACAATCATCAAGGCTAATCTAGATAAAATCAGCAGGTATATATGATGAGTCTAATCAAGTCAGTGTCAATCGGTGAAATCATGATATGTCAAGATAGGTCATATATATAATCAGCAGGGCAATCAAAAACAGGTGTCCGACTGGACTAAAGCAACCAGAGGGCCGAATAGATCAAACCCGGACCGAAGATAACCCACCTCAATGATCACGGTGGCTGCTGGATGGCTCGCAAGATGGCGGCTGACTGCTGGGACCTGAATCATAAGTACAGGTCAGAAATAGACTCTCACACATACCCAACCCACTAACACGCTGTGTGCAGACAAGCTAAACGGGAAACTTCACTGAAGTCCCGGAATCTTCCGAAATTTTCGGAAAACCGCCGATAGATCCACTATGACCCAATCTGTGCTGAACAATAACCAAACTCGTGAAACTTCACGTGCTGCCCAAGAATGTCTAACTTAAGACATTTAGGCCCTAACATCAGACTCTGGGTAATCCTGTGCACCGGCAAAGCCATAACCACTGAAACACTCCCGGGAAGCCCATTTGGCTCCGGAAGTTGCAAACGAGAAACTAAAATCACCGGGCTCTTTAGAACAGCACCGGGAACAGCTACTGATACCTGGCATCACCAATTAATCACCGCAATTTTCTAAATTGCATGATTAACGCCGAATCGCCGTTAAACCGACGATTTTGCCGATTTACGGTTCGGGATCCAATTCCCATTCAACGAAAAGCATCGGACCTCCAACAAAAGTTTTAGAGATCATGTGAACACTGTACAAAGCAGCTAGTATGGTCACAATTGCATTTAAGCCCCCAGGATTTTACCAAATTGCATAAAAGCATGTATTTTCATGCTATTTTGGCTTGTATTTAATTTCGGAATGCTATTTTACCGGACCGACACCACCAGTAGGTGGCTCTCGACTTGCTGGACACCGTGCTCACCTTTTGGAAGCAACACGGAACCCGAGGACAACTCTGGGTCAACTATTACTATGCAATTAGGCTCACATTGTTACTTTAAATGCCTAGACTCAACCAAACTCAGATTTAAGGTGAGCATCATGCTCAGTGGGTCGAAAGAACCTAGAGGCTCACCAACTAGGTGCTGTGGGGAAACCAGAGACATCGCCGGAGCAAAACGACTCCAAAAACATAAGCTTAAAGAGCTCTACATGCAAGATCTCTCTATCTACTCAGTAATCTGCTGAAATAAAATGAGCATCATGCTCAGGAGGTTTGCAGAAGTCGAATGCTCTCTTGCTGGATGCACAGAACCAATTTGGTTCTCTCGTGCATTTCTTCGAACACATGGTGGGCATAAAGCTTAACACATAATTCTTGAAGACGACAATGGTGAATCTCTATAACTAAGCTCTGGGTTTCAAGAACAAGCACCAGTAGGTGCCACTTAACTCAAAGAAGCTTGCTGGGCCCACGGCCGGCGGCGCAACACGGTGGCGGCGGCGGCGGGGGCAACCTTGGCCGGAGCAAACACCAACAATGGTGAAATCATCACAGGCCAGTATGGGTCTCATGCAAAGGTACCCACGGCTCTGTCTCGACATGCTGAAGCAAACTTGGCAGGTGGCCGGCGGCAACAAGCGGCGGCGGCGGCGGCGGCGCAACCTCGGGCGAACCCGAGTTAACCTAAAGCTAGGGCACGGGACTGCGAAGCGCACGCTACACGAAACGCTATGAAACTTCATGGGGAGGTTCCACAGGCCCTACAGTCCTGGTATACCAATTTTGAGCCATTTTGGTTCAATGGTTGCGGAGATCGGCCGCGGCGGAGCTTTCTCGGTTTCCGGCGGGTGCAATTTCCCCGCCGGCGACCGGGGGCAATCCCGACTTCGGGGTTCTACCAGGAGGTTCACTCAGAGGTGCTGGAGGTGCTCAGGCATCTAGGTAGCAAGAAAAATAAAGAACAAAAACACCTTACCTTGCCGGATCCGAGGAAGAAAGAGATGGTGTCCCCGGCGTCGCGCGGCCACGACGGTGCACCGGACCACCACGGCTGGTCTCCTGGATGTTGCAGATGACCTCAGAGAGGCCTGGGCACAAGTCCATGGTTCTGGTGCTCTTCTCCTTCTCCTACAACCCAGGATCAAGAATGCTCCTTGAAGCTTCTTGCTTTTCCGGCGACCAGAGGCGGCGCAGCTGTGCGGAAAAAGGTAGCAGAGAGGTCGTGGGGGTCGTGGGGTGGTTCAGATTCTCAAACAATTGCGGCTAGGGTTTCTAAAGCAACCCTATACAGCTAACATATGCATATTGCATAATATGCCAAGAGACCCCTCAACTCTTTGCATCATCACTTAAGTCCATAGCTGTATAACACATTTGCGATAAAGATCCTCCTCTACAAGTTTGGTGCAAATCGACACATAAAATAATGCACTTTTTCGCAAAATACAGCGATTTTTCTCATATTTTACGCTTTTCGAGACAACCGGATTGTCAAACTAAAAAATGGACACCGCCACGACGTCCGGCTCGTCGAGACCTATCAAGTAGCATATTTGTTTGCTTGATTTGGCGCTCGTATAAAATCTCGGGCCATCTAGTTCGGTAAAGTGCGGTACATCGCACGCACTCCGATGCACCCGGGTCGCCAAACGCGAAATCCGTCAGTGCCAATGTGCTCAGAACGTCGAAATTAGCTAAGTTTGACTACTCATACCCCTATGTCAGGGTTCTAGATAGCGAATCGGCCGTTAGTGGTCGAAAGGGCATTTAAAATACAGGGTTACTATTCACTTTAAGTTGTGGGGCCCGTTTCCTTCTTCGTCGATTTCTGGAAGATCCGACCGTCGGATCTGAACATGCTTAACATGGTTTTCACTCGATTCGACGAGACGGTCGTGCTGGTGATCTCGGATTTTCGAGATCAGGCTCGGATTAAAAAGTGATATCTCTGGCCCATTAACTGTGCAATATACACTGCAGAAAAGGGGTATTTTGGCTACTTGTGCTTTTATGATCCAAAATTCAACTTGGCTTTTATTATTTTCCTTTTTATTAGATTACAAAATTTTCGAGTTTCTACAAGAAAAGAAAAGAAAAAAAAAACACGAGCACGAAAGCACCGGATCCCATCAGAACCGGGCGCGGAGCGGCGCAATGTCTTGCCGAACCGGGCGCGGAGCGGCGCCATAAGAGGGCCGGCCGGCACAATGTTGTCGGATGCGATCATACCAGCACTAAAGCATCGGATCCCATCAGAACTCCGCAGCAAAGTGTGCTTGGGCGAGAGTAGTACTAGGATGGGTGACCCCCTGGGAAGTCCTCGTGTTGCATCCCCTATTATTTTGCAAATTTTCCCGGCTGTTTTGATTTCGGACTCAAATTTTAAATTCTTTTTTGATTCTAGATTTAAAATTAAATGTAATTTTTAATTTTTCAAATGACAAATTTCAAAATATTATTTTTTAATCTTAAATTTTAAGTTCAAAAATATAAATATTTAAAAATGTAGATTTCAGATTTGATATTTCAAATTGCAATTTTTACTTTTAATTTTACCTTTCAATTTTAAATTTTTAAATTTTGATTTTAGACTGTAAATTGAAAATTTAAATTTTGATTTAAAAATTCAAAATGCAAATTTTGAAATTTTAAATTATAAATTAATATTTTAAATTAAAATGTCGAATTTTAAATTTTCTTGTGCAAATTTAAATTTCAATTCGATATTTAAATTATTCTAAAATAAAATTTAGGAAAAAATATTATTAGCGAACAGAGAAATTTTTTACAAAATTGGTTTAAAAAATAAACTTTCCGTCTAAGCTCAGCCAAACGCGCGACAGTCTTCAGGCAAAATCAATTCGGGCCAAACTATTGCCGCTTCTCGAAATTGGACGTTGAGCCTTCTTCTTCTTCTTCTTCTTTTAATGTTCGCACGGCCACTCGGTAGATTTTTCGCCGATTACTCGCTGGGCGGAGGAAGGAGCCGATTCCGGGACAAGGTCGAGATCCCGAGAGGTAAATTGTTCCGATAAAAGAGTCAGAATTTCGGTGGTATTGTAAAGCAAGACAAGAAAAGAAAAGAAAAGAAAAAAAAAAACACGAGCACGAAAGCACCGGATCCCATCAGAATCGGGCGCGGAGCGGCGCAATGTCTTGCCGAACCGGGCGCGGAGCGGCGCCATAAGAGGGCCGGCCGGCACAATGTTGTCGGATGCGATCATACCAGCACTAAAGCATCGGATCCCATCAGAACTCCGCAGCAAAGTGTGCTTGGGCGAGAGTAGTACTAGGATGGGTGACCCCCTGGGAAGTCCTCGTGTTGCATCCCCTATTATTTTGCAAATTTTCCCCGGCTGTTTTGATTTCGGACTCAAATTTTAAATTCTTTTTTGATTCTAGATTTAAAATTAAATGTAATTTTTAATTTTTCAAATGACAAATTTCAAAATATTATTTTTTAATCTTAAATTTTAAGTTCAAAAATATAAATATTTAAAAATGTAGATTTCAGATTTGATATTTCAAATTGCAATTTTTACTTTTAATTTTACCTTTCAATTTTAAATTTTTAAATTTTGATTTTAGACTGTAAATTGAAAATTTAAATTTTGATTTAAAAATTCAAAATGCAAATTTTGAAATTTTAAATTATAAATTAATATTTTAAATTAAAATGTCGAATTTTAAATTTTCTTGTGCAAATTTAAATTTCAATTCGAAATTTAAATTATTCTAAAATAAAATTTAGGAAAAAATATTATTAGCGAACAGAGAAATTTTTTACCAAATTGTTTTAAGAAGTAAACTTTCCGTCTAAGCTCAGCCAAACGCGCGACAGTCTTCAGGCAAAATCAATTCGGGCCAAACTATTGCCGCTTCTCAAAATTGGACGTTGAGCCTTCTTCTTCTTCTTCTTCTTTTAATGTTCGCACGGCCACTCGGTAGATTTTTCACCGATTACTCGCTGGGCGGAGGAAGGAGCCGATTCCGGGACAAGGTCGAGATCCCGAGCGGTAAATTGTTCCGATAAAAGAGTTAGAATTTCGGTGGTAAAGTAAAGCAAGACAAGAAAAGAAAAGGAAAAAAAAAACACGAGCACGAAAGCACCGGATCCCATCAGAACCGGGCGCGGAGCGGCGCAATGTCTTGCCGAACCGGGCGCGGAGCGGCGCCATAAGAGGGCCGGCCGGCACAATGTTGTCGGATGCGATCATACCAGCACTAAAGCACTGGTTCCCTTCAGAACTCCGCAGTTAAGTGTGCTTGGGCGAGTGTAAGAACTTGAATTTTGAAAATAAGTAAATAAAAGAAAATGATTGAAGTCCAGTTGAATTGGGATCATGAAATGCACGAATAGCTAAGGTGCCCCTTTTCTGCAGTGTAAAGTGCACAAAAATAGGGCCAGAAATACCACCTTTTAATCCGAGCCTGATCTCGAAGATCCGAGACCACGAGTGCGACCGTCTCGTCGAACTGAGTGAAAACCATATTGAACTTGTTCAGATCTGACGGTCGGATCTCCCAGAAATCGGCGTGGAAGTCGGCGGGACCCGCGACTTAAGTCGCGGGTACAAGTGAACAGTAAACCCTATTTTCGAGTCCCCTTCGCGCCAACGTTGGCCAATCTACTATCTAGACTCCTAATATAGTGATTCAAGTAGTCAATTCTAGCTATTTTCGATGTTCTGAACGCAATGGCGCAGTCGAAAATTCTGTTTGACGACTCTGGAATCTCGAAAAGCGCGAAAACGTTATTTTGACACAGTTATTATGGACCGAGATTTTATCCGGGCAGTTTCTCGAAAATCAGAAATCGCTACTTGATAGGTCTCGTCGAGCCGGACGTCATGGCGCAGTCCATTTTCCATTCCGACGACCGGATCGCCTCGAAAAGCGAAAAATACAGTGAAAATGCGACGTTTTGCACGTATAACCCTATATAACCCGCCTCGTTTTGCGTGCCACAGCATTGAAGAAGGACCTAGATGTGAATAAAAGATATTGTGAGGGACTGGGTCGGAAATGAAATGGCCTTGAGGGACTAAACCGCAACTTTGCCCTAAGCACTATTCAAAATTCGAATTCAAGTGCATACCCCTTTAAATCTGTCACCCGAGCCCCTCAGCCTCTAGCATCCAACGACCCCTCCTCTCTGCCGCTTTCCCAGGACCTCCCCGCACCGGCCGCCGCCTCGCCGGTCGCCGGAGAAGAAGGATCAAGCCATTATCTTGACCTCGGGTCTGAGTGTGGGTGATTCTTGGAGAAGGCCTGGGCGATCAAGACTTGAACCTGTGGACTCCTCTGGGTGGCCGCGTCCGAGCTGAGGTGACCCCGTCCCGAGCCGCCGCCCTGCGCCGCCGCGGAACCCCCTCTTCTTCCTCGGTTTTCCGGCGAGGTAAGGTTGTTGCAACTTTTTGTTTATATGGTGGCACATGGACCTTGTATGCTTGTCCTGACATCAAGGCGATCCTCCCTGCGCAACCCGAGCCCTCGCCGCCGTCCCCGTTGCCGGCAAAGGCTACGTTCGCCGGAAATTATCGTTTTCCGACGAACTCGGTTTCCGATTTTTACAACCGTTGAACCTCGGATCAGAACCGTTGATCCTCTTCTTCTTGGTGACTGCTCACTACCCACTAAGTTTCAAGAAGATCGGGTGAGTGGTTAAGCCGCGCGAAGAAGCCCTAGTTTCGGGTTTTCTTGCTTTCACCCGAGCTCCACCGTCCGGCGCCGCCGCTCACTGGAGTCGCCGGCCAACTCCACCAGCAGACTCCTGGCACCGGGGGGACCCTTTTGGTCCAAGTTGCACCGGCCCGGAGCTCGCCGACCGGAAAACGCCATTAACGGCCAACGAAGCTCCCCCGAGCTCCGCCGCCGCGCCCTCGCCGTCGCCTCCGGACATCGGGAAACCGCCCAGGTGAGCTCCTCTGGTCCATAGGAACTCTCCCATCCGGTTGCATGCGGGGTTTAACGTTGGTATTGTTGCTTGTAGGGTTGCACCCGAGATTGGCCTCGACTTGACCGCTGGCGATCCCCGCCGCTCCGAGGCTCCGGCAGCCTTACAGGTAGGCTCTAAACCTTAATTATAAGTACTCCATGATTTTACTTTGGGGCCAGAGACCCCCCTGTAGCTTGGTCTTAATCCTTGCACCCGAGGTCACCCTCTCGGGCTCATCTCCGGCCGCCGCCGCCTCCGGCCGCCGGGGCTCGACCCCACCTGAACCCGAGACCTCCTGGGGACCTCCTCTAGCTGATGCTCACCCAAGATCACTGTCTGCACAGGGAGCTCTTGAGTTGGCCAAACCGAGCCTTGGGCATCTAGGTGGTGCTGCTCCGGCCATCTTTCCGGCCGGCCTCCGACGCGCACAAGGTGAGCCCTCAGCTCTACTTAGTCCCCTGTACATGATGCTCCCCTTATATCTCATATTGATCAAGTATATAATAGGTTGTAGCAACTTGTCATTAGAGCTAAAAGAGTTTATGGGCCAATTTGTGAATGGGCCTGGTCTTGGCCCAAATTTTGTGAGCACGACCTTAATCTCGCCGTAACGAACGCGTGGAAACTCGCCGCGAAGTTTCTGGATTTCTAGATGTTAAGATCATGGCAAAACAGTGTGTTCAACATAGCGAGTTAAAGAGCTAACTTTGCTCTGGGGTTTCGCGTTGACCCAAGGTTGTGAGCACGGGGTCTGTCGCATCAAAGGTAACACGCTGAAACTTACGGCGGCAATTTTGGATCCCCGGATTTCAAGAACAAGCTGAAATAGTCGATTAATTAAGGAATATAATGCAATTTTAAAAACATATTGGACTAAATTATAAATTGGACTTGATAGCTGTCTTTAAACAGTGCATATACACCTGCTAACCATTTTGTTAGAGTTCTGTAGACTCTCGGAATCGGGTTTCATTCAATATATTGACGATATTGCCCCGTATTAGTGTCACGTCACTATGGTGTCGTCGGCATGGGTTGTGTGAGTCTATTACTGACCAGACCTCCTCATACAGGGCCCAGTTGTTCAGCACCTGCCACCTAGTAGCTGTGCGGGAGTTCGTAGATCTGCCTTCATCCAGGTGGGTTAGCTTCGGTCCGGGTTCGATCTATTCGGCCCTCTGGTTGCTTTAGTCCAGTCGGACACCTATTTTTGATTGCCCTGCTGATTACATATATGACCCATCTTGACATATGCTGACCTCTTGACATATTATGATTCTCCTGTTTGACATTGGCTCGATTAGACCTACGCTTGAGACTACTTGTATACGATCAGCCGGATTACTGTATACATTCTCCGTGATTATTCCTGATAGATTTGATCTACTCTAGACTCATCATATATACCCGCTGATTTTATCTAGATTAGCCTTGATGATTGTATTGACCTGCCCTATGATTAGTCCTGATAGATCTTGATCTACGTGAGACATATCTTACGTACCTGTTTATCAGTTTTATATTTCTGATAGACCTTGATCTTCATGAGACATACCATACACATATCTGTTCATCAGCTTTTCCAGTATATAGATCTACATGATTTGATGGCACTTGTTGATTCCTGTCAGCCGATTTATTGTTGATATTCCGATATGCATGATTGATTGATCCTGATTGATAGATACTACTTGATATTCCGATATGCATGATTGATCCTGATCGATAGATGTTGACTGATGATTCCCTGTTGGGATCTCGGCATGTTGCCGACTACCCGGTCACTAGACCGTGAGATTGATCATTATGATTTGCCCGCACTGCTGTACTTCACGAACATCAGCGGAGTCATGACCCGTGTAGATGTTCTTTACCGGTAAAGTGGTCTAGTGTACGACCCGTGACTCCCAGGTTAGTGCCCAAGGGTGCCGGAGTGATGACTCCCAGGTTAGTGCCCGAGGGTGCCGGAGTATGTCAGCCAGGTTGGTGCCAGGTTTGGCGAGATATCCCTGAGGTCTTGTTGACCAATATGGTGGCTTTTGATTGGATGTTTGGTAGTCTCCTTATTGACGCATTACTGCTCAGTTTATTTCCAGTACTAGTTGGTAGACATACTTTGATCACCTGCAGTTCCTTATGCATGATTATTATGGATACCTTGATTTCCAGCATACATGATCTACCGCTTTTATGATTGATTATCACTGACATATCCTGATTTACAGTATTGCTTATCCGTAGTTCTTATGATTGATTACCTGCCTAGTTAGCCTATCTGTGGATTCTGATTATTAGTAGACAGTTATATTTTCCAGCTTTTCCTATTGACTCTTACTATCCGCAGATTTTAGTACCCAGTAGGTACGATTAGCTACTTCTCGGCTCGTCGTGCCCACTGGGATACACTCCGGTGTGTCTCACACCCTCGGGTGACTGTTGCAGGTCTGTCGGGTGGTGAGATGTCGGGACGATCCAGTGAGCCTGTCGCGATAGAGATGTCCCCCTGATGACATAGATCGGTGATTGAGATCCCCGATTATCTGTAGTTGACTTTCATTTATGTTATTTCAGTTTGATGATAGTATGATGTTTGGATTATCCCTGATGATTAGTATGGTAGCAGTTGAGATATTTATTACTCTCTGATTGATGATCGGATTAGCCTAGCCGTGCATGTATAGGGGAGACCCTATTCTTTCAGATAGGGGATTTTCTATATGTGTGGCGGTCTGTTACGCCCGTTTTGCAAACTCTGATTTATTCAAAAAAAAAAACAAACAAAAAAAAAAAAAATTCAGACTTGATTTTTAAACTCGGGGCGTGACAGATTAGATGGTATCAGAGCAATAGGTACCTAGGGAAAGATTGATTAGGAACTGGTTAGGATGAACCCTAGGATGACTTGTCACGTGAGCGCGTTGGGTGTGTCGAGTGTAAAGGTTAGAAGCTCAAGGTATATTGTCAGAGTCTGTTTCTGACCGGTTCTGTATTGCAGCTATGGCTCGTCCTCCAGGTCGTGGACGTAGACGGGGCACGGGCCGTGGAGTCGGCCGACCACCTAGCACACCGAGCGAGCCCGCTGATCAGGGCCGTATGGACCGGCTTGAGGCTCAAATGGCGACTCTAGCCGGGATGTTCCAGTGTTTCATGCAGCAGCAGGCTGTTGGCCCCTCTACTCCTGCCCCGCCTGCTCCTCCACCTGCTGTACCTGAGGTCGCACCACCGGTTGCACCCTCTGCTGCACCGGCCGTTGTTGAGCCACAGACAGACCCCGTACCACCACCAGCGGGGCCCATGTCAGCTCCATTCCCTGCCGCAGCCTCCAGAGCGGTACCGGGGGTTGCCGCAGCCCCAGATGCCTCTGCTTCCACCACGTTTGCTTCCTCTCGCTCCATCGCTCCTGCTGTTGGTCCTGCGGCCGATACTGAGGCCGATCGGGCGGAGAGGGCCCGAGCGAAGGCGGCTTTGCTAGAGTTCAAAAAGTTCAAGCCGCAAACCTTCGACGGCAAAGATGAGGACCATTGGGCGGTCGAGGAATGGGTCGACCATATGGAGAAGTTATTTCAAGATGCGTACACCGAGGAAAGAGATAAGGTCCATATCGCCGTCCACTGCTTGGAGGGCCGGGCATCCCGGTGGTGGAGGCGACACCGAGAGCGCTACTTCCCTAGCCCAGCAGATCCTACTTGGGAAGATTTTAAGACCGCCATGGACCATCATCACCTCAAGGAGACCACCAAGGAGGGTCTCGAGCGCGAGTTGGAGACGATCAAACAGGTCGACAAAAGCGTCCGAGAATACGAGCAGGAGTTCCTGCGCATCGCCGACCTGGTGCCCCAGGCGGTGCGCGAGGAACGCCGGAAGATACGCTTGTTTTCGCAGGGCTTGAGGCCTGAGGTTCGCCGACACCTCGCGTCCCACCTTTCCACCGACTTCGACAACTGCGTGGAGCGGTGTCTGGCGATCGAGGCGGAGATCAAGATGTCCCGCGCTGAGCGCAATGCGGCGGACAAGGAAAAGGATAAGGATAAGGGCAAGAAGAGGGCGCATCCTGGGAACGGCGGTGGGCACTCAGATCAGAACAAGAAGGCAAAGCCACCCCTACCATGCGTCTTTTGCGGGGGTACTCACCGAGCGCATGTCTGCAATCATCGTCATGGCCGATGCTACTACTGCGGCCAGCCTGGACATGTTTCAGCCAACTGCCCTCAAAAATCTGCACCGATCCAGCCGGCGTTGTCTGTGCCGCCAATTGCTGCTAGGCCATCAAATTCTATGCAAAGTATGGCAGCATCTAGCCGTCCTCCACCTCCGCGACAAATTGAAGGATCGCGCCAAGTCTCGGGAGGACGGGTCTTTGCCTTAACCCAACAGGAGGATCCGTTTGGAAAAGGCCCGTCGAATACTTAGGTTGTTGATGAGGACTGTAATAATAAGTGCCTTTGGATGATTTGTAAAAACTAGAGTAATATTTTGTTAAGTTTCAGGGACGAAACTTCTTCTTTGGTGGGAGAGATGTAAGAACTTGAATTTTGAAAATAAGTAAATAAAAGAAAATGATTGAAGTCCAGTTGAATTGGGATCATGAAATGCACGAATAGCTAAGGTGCCCCTTTTCTGCAGTGTAAAGTGCACAAAAATAGGGCCAGAAATACCACCTTTTAATCCGAGCCTGATCTCGAAGATCCGAGACCACGAGTGCGACCGTCTCGTCGAACTGAGTGAAAACCATATTGAACTTGTTCAGATCTGACGGTCGGATCTCCCAGAAATCGGCGTGGAAGCCGGCGGGACCCGCGACTTAAGTCGCGGGTACAAGTGAACAGTAAACCCTATTTTCGAGTCCCCTTCGCGCCAACGTTGGCCAATCTACTATCTAGACTCCTAATATAGTGATTCAAGTAGTCAATTCTAGCTATTTTCGATGTTCTGAACGCAATGGCGCAGTCGAAAATTCTGTTTGACGACTCTGGAATCTCGAAAAGCGCGAAAACTGTATTTTGACACAGTTATTATGGACCGAGATTTTATCCGGGCAGTTTTCTCGAAAATCAGAAATCGCTACCTGATAGGTCTCGTCGAGCCGGACGTCATGGCGCAGTCCATTTTCCATTCCGACGACCGGATCGCCTCGAAAAGCGAAAAATACAGTGAAAGTACGACGTTTTGCACGTATAACCCTATATAACCCGCCTCGTTTTGCGTGCCACAGCATTGAAGAAGGACCTAGATGTGAATAAAAGATATTGTGAGGGACTGGGTCGGAAATGAAATGGCCTTGAGGGACTAAACCGCAACTTTGCCCTAAGCACTATTCAAAATTCGAATTCAAGTGCATACCCCTTTAAATCTGTCACCCGAGCCCCTCAGCCTCTAGCATCCAACGACCCCTCCTCTCTGCCGCTTTCCCAGGACCTCCCCGCACCGGCCGCCGCCTCGCCGGTCGCCGGAGAAGAAGGATCAAGCCATTATCTTGACCTCGGGTCTGAGTGTGGGTGATTCTTGGAGAAGGCCTGGGCGATCAAGACTTGAACCAGTGGACTCCTCTGGGTGGCCGCGTCCGAGCTGAGGTGACCCCGTCCCGAGCCGCCGCCCTGCGCCGCCGCGGAACCCCCTCTTCTTCCTCGGTTTTCCGGCGAGGTAAGGTTGTTGCAACTTTTTGTTTATATGGTGGCACATGGACCTTGTATGCTTGTCCTGACATCAAGGCGATCCTCCCTGCGCAACCCGAGCCCTCGACGCCGTCCCCGTTGCCGGCAAAGGCTACGTTCGCCGGAAATTATCGTTTTCCGACGAACTCGGTTTCCGATTTTTACAACCGTTGAACCTCGGATCAGAACCGTTGATCCTCTTTTTCTTGGTGACTGCTCACTACCCACTAAGTTTCAAGAAGATCGGGTGAGTGGTTAAGCCGCGCGAAGAAGCCCTAGTTTCGGGTTTTCTTGCTTTCACCCGAGCTCCACCGTCCGGCGCCGCCGCTCACTGGAGTCGCCGGCCAACTCCACCAGCAGACTCCTGGCACCGGGGGGACCCTTTTGGTCCAAGCTGCACCGGCCCGGAGCTCGCCGACCGGAAAACGCCATTAACGGCCAACGAAGCTCCCCCGAGCTCCGCCGCCGCGCCCTCGCCGTCGCCTCCGGACATCGGGAAACCGCCCAGGTGAGCTCCTCTGGTCCATAGGAACTCTCCCATCCGGTTTCATGCGGGGTTTAACGTTGGTATTGTTGCTTGTAGGGTTGCACCCGAGATTGGCCTCGACTTGACCGCTGGCGATCCCCGCCGCTCCGAGGCTCCGGCAGCCTTACAGGTAGGCTCTAAACCTTAATTATAAGTACTCCATGATTTTACTTTGGGGCCAGAGACCCCCCCTGTAGCTTGGTCTTAATCCTTGCACCCGAGGTCACCCTCTCGGGCTCATCTCCGGCCGCCGCCGCCTCCGGCCGCCGGGGCTCGACCCCACCTGAACCCGAGACCTCCTGGGGACCTCCTCTAGCTGATGCTCACCCAAGATCACTGTCTGCACAGGGAGCTCTTGAGTTGGCCAAACCGAGCCTTGGGCATCTAGGTGGTGCTGCTCCGGCCATCTTTCCGGCCGGCCTCCGACGCGCACAAGGTGAGCCCTCAGCTCTACTTAGTCCCCTGTACATGATGCTCCCCTTATATCTCATATTGATCAAGTATATAATAGGTTGTAGCAACTTGTCATTAGAGCTAAAAGAGTTTATGGGCCAATTTGTGAATGGGCCTGGTCTTGGCCCAAATTTTGTGAGCACGACCTTAATCTCGCCGTAACGAACGCGTGGAAACTCGCCGCGAAGTTTCTGGACTTCTAGATGTTAAGATCATGGCAAAACAGTGTGTTCAACATAGCGAGTTAAAGAGCTAACTTTGCTCTGGGGTTTCGCGTTGACCCAAGGTTGTGAGCACGGGGTCTGTCGCATCAAAGGTAACACGCTGAAACTTACGGCGTCAATTTTGGATCCCCGGATTTCAAGAACAAGCTGAAATAGTCGATTAATTAAGGAATATAATGCAATTTTAAAAACATATTGGACTAAATTGTAAATTGGACTTGATAGCTGTCTTTAAACAGTGCATATACACCTGCTAACCATTTTGTTAGAGTTCTGTAGACTCTCGGAATCGGGTTTCATTCAATATATTGACGATATTGCCCCGTATTAGTGTCACGTCACTATGGTGTCGTCGGGATGGGTTGTGTGAGTCTATTACTGACCAGACCTCCTCATACAGGGCCCAGTTGTTCAGCACCTGCCACCTAGTAGCTGTGCGGGAGTTCGTAGATCTGCCTTCATCCAGGTGGGTTAGCTTCGGTCCGGGTTCGATCTATTCGGCCCTCTGGTTGCTTTAGTCCAGTCGGACACCTATTTTTGATTGCCCTGCTGATTACATATATGACCCATCTTGACATATGCTGACCTCTTGACATATTATGATTCTCCTGTTTGACATTGGCTCGATTAGACCTACGCTTGAGACTACTTGTATACGATCAGCCGGATTACTGTATACATTCTCCGTGATTATTCCTGATAGATTTGATCTACTCTAGACTCATCATATATACCCGCTGATTTTATCTAGATTAGCCTTGATGATTGTATTGACCTGCCCTATGATTAGTCCTGATAGATCTTGATCTACGTGAGACATATCTTACGTACCTGTTTATCAGTTTTATATTTCTGATAGACCTTGATCTTCATGAGACATACCATACACATATCTGTTCATCAGCTTTTCCAGTATATAGATCTACATGATTTGATGGCACTTGTTGATTCCTGTCAGCCGATTTATTGTTGATATTCCGATATGCATGATTGATTGATCCTGATTGATAGATACTACTTGATATTCCGATATGCATGATTGATCCTGATCGATAGATGTTGACTGATGATTCCCTGTTGGGATCTCGGCATGTTGCCGACTACCCGGTCACTAGACCGTGAGATTGATCATTATGATTTGCCCGCACTGCTGTACTTCACGAACATCAGCGGAGTCATGACCCGTGTAGATGTTCTTTACCGGTAAAGTGGTCTAGTGTACGACCCGTGACTCCCAGGTTAGTGCCCAAGGGTGCCGGAGTGATGACTCCCAGGTTAGTGCCCGAGGGTGCCGGAGTATGTCAGCCAGGTTGGTGCCAGGTTTGGCGAGATATCCCTGAGGTCTTGTTGACCAATATGGTGGCTTTTGATTGGATGTTTGGTAGTCTCCTTATTGACGCATTACTGCTCAGTTTATTTCAAGTACTAGTTGGTAGACATACTTTGATCACCTGCAGTTCCTTATGCATGATTATTATGGATACCTTGATTTCCAGCATACATGATCTACCGCTTTTATGATTGATTATCACTGACATATCCTGATTTACAGTATTGCTTATCCGTAGTTCTTATGATTGATTACCTGCCTAGTTAGCCTATCTGTGGATTCTGATTATTAGTAGACAGTTATATTTTCCAGCTTTTCCTATTGACTCTTACTATCCGCAGATTTTAGTACCCAGTAGGTACGATTAGCTACTTCTCGGCTCGTCGTGCCCACTGGGATACACTCCGGTGTGTCTCACACCCTCGGGTGACTGTTGCAGGTCTGTCGGGTGGTGAGATGTCGGGACGATCCAGTGAGCCTGTCGCGATAGAGCTGTCCCCCTGATGACATAGATCGGTGATTGAGATCCCCGATTATCTGTAGTTGACTTTCATTTATGTTATTTCAGTTTGATGATAGTATGATGTTTGGATTATCCCTGATGATTAGTATGGTAGCAGTTGAGATATTTATTACTCTCTGATTGATGATCGGATTAGCCTAGCCGTGCATGTATAGGGGAGACCCTATCCTTTCGGATAGGGGATTTTCTATATGTGTGGCGGTCTGTTACGCCCGTTTTGCAAACTCTGATTTATTAAAAAAAAAAAACAAACAAACAAACAAAAAAAATTCAGACTTGATTTTTAAACTCGGGGCGTGACACCCTAAATTCTATATGACGCCCCCAATAGTCCCACATCGGATGTGGATGGAATTGTGATTGGGTTTATATGAGACTTGGACACTAGTAATAATAACTTGGCTTAAGCATTTTGGGCTGTGGTTGGGCCCAACGAGTTATTATTGCTAGTGGGCCGGGTCGTTACATTTGGTATCAGAGCCAATAACCAGCCGGAAGTGTGCGGCGAGTCTCGGCTGAGCCTGGGTCTAGATGACAGGGCTAGCGAGACGAGTCTCACATCGCCTGGTGATCTTGGGCTTGTGTGTGTGTGTTTGGGCTGACGAGGACGTCAGGCCTAAACGGGGGGAGTTTATGACGCCCCCAATAGTCCCACATCGGATGTGGATGGAATTGTGATTGGGTTTATATGAGACTTGGACACTAGTAATAATAACTTGGCTTAAGCATTTTGGGCCGTGGTTGGGCCCAACGAGTTATTATTGCTAGTGGGCCGGGTCGTTACATTCTAATACCCCTAAGTGCGAACGCTAGCCAAATCGCTGTCTGGAAACCGATTATAGCACTTCAGGTAGTCGTTTCGAACGGCTTCAACGTTCTGGACA
Organism: Tillandsia leiboldiana; assembly: GCA_029204045.2. NCBI lineage: Eukaryota > Viridiplantae > Streptophyta > Magnoliopsida > Poales > Bromeliaceae > Tillandsia > Tillandsia leiboldiana. Next base: position 29,289,829 of record CM055068.1, on the reverse strand, counting down.
CAATGGCACTAACGGAATTTCCGTTTGACGACCCTAAAACCTCGAAAAACGCGAAAACAGTATCCCGGAACAGTAAATTATGGAGCGAGTTTTTATTCGGACAGTTTTTCGAAAAATGAAAATCGCTACCTGATAGGTCTCGTCGAGTCGGACGTCATGGCGCAGTCCATTTTCCGTTTCGATGATCGTATCGCCTCGAAATACATGAAATAGGGCGAATAAGGGGAAAATTGCACATAAACCCCTATAAAACATGCATCGAAAAGCGTGCCACTGCTTGGAGAAGGACTGGGATGTGAGGTAATTATGCTAGGATGGACTGGGTTGGAATTAAAGGGCTTGGAGGGGACTAAAATGCAATTGTTCTAAACCCTATATATACACACATGCATTCGAGCTTAGGTTTCAAGAAACCCTAATGCCTCAGCCTAGCCGCAACCCTTCAACAGACGACCCCCCCTTCTCTGCCGTGCTTCCCGGAGCTTCCCCGCACCGGCCGCCGCCTCCCCTCGCCGGAGAAGGAAGATCAAGAATATCTTGATCTCGGGTCTTGAGAAGGAGGAGGCTTGGGAGGACCCTGGGTGGACCAAGTCTTTACCTGAGGCATCCTCTGTGGAGCCGCAGTCGAGCCCGAGGGAACCAGCACCCCAGCTCCGCCCTGCGCCGCCGCGGCCATCGCCTTCATCCTCCACGATTTTCCGGCGAAGGTGAGTTGTTGGGACTTTTATTTTAGTTTCGGGTTTTGGGCATGGCCATTGTGTTTCTGACGTCGAGGAGGTCGTCCTGTTGCAGCCCGAGCCACGGCCGCCGCCCCGATCGCCGGCGGGAGCGCTGTCGCCGGAAATATCGCCTTCCTGGCCGATCCCGTGCGCCGCCGCGATCCGGCCGTCCAACTAAAGATCAGAACCGTTGAATCTGGTTCTTTTGTCGACTGCCACACCTCCCCGAAGTCTGAAGACAATCGGATCAGGATCGGAGTCATCCGGGGCTGCCCTAGATTCGGGTTTTTCCAACCTCGGCCGACCACGGCCGTCCGGCGCCGTCGCTGCCTCCCATTGCCGGCCACCCCCACCAGAGGACTCCTGGCATCGAGTGGACCCTTTTGGTCCAAGTTGCTCCGGCCCGGAGCAAGTCGGCCGGAAACCGCCATTGTTGGGCATTGGAGCTCCACCGAGCTCCGCCGCCGCGCCTTGCCGGCGCTCCCCGTCGCCGGAAAACCATCCAGGTAGGCTTCTTGGACCTCCTAGAGCTTGCCCATCATTTTGCATGGCATCTTTAACGTGGGGTTTGCGATCTCTAGGGTTGCACCCGAGCCGGCCACGACCTTCTTCTCCGGCCAACTCCGGCGAACTGGACTTCGGCCAACCGTACAGGTAACACCTAGATGCCCTAATAATGCTCCCCACCATTTTATTTTTGGGCCAGGGTACCTTTGAAAGTGGGTTCCCAATGTTGCTCCCGAATTGGCAAGCTCGGGCTTGTCTCCGGCCGCCGCCGCCTCCGGCCGCCGGGGCTCGACCCCACTGGCACCAAACACCTTCTGGGACACAAGGTGACATGATGCTCCCCTCTGAAACAGGTCTGCACCTGTGCTGTTCAGGAACACCCAAACCGAGCTCGGGCACTTTGGGTGGTGTTGCTCCGGCCACTATTCCGGCCGATCTCAGGCAAGCCTCAGGTGAGCACCATGATCCTTAACAGTCATTTAACACCATGCTCCATTAAACTCTGGTCTTAGTCATGTATAAGTAATGTTGGTGCAAAGTTGTAAATTGAACCCTAATGTTTATGGGCCAACTTTGCCCTCGGGATCCGTGTCAGGCCAAACTTGTGAGCACGGCCTTGGTCTCGTCGTAACGAGCGCGCTGAAAGTTACGGCGCAGCTTTTGGACTCCCGGATCTCAAGATCGAGTCGAAACAGTCAATTAACGTAGTGTTTTTACGCGAGTTAAAGAACATTATGGATCAAATTGTAAACTGGACTTAATGGCTGTCTTTAGACAGTAATTACACACCTACTAGACATCTTGTTAGAGTTCCGTAGGTTCTCGGTGATCGGGAATCGGTCTTTGTTCGGTAAACCGGCGATATTGCCCCGTATAAATGATCCGTTACTGTTGTGTCACCGGGATGGGTACGTGTGAGTCTATTACTGATCATAGTTGTTTATTCAGGACCCAGTTGTTCAGGACCAGCCTCCCAGTAGCTGTGCGGGAGTTCGGGGATCTGCCTTCATCCAGGTGGGTTAGCTTCGGTCCGGGCGTGATCTATTCGGCCCTCTGGTTGCTTTAGTCCAGTCGGACACCCTTTTTTTGACCAGCCTGCGAATTATGTCGATACGACCTATGATGACTGCATATATATCACATGATCCCCTGATAGACATTGATTCTTTTAGACTCATCATATATACCTGCTGATTTTATCTAGATTAGCCTTGATGACTGTATTGACATGCCCTATGATTAGTCCTGATAGATCTTGATCTACGTGAGACATATCTTACGTACCTGTTTATCAGTTTTTATATTTCTGATAGACCTTGATCTTCATGAGACATACCATATACATATCTGTTCATCAGCTTTTTCAGTATATAGATCTACATGATTTGATGGCACTTGTTGATTCCTGTCAGCCGATTTATTGTTGATATTCCGATATGCATGATTGATTGATCCTGATTGTTGGATACTATTCGATATTCCGATATGCATGATTGATAGATACTACTTGATGTTCCGATATGCATGATAGATTCTGATCGACACGATAGATGATTTCCCTGTTGGGATCTTGGCTTATTGCCGACTACCCGGTCATTAGACCGCGAGCTTGAGCATAGCATGATGACTACCACGCACGCTGTACGTCACGTACACGGACGGTTTGGCCACCGTCACAGTGTTCTTTACCGGTAAAGTGGTCTTGAGATGGACCCGTGAGCCCCCAGCTAGGCACCAGTGGGTGCGGGGTTATGTCAGCCAGCTAGGTGCCAGCTAGGTGGTATGAGCCTGAGGTCCTCGCGACCAATACTGGCATTGATTGGGTACTTGGGTTCTGTTTTTGATGCATGATGCCTACTTCGTACCATTGTTGTTCAGTTATGTTGATTTCCAGCATTATTATCTGTAGATATACTTTGATCGCTTGCAGTTCTTTATGCACGTTCCTGATAGACATTATCCTGATTTCCAGCATGTATGATCTACAGTTATTATGATCGATTATCATTGTGATACCCTGATTTTCAGTATTACTTATCTGCAGTTCCTTATGATTGATTACCTGCCTTGTTAGCTTATCTGTGGATTCTAGTGATTATTAGTAGATCTGCTTTATTGTTCAGCTTTACCCTATGATTCTTACTATCCGCAGATTTTAGTACCCAGTAGGTACGATTAGCTACTTCTCGGCTCGTCGTGCCCACTGGGATACACTCCGGTGTGTCTCACACCCTCGGGTGACTGTTGCAGGTCTTTCGGGTGGTGAGATGTCGGGACGATCCAGTGAGGCTGTTACGATAGAGCTGTCCCCCTGATGATTGTGGTTTATGTTATTTCAGCTTTTCGATTATTTGGATATGTCAGATTGATGTGAGCATGATTATTTGGATTATTCCTGTTGATTAGTCATTGTTTAGTTTAGATGTTGATTGATCTCTGATGGATGATTGGATTTGCCTAGCCGTGCATGTATAGGAGAGACCCTATCCCTGTGGATAGGGGACTTCCTATATGTGTGGCGGTCTGTTACGTCCGTTTTGCAAACGCTGATTTATTTCAAAAAAAAAAAATTTCAGACCTGATTTTTAAACTCGGGGCGTGACAGATTAGATGGTATCAGAGCGATAGGTATACGGTACCTAGGAAAAGATGGATTAGGAATTGGTTAGGATGAACCCTAGGATGACTTGTCACGTGAGAGCGCTGGGATATGTCGAGTGTCGGGGTTAGAAGCTCAGGCTATAACTATTGAAGTCTGTCTCTAACCTGATTGTATCGTTGCAGCAATGGCACGTCCTCCTGGTCGTGGGCGAGGACAGGGTACGGGCACGGGCCGAGGAGTCGGCCGTCCACCTAGGGTGCCGGGTGAGCCCGTCGATCAGGGCCGCATGGAGCGACTAGAGGCTCAGATGACGACCCTGGCAGGGATGTTCCAGCACTTTATGCAGCAGCAGACAGCTGCTCCTGCCCCACCTGTTCCCCCACCCGTCGTGCCAGCTGCTACACCGCAGGTCGCACCCCCTGTTGCACCGGCCGCGGCCGAGCCTACGTGTTTGGCGGAACCCGCTGCTGACCCCGTACCACTACATGCGGGGCCCCTTCCAGATGTTGTTGCGGCATCTTGCGCAGTACCGGGGGTTGCCGCTGCCCCTGCTGCCACTGCTTCGACAGCGTCTGTTTGCTTCCGTTCCGTTTCTCCCGCTGCTGATTCTGCAGCAAATTCTGCGGCTGATCCAGCGGAGAAGGCTCGAGCAAAGGCGGCTCTGCTAGAATTTAAGAAATTCAAGCCGCAGATATTCGACGGCAAGGACGACGACCATTGGGCGGTCGAGGAATGGATCGACCATATGGAGAAACTATTTCAAGACGCGTACACTGAGGACAGAGACAAGGTCCACATCGCCGTTCACTGCTTGGAGGGCCGGGCATCCAGGTGGTGGAGGCGACACCGCGAGCGCTACTTTCCGAGCACAGCCGATCCTACATGGGAAGTTTTTAAAACCGCCATGTACCAGCACCACCTCAAGGAGACCACTAAGGAGGGTCTCGAGCGCGATTTGGAGACGATCAAACAGGGCGACAAGAGCGTCCGAGAATACGAACAGGAGTTCCTGCGCATCGCCGACCTGGTGCCCCAGGCGGTGCGCGAGGAACGCCGGAAGGTACGCTTATTTTCGCAGGGCTTGAGGCCTGAGATTCGCCGACACCTCGCGTCGCACCTCTCCACCGACTTCGACAACTGCGTGGAGCGGTGTCTAGCGATCGAGGCGGAGGTCAAGATGTCCCGCGCTGAGCGGAACGCGGCAGACAAAGAAAAGGGCAAGAAGAGGGCGCATCCTGAAGACGGCGGCGGGCATTCAAATCCGGACAAAAAGGCGAAGCCATCCCGACCGTGTGTCTTCTGTGGGGGTACCCACCGGGCGCACAACTGCAAGCAGAGACATGGCCGATGTTTCACATGCAGCCAACAGGGACATAGAGCTTCGGAGTGCCCGCAGGGTTCCGCACCTGCGCAGATCACAGCCCCTGTACCCGCACCTTCACAACGACGACAAGAACCGGCGCCGAGCTCTGCTTCTTTTAGGCGTCCCCCTATACCTCGACCACCTACTGGAGGGTATCAGTCAGCAGGTGGACGCGTTTTTGCGCTGACTCGGGGAGAGCCAGCGGAGGAAAACCCGACGACTGACTTTGTAGCTCTCGAATAGAGTTTTTTTGTGTAAGTTTCGGGGACGAAACTTCTTTTTAGGTGGTAGAGATGTAAGAACTTGAAATTTTATAATTTAATAAAAAGGAAAAGAATAAAAGTCTAGTCGATTTTGAATCATGAATGGCAAGAGTAGCCTCAGTGCCCCTTTTCTGCAGTGTAAATTGCACAGTTAATGGGCCAGAAATATCATTTTTCAATCCGAGCCTGATCTCGAAAATCCGAAATCACCAGCACGACCGTCTCGTCGAATCGAGTGAAAACCATATTAAACATGTTCAGATCCGACGGTCGGATCTTCTAGAAATCGACGAAGAAGCGGGTGGGACCCGCGACTTAAGTGCATAGTGCTTGGGTACTGTTGATGAACAGTAAACCCTAAATTCTAATACCCCTAAGTGCGAACGCTAGCCAAATCGCTGTCTGGAAACCGATTATAGCACTTCAGGTAGTCGTTTCGAACGACTTCAACGTTCTGGACACAATGGCACTAACGGAATTTCCGTTTGACGACCCTAAAGCCTCGAAAAACGCGAAAACAGTATCCCGGAACAGTAAATTATGGAGCGAGTTTTTATTCGGACAGTTTTTCGAAAAATGAAAATCGCTACCTGATAGGTCTCGTCGAGCCGGACGTCATGGCGCAGTCCATTTTCCGTTTCGATGATCGTATCGCCTCGAAATACGTGAAATAGGGCGAATAAGGGGAAAATTGCACATAAACCCCTATAAAACATGCATCGAAAAGCGTGCCACTGCTTGGAGAAGGACTGGGATGTGAGGTAATTATGCTAGGATGGACTGGGTTGGAATTAAAGGGCTTGGAGGGGACTAAAATGCAATTTTTCTAAACCCTATATATACACACATGCATTCGAGCTTAGGTTTCAAGAAACCCTAATGCCTCAGCCTAGCCGCAACCCTTCAACAGACCACCCCCCCTTCTCTGCCGTGCTTCCCGGAGCTTCCCTGCACCGGCCGCCGCCTCCCCTCGCCGGAGAAGGAAGATCAAGAATATCTTGATCTCGGGTCTTGAGAAGGAGGAGGCTTGGGAGGACCCTGGGTGGACCAAGTCTTTACCTGAGGCATCCTCTGTGGAGCCGCAGTCGAGCCCGAGGGAACCAGCACCCCAGCTCCGCCCTGCGCCGCCGCGGCCATCGCCTTCATCCTCCACGATTTTCCGGCGAAGGTGAGTTGTTGGGACTTTTATTTTAGTTTCGGGTTTTGGGCATGGCCATTGTGTTTCTGACGTCGAGGAGGTCGTCCTGTTGCAGCCCGAGCCACGGCCGCCGCCCCGATCGCCGGCGGGAGCGCTGTCGCCGGAAATATCGCCTTCCTGGCCGATCCCGTGCGCCGCCGCGATCCGGCCGTCCAACTAAAGATCAGAACCGTTGAATCTGGTTCTTTTGTCGACTGCCACACCTCCCCGAAGTCTGAACACAATCGGATCAGGATCGGAGTCATCCGGGGCTGCCCTAGATTCGGGTTTTTCCAACCTCGGCCGACCACGGCCGTCCGGCGCCGCCGCTGCCTCCCATTGCCGGCCACCCCCACCAGAGGACTCCTGGCATCGAGTGGACCCTTTTGGTCCAAGTTGCTCCGGCCCGGAGCAAGTCGGCCGGAAACCGCCATTGTTGGGCATTGGAGCTCCACCGAGCTCCGCCGCCGCGCCTTGCCGGCGCTCCCCGTCGCCGGAAAACCATCCAAGTAGGCTTCTTGGACCTCCTAGAGCTTGCCCATCATTTTGCATGGCATCTTTAACGTGGGGTTTGCGATCTCTAGGGTTGCACCCGAGCCGGCCACGACCTTCTTCTCCGGCCAACTCCGGCGAACTGGACTTCGGCCAACCGTACAGGTAACACCTAGATGCCCTAATAATGCTCCCCACCATTTTATTTTTGGGCCAGGGTACCTTTGAAAGTGGGTTCCCAATGTTGCTCCCGAATTGGCAAGCTCGGGCTTGTCTCCGGCCGCCGCCGCCTCCGGCCGCCGGGGCTCGACCCCACTGGCACCAAACACCTTCTGGGACACAAGGTGACATGATGCTCCCCTCTGAAACAGGTCTGCACCTGTGCTGTTCAGGAACACCCAAACCGAGCTCGGGCACTTTGGGTGGTGTTGCTCCGGCCACTATTCCGGCCGATCTCAGGCAAGCCTCAGGTGAGCACCATGATCCTTAACAGTCATTTAACACCATGCTCCATTAAACTCTGGTCTTAGTCATGTATAAGTAATGTTGGTGCAAAGTTGTAAATTGAACCCTAATGTTTATGGGCCAACTTTGCCCTCGGGATCCGTGTCAGGCCAAACTTGTGAGCACGGCCTTGGTCTCGTCGTAGCGAGCGCGCTGAAAGTTACGGCGCAGCTTTTGGACTCCCGGATCTCAAGATCGAGTCGAAACAGTCAATTAACGTAGTGTTTTTACGCGAGTTAAAGAACATTATGGATCAAATTGTAAATTGGACTTAATGGCTGTCTTTAGACAGTAATTACACACCTACTAGACATCTTGTTAGAGTTCCGTAGGTTCTCGGTGATCGGGAATCGGTCTTTGTTCGGTAAACCGGCGATATTGCCCCGTATAAATGATCCGTTACTGTTGTGTCACCGGGATGGGTACGTGTGAGTCTATTACTGATCATAGTTGTTTATTCAGGACCCAGTTGTTCAGGACCAGCCTCCCAGTAGCTGTGCGGGAGTTCGGGGATCTGCCTTCATCCAGGTGGGTTAGCTTCGGTCCGGGCGTGATCTATTCGGCCCTCTGGTTGCTTTAGTCCAGTCGGACACCCTTTTTTTGACCAGCCTGCGAATTATATCGATACGACCTATGATGACTGCATATATATCACATGATCCCCTGATAGACATTGATTCTTTTAGACTCATCATATATACCTGCTGATTTTATCTAGATTAGCCTTGATGACTGTATTGACATGCCCTATGATTAGTCCTGATAGATCTTGATCTACGTGAGACATATCTTACGTACCTGTTTATCAGTTTTTATATTTCTGATAGACCTTGATCTTCATGAGACATACCATATACATATCTGTTCATCAGCTTTTTCAGTATATAGATCTACATGATTTGATGGCACTTGTTGATTCCTGTCAGCCGATTTATTGTTGATATTCCGATATGCATGATTGATTGATCCTGATTGTTGGATACTATTCGATATTCCGATATGCATGATTGATAGATACTACTTGATGTTCCGATATGCATGATAGATTCTGATCGACACGATAGATGATTTCCCTGTTGGGATCTTGGCTTATTGCCGACTACCCGGTCATTAGACCGCGAGCTTGAGCATAGCATGATGACTACCACGCACGCTGTACGTCACGTACACGGACGGTTTGGCCACCGTCACAGTGTTCTTTACCGGTAAAGTGGTCTTGAGATGGACCCGTGAGCCCCCAGCTAGGCACCAGTGGGTGCGGGGTTATGTCAGCCAGCTAGGTGCCAGCTAGGTGGTATGAGCCTGAGGTCCTCGCGACCAATACTGGCATTGATTGGGTACTTGGGTTCTGTTTTTGATGCATGATGCCTACTTCGTACCATTGTTGTTCAGTTATGTTGATTTCCAGCATTATTATCTGTAGATATACTTTGATCGCTTGCAGTTCTTTATGCACGTTCCTGATAGACATTATCCTGATTTCCAGCATGTATGATCTACAGTTATTATGATCGATTATCATTGTGATACCCTGATTTTCAGTATTACTTATCTGCAGTTCCTTATGATTGATTACCTGCCTTGTTAGCTTATCTGTGGATTCTAGTGATTATTAGTAGATCTGCTTTATTGTTCAGCTTTACCCTATGATTCTTACTATCCGCAGATTTTAGTACCCAGTAGGTACGATTAGCTACTTCTCGGCTCGTCGTGCCCACTGGGATACACTCCGGTGTGTCTCACACCCTCGGGTGACTGTTGCAGGTCTTTCGGGTGGTGAGATGTCGGGACGATCCAGTGAGGCTGTTACGATAGAGCTGTCCCCCTGATGATTGTGGTTTATGTTATTTCAGCTTTTCGATTATTTGGATATGTCAGATTGATGTGAGCATGATTATTTGGATTATTCCTGTTGATTAGTCATTGTTTAGTTTAGATGTTGATTGATCTCTGATGGATGATTGGATTTGCCTAGCCGTGCATGTATAGGAGAGACCCTATCCCTGTGGATAGGGGACTTCCTATATGTGTGGCGGTCTGTTACGTCCGTTTTGCAAACGCTGATTTATTTCAAAAAAAAAAATTTTCAGACCTGATTTTTAAACTCGGGGCGTGACAGGCAAACCAACAAATACTTTATAGTCATCCTTTTCGGACAAAATCAAATTCTGAACAAAAAAAATCTAAACTTTAGGTCTCATTTGATACCAATTTTAGCTTTTGAGGCAAACCAACAAACACTCATGATAGAGGGAAGCCAACAAACACTTTATAGTCATCCCTTTCCGACAAAAGCAATCTTTGAACATCAGAAATCTAAACTTTAGGGTTCATTCGGTACCAATTTCAGTTTTTTGTTTTCTTTTCCTGTTGTTGTCAAAGAGGGAAACCAGCAAACACATCTTAGCATTTTGTCCCGCCAAAATTAGATTTTCAACTATCAAAATCTAAATTTTATGCCTCTTTTGATACGTTTTTTTTTTTTTTTTTTGCCACCCTTGAACTTAGATTCGATGCAATTGACCAGCCCAAATATAAACCAAACAAACAATAACAAAGATAGAGGCGTTGGAGCTTCTCTCTACATAATGCCATCCAAAATTGATGTTCTTCTGTATGTATCATCGTAGCCCAGAACAAAAAAGAAATAAACACAATAACAACACATGTATAAATAAATTAGAAAAGAAGTGCGAATTAAATAAACAAAATATGTAAACTAATTAGAGTCAAAGCATGAACACTCAAGAATAATCTAAGTTAAGGGTAGATACCATATTTTTGAAATATCTTATTATATATAAGTGAACAAAAGAAATCCAATGTAAGCATGATAAGAAAAACATAAGCTGAACACTAACTTATTATATACACACACCATACAACAAAAATAAAAGGTAGGAAACAAAAGTAAAAACCATGATAAAGAGAACATAAGTCCATATACCATACAACAAAAATGAAGGGAAAAGCATGATAAAGAGAACATAGGTCCATATACCATACAACAAAAATAAAAGGCAGCAAACAAAAGGAAAAAGCATGATAAAGAGAACATAAGTCCACGACTAACCTATTATATACATATACCATATAACATAAATAAAAGGCAAGGAAAAAAAAAGAGAAGAAGATCATATTCATTCAGGATGAGGATCCGGCTTCATCATGGCGGCGGGTAGTACCGACACGGCCTGTATGGAGGTTATCAATGATAGAACGGTACTCATCGATTGTCCTACGCATACTTGCCTGTTCAGCTATGAGACCGGTTTTTTTCGGTAAGACCTGCGAGGTAACAATCCTTCAAAAGATTGTATTCTCGTTCCAGATCATTAAACCGGTTCACAAGCTCACCGTTCTGCAGAGTTAAATGATCATACAAATTTTTATAAAGCACAAAATCATCATAATTGGTATCTTTAATTTCGAGTTGAAATTCACTCTTCATCTTCCAGATCGCGGCACGTGCTGCATCTTCCTTTGCAGCTTGTATTTGTAAGCACGGAACACCCCAACAACGTAGGACATCAACTATCGCACCGTCATGGGGAATCGGAAGATCTATATATCCTATAAACCATCCTTCAGCGGCAGTAGTAACTGCGCACTCACGAAGTTCCATCCCCATGAGGTCAATTATTTCATCTAACAACTTACTATACGACAATTGAACAATCGGCATTGAGACCGACACAATAAAGGTGGAAATTAAAAGAGAAAAGAACCAAACCCAAATACAATATCAAACTGGTAAAGGACAAAATGGAAGGAATGAAATCGTACACATACAATAGGTAACAGATTGAAGAAAACAGAATTAACCAACTCAACAACCCACGGAATCTTTATGGATTCCTCTTACCTGTGCAACCACGCGAAGGCAAATTGTACGGTAAAGGACCACGGCAAGATAATAACTTGTAGTGGGTCCGCTGGTTCTATAAGGACAGTCCCATTTGTTGTTCTTTTGTGTTTTAGTATTACTAAAATATTAAGCATATTTATTCAAATTTTTTGCCATATTTTCTTTCACTAAAATATTAAGCAAATTTGTTCAAAATTTTTTCCATATTTCCTTTCTTAACAAATATATAGTAGCAAACTAATCAGTGTGAAGGGAAGTAATATAAAGAGTAAAAATTAAGCAAAGCAGGGAGATGGGGGATGTGTGCATAACTACCTGCATTATGGGCTATTTATAGCCAAAATTCTAAAGAGGAAGAGATGAGGATGAACAGACCAGAGTAATGATGAAGGTAGCCTGTAGATGCCCAGGTGTATAGAGGCAGGCATCCGAAGCCACCACCAGCCATAGGTACCTCCATAAATCACAGAGCTGCCTTCACCTACTGAGCAGAAGAACAGAAGGCACCGAACCAAGAGAGAGATGAAGATAGTAGGCGGCTCGGGGAGGCTCGCATGTACAATCAGCCGATCCATCGGCCCAATAACAGGGGCTCCAAACCAAAAAGGGAGGGGGGGGGGGGGGGGGGGGGGGAGGTGGCTCGGGGAGGCTCGGATCCACGGCCACGCACTCAATCGGGCCAATAACAGGACCTCCAAACCGCCACGCGGAGAGAAGGAGGGGAGCGTCGGGGGGGGGGGGGGGGGGGGGGGGGGGGGGGGCGTAGGGCATCATCACATCCGAGCAACAATGGAAGAGGGGGTAGGGCATCTGTGGAAGAGAAGAGCATAGAAGCTTCCTACCATGTGAAGAAGGAGTGCGGGGAAACCGGGGAGAGCGAGCGGGGCCGCGTCCGTACGGCGGGCTACCGGGAGATTGGAGAGAGGAGATGCGAAAATGGGCTAGGAGAGGAGGCCATCTGTAGGAGGAGACGGATCCTCCCATGTGAAGAGAGAGTGCGGGGGAACCGGAGGGGAGAGAGCGCACCGCGCGGCCGTACGGCGAGGCGACCGGGAGTTAGAGGGAGGAGATGCGAATATGGCGTAGGGGAAAAGGCCACCTGTAGAAGGAGAGGGAGCGAGAGAGAGAGAGAAGAGAGACTCGGGCCAAGATGAGAAGGGAGGAAAAAAAGAGAGAGAAGAAGGAAACCCATGTGGGCACAGGTAGCGCAGAGCGCAGAACGCGGAGAAGAAGCGAAGGCAGTACGAAACACCTGGGGATGCTCCGTACATACTGCGCATTTATATTCTTCTATAGATACTTCAACAGCTGCTCCAGAAAAGTTTCATCTTTCTGTTTATCAAGTACCTAATTATGATTTCTCAAGTGCAAAGCAAGCCACAAGAAAGAACACATCAACATATTACCTCCAATTTGCAATCAAAATTAAGATGTATTGAAAATGAGCAACTATTTACCGCCATTGTACCTTAGTTAAGCAAACTTTAAATAGTTGTTTTCTCATCATTTCATACGGTAGCAGAGCAGGAAATTTTAAGTTCAAATTCTGCTAGCAGCCTTGTAGTCTCAATCAAAATGTCAACGTGCAGCTGCTAGAGAATTTGATATCTGAGAAACAACGGCATTTAGTCTTTTATTACTCACAAACAAGGGGGCAAGCAACAATGTCCAGTGTTACACAAAACAAGGCACACATCAAAATGACACAAAATAAAATACACAAAAAGAAGAGGGTAAAAAAAAAAATAGCAGCAGCAGTATTCCGAGGGCTTTGTATCTCTCGATTATGCTTCAATTATTCAGTGCCGTTGGCGGCGGTCTCTCCATCAACGGCCAAAGGAACGGAGCTCGCCTGCATCGACGACAAACACCAAATTCAGAAACCAATTAAACAAAAAATTCATACTAGTATTCCTGTATAGTTACACATAACAAGATTGAAAAAAAAAAAAAAAAACAAACAAAAACTCACCAAACTACGGTATTTGAGCGCATAAAACATCTCAAGGTAACGACGGGTCTCACGTCTCTCAAGATTGGATACATACTTCCAGAAGCCATACACACCAGTTAATGTCATCAACCTCTCAGAGTACAACTTCCAAGTGTACCTAAAATCATCAAAGAAAAGCCGCAAATTTTAATTTGAAGTAGAGAAATTTTAGGAGTACATAAATTTCTTTTGCTTAGTTGTGACAGATACTTTTCATAGATTCTTTGCAAGCCTCCTTGCGAGATCTGGTCCCAGTAAGTAGGATCTTCCTTGCATTTCCCGAAGAAACTGACCAAAATTTCAGCAGCTTTATCGCCCTGATAAGGATCAATGTGGAAGCCAGAAACACCGTCGACTATGATCTCTGCGGGCCCACCATGGCATGTCGCAAATGTCGGGAGACCGCATGTCATTGCCTCGATGACCGTGAGACCGAATGCTTCGTAAAAGGCGGGCTTAAGACAAAAAGAGAAAGGAAAAAAAAAAAAGAAACACCAGTGAGCCTCAAAATCTACATATTCTCTCTGTTTGTTCTGAAACTACTTTTAGTAGGAGACAAAGTTTATCTTTGAAGAGTTTCATTTAGGAGTTTGATTTAGACAATGATATGATCTAAATTTAAAAAAAAAAAATCCTCTGAATGTGGCCTAGGTACGTATAATAGTTGTCGACAGGTAGTCTAAGGTAGATGCTTTGTAATTTACCTGTACAAAAGCTCCTTTAGTATCTGCAATGTAACGGTAGAGCTCGCCGTTGCGGACCCGGTTCATTTGTGCGGAGATCCAACGGATTTGACCGCTGAGATTGTACTGCTCGATGAGGCTGTACATCTTCTTGAACTCAGCTTGCTCCTCCTTATCCTTGGATTCTTTGCCATGATCTCCGGCCACCACCACGAGGTTCACCAATTCCCTTAGCCGGGGGTTCTTGCCGTAGAATTCGACCAAACCGGATATGTTCTTCACTCGGTCCAGCCTAGCCATTGAGAAGATAATTGGCTTGTTTTTATCTTCCAAAACAAACCTGCGAAAGTTTAAGTTTATGAATCAGCCCTCGAACCGGAAAGAAGAGAAAAGACAGAAAGAGATTTTTTCTGAACGATCAAATATGCCAGAATGCACAAATGCTACTGCAAAGTTGGTACTTTTTTTGCGCAATATTATAACCTTGCTTATTTGCGTGCATGCCATGCCAGGGGAAATTTGCGCAATTTTTCGTATTTACCAGATACGAATGCAAAAAATATTTTATGAAATGACCAAGTGCTTACTTGTGTTCGTCGTTCTCGACAGAACTGAAGAGAAGTTCCTCAATTTCTGGGTGGAAGGCAGTAAGCCTCTTATCCGCCTCTGTATAAGGGAAATATACCGACATGTCAGCGCCAGGAGAAACAATGTTGAACTTTGGATCGAATACATCAATTCCATGAACCACTCGGTAAAGCTCGGGGAGAGCGAATGCGGTGTGAGATTCGTATTGCCCCACAGTTTCCTTGCTGAAATAAAGATACATAAAAATGAATCAGCTTCACCATAAGCAGAGGAAATAATTCATTTCATTTCTGAAGCCCCAATATGTACAGTTACCTTCCGGCAATCTCTTGGAAGGTACTGGTGATGATGAAATCAGCATGGTTCATGGCAATTAGGTCGGCTGTGAACTGGCACGAGAAGTGGTACTGGTTCTCAAAGTTCTTCCAATATATGTCCGAATTAGGATACTTTGTTTTCTCCAAGGCGTGGGCGATCGTGCACTGTCCGAGAACGAAAGGATATAAATTTGAGTTAAATTACAGAAACTAAGTTCACGTAAATAAAACGAGGCTACATCATGTTTGAGCATACAAACCTGAGTAACTCCTAGCTTATGAGCTAGCAAAGAAGCTACAAGATTTCCATCACTATAGTTTCCGATAATGAGATCCGGCTTGGCCTGCAGTTCTCCCGCTATTTCGTTCGCGACGTCCTAATAACAAAGCTAGAAATCTTCAGAATTTTTGTAACAAGAATGTTGCGATTTAGGATACAAGAGTGCTCTACGAAATTTTCTTTTATCAGAGTTGATTAAGTCATGCACCTCGGCATATGTCTCCAGGTATGGCCAAACATCGAAACGGGAAATCCATTTGCGAAGGATTCCGTTCTCCGTTCTAAATGGGACCCGGAGAATGCTCGTGTGCTCGGTCCCGATGACCTTCTCGAGACGCTGCCCGCATGTAGTTCCGACTGCATCAGGTAGCAGTCTGGTTACCTGAATCAACCGAAATTTTACTCATTAATACATTCCTCCGTAGACCATTTTCACAAGGCTAAAATCTGTGCATCTGAATAAACACCTATACGGCATATCAAACTTACTATAAGAATTTTCGGAGTGACGTTGAGGCCTTGTTGCTTAATCCTAAGGAGCATCTCGTTCTCCAAAGCACGGACTTGATCCAAAATATAAACAATCTGCAAACAAATAGTCAGGTTCAGAGCAGTCTTATCTGTAGCTTCAATTATGGAGACCAAATTTTGGTTTTTCAAGTGCTGTACCTGACCACCGGTATCAGGGTATCCCAAAACATTGGCTTGGGCGAAGTAACCGTGGGGAGAAAGAATGACCACATTAAACATCATAGGAATCGTTCCCAAAAATTTCTCTAAGTTGCAGGGATCGGGCGCCTCAAGAAGGTCGAGGAGTAGATGAATAGTCTCGAGTGTGCGCTTGGCGGTGTCGCCCCAACCCTTCTCCAATCCAAGCTCTTGAAAACTACATACCGTTGAAATTTTAGAACAGTATATGATTAGTTGATGCATTTGCTATAGGGGATACGGGAATTACAATCTCAAAGTACTAAATAAAGTACCTGTGGTTGAAGTCGGAATAAGAAGTATCTTGAGGGATAGTCGATAGATATTCCTCCGCCTTCCTCAGAGAAGATTGGAGAGCACCGAGGCTCTGAATTCTATCATTCAACATCATCGTCTGCATGATATCAAAAGAATTGAAAGAGACATTTTCACTAGCTGACCAACAAATCCTAAAAGGATAATCGGAAAATGGAAATGCTTTGTACTACATAAAGGAGAAGAGCGATATAATGTGAGGCTACTATACAAAGAGGATGAGAGCATACCGTTCCTTTGTAGTTGTGAGCGCGGAGGAAATTAAGCAGTGGGTACATGCAGTCCTTGTCCTGGAACAGTTTCGATGAGAGGTGGCGATTGAGAAACTGCACTCCGTTGCCTATGGATTTCGACAGCGAAGGGCGCGGGAAGGAAGCATTGAAGGGCTCAAAATCCAACTCCAGCACAAAGTTGCTCTCTTCGCCGCTGATTAAAATAAGATAAAGGCCATTCAACCAATATCACGAAACACTTAAAACAAGGTTGAGAATAGGTGAAATTATCGATCTTGAGGAGCTCTAAATAAAGGTTACAATATCCACTTAAACATCATTTAAAGACCACGTAAGCGAGCTTTGCGCTTTTAGTGTGAGAATTCAATGGAGACATTTACAAACTGAGACGTATTGACCCAATTAGGCTCTAAAACAAACTCGGGCGAGCAAACGAGCATTACCTTCCATCCACAAGTTGTTCCTTGAATTGCAAGTACTCGGACACACTCAACTGCTCCACGGCCAGCTCGCTAACGTTCACCCTAATGTACTCCCAAACACCGGGCCTCGGCCTAATAGCAAGAGCGACCCATGGAGGTATCACGATAGCTTCCTGAATCAAAGCAGGCATAGCACAAAATTTTAATCAGACTACAGTTTGCAGGATCGATCGACGAGACATTAATCAAGGAAAGAAGGGGGCAAATTGAGTGCGATTTCTGCGTATTACCTGAGCAGCTCGAAGAACTTCTTCCAAGACCGAAGGCTTCTCAACCTCACCAGTCGAGCATGCGGCATCGAACTCAGAGAGCAGCTGATGGCGTTGCAGCATTCCTTTTCCTTGGTTGACATATCTGGGTGGTAGATCATCAAAAGGAGTAGACACATATTAAGAGCTAAAAAGCTGAGATCTTGATATCCAAGAGGAATGCTATTATATATTGAATAGAGTTTTATATGAATTTTTTTTTAACAGACTACAAAATGAGGCAAAGCAGTAATAATTTCATAAGAAGCAGAAGGACGAGAGAAAAAATACCTGGAAAAGATCGCGATTAGTTCATTGGGATGGGCAGAGAGGGTGTCGCTGAGGCGCTCCCGGAGGCTGTGGATGCGAGTCAATTTCCGACCGGCCATGGCTTCTCTTCTCTCTTTTCTCCAAACACTTCAAAACTGAGGCTTTCTAACTAGCAGAAAAGGCAGAAGAAAATTACTAACAAACTTCTCATGCTAACCAAATGTTGCAAGAAAAAATACATAAGTAGAGGTGGATAAAATTGACTGGAAACTTGGATTAGACCAGACCACATTAAGTACAGAACATCTAGAAAGACCACAAATTTCAACTACCATTTATTAGACCATTAAACTCTTGACAAAATAGTGTAGATTTAGTATCACAAAAAGATTAAGCAAAATAATTAGATCAAAATTGTTTTTCCTTTCTATAATCTGTCACTAGAACTTCAGCTTTTAATTTATTTATTTTTTAAAAAAAGAAAAAAAAAAAGAGAGAAGGAAAGTGCAAATAGCTTTCATTGTATGAAAAAAGAAGACCCAAAACCCCAACAAGAGGTTTTTGTACGATATACTTCAGGATCATAACACAGCGAAATTTCTCTCTCAGATTTGAGTATTAACATTAACAAGAGGATCAGAAAAGAAGGAACACATAAATATAAATAAGAAGAGGAGAAAATTACCCATCAAGGGAGTGGAAACATAAACCCAGAGAGAAAGGTCATATATATATATATATATATATATATATATATATATATATATATAGGAAAATGCTATGTGTACACCCCTTTCGGGATATACATCATATACCCCACCCATCTAAGGGTGGGGGTGTGATGATGGGTCACTTGATGTGACCCGTAAAAAGTATTGTCATCATTAAAATGGTGGAGGTGTATGATGTACACCCCTTCAGGGTGTACAGGTAGCATTGCTCATATATATATATATATATATATATATATATATATATATATATATATATATATATATATATATATATAGTCAATGGTGAGTAAATTGTTGCCAAGTATGAATAAAATAAGGCTATTCCTCTTTATCTTATTCTGTCACCAATCTTGCCATCCAATGGCTGCTTTCATTTGATTAAATAAGGCTATTCCTCTTTATCTTATTCTGTCACCAATCTTGCCATCCAATGGCTGCTTTCATTTGATTAAATTAATAACTTGCTGAGAAGGACCACTATATTACCATAACTGGATCTTTTCAAAAGAGAAATCTTCTAAATTCCTAATACAAAAGTATGGTTGCTAGCATTTCAATTTGTATTGCAAGTATAATTGCAAAAGGACTTAAAAGAGTACATTTTAGTTTGCTATAGTTGGTATCCGCATACAACAGCTGAATATGATGAACAGTTTCTAGCATAAATAACAAAAAATAATTAATGATTGATTTCTAATGTTACGAGTTAAAATTTAGAAGCTATATACAAAAATAAATATAAAGATATTTGTTGCATTTTTTAATTATATATAGAGAGAGAAAGTAGAGTTTATATATTTTTAAAAATACAAGTCAATTTATATTTATAAATTTTTTATTATTAGATTTGTATTAAAATTTGTGCTATTGCAAAGTCAACTAAAAATAAAAAATAAAAAATAAAAAATTCACAAGTGCTTTTAAAATAATATAACCTCTACTATATATATATATATATATATATAATTGGCTTCTATAATTTTAAAAGTATAAATGATTGATGTTTTTAAATTTTTAATTTTTGGAGGAAAAAACATATGATTAAAATAATAATAAGTCTCTTAGATTAAATGATTGTTAAAATAAAATAATTTAAAAAATAAAATTAGTCAAATGATAAATCTAACAGTAAAAAATTTAGTAGCACTGATTATTTCGTGCTTATATAAGTATAGTAACAAAATTAAATATATATATATATATATATATATATATATGAGCAATGCTACATGTACACCCCGAAGGGGTGTACATCATACACCTCCACCATTTTAATGGTGGCGATATTTTTTACGGGTCACATCAAGTGACCCATCATCATACCCCCACCCTTAGATGGGTGGGGTGTATGATGTACACCCCGAAAGGGGTGTACACATAGCATTTTCCTATATATATATATATATATATATATATATATATATATATATATATATATATATATATATATATATATATATATATATATATATATATATAGTCCGGCTAGAATACAATCGATTGCTATTAAATTTGTATTCATTGGATGAAAAAAATGTGAGATTGATTATAGTGATTTTCTAAAATTTTTACTATTCAACCAACCCCTAATTCCCATCGGTGGTATATATATATATATATATATATATATATATATTGAATTATTACACTGTATTTACAACTATAGCAACTTATATACAATAGAGCAAATAACTTTCTGAAAAAGAAAAAAAGAAAAAGAAAAAGGGAAAGTTGGTGGGTGAGAAGACTGAAAAAAAAAAAAAAAAAAAAAAAAGAAAAAACGCTTTTCCGAAAGTCTTGTTGTGGGTAGGGCAAAAAGGAAAACTCTAGGGTCATGTTTGGTTCGGGGATAAATTTAAGAGGTATAAATTTTTTTATACCTGGGATAGCTTGCTATTCCGAGATAATGAAGTATAAAAGTTAAATTGCGTTTGGTTGAAAAGTTAGTATTCTCTGGAATAGTTAAAATTGTGTTTGGTTAAAATTATGGAATAGTAGAGGATAGTGAAAAAAGAAGATAGAATTTTTATAAAAATACCAACTTTGCCCTTAGCTTTTTTTATAGAAAAATTAATTTAATTATTATATTAAATTTGAAGCAATTTAATTATAAATAATAAATTATATCTTATGTTAAAAAAAATAATATTTTTTATTTTATATTATATTTTAAGAATATAAATAATAAATTATATTTTATATTATATTTTATATTATATTTTTTATATTTTATATTATAATTTATATTATAATTTATATTATAATTATAATTTATATTATAATTTATATTTTATATTATAATTTATAATGTATATTATAATTTATATTTATATTATAATTTATATTATAATTTATATTTTATATTATAATTTATAATTTATATTTAATATTTAATATTTTATATTATATTTTATATTATAATTTAATTATAAATAATAAATTATAATTTTGCTCCTTCACTGCCACCAGGAATAAAACCTTATTCCATGGGGGGAGAGGAATAAGGCTTAACGGGTTATCCCAGGATAACCCGTTAAGCCAGGGATAAAAAAAAAAGTTATCCCATGCCATTTTCCAGCACTGTTTGGCAGGAATTAGGGAATAAAGGGGGTTATTCCCCCTTTATCCCCGAACCAAACATGGTCTAGGTGTACACCCGTAAAGGGTGTACATCTCACACCCCCACTCATCTAAGGATGGGGGTGTGATGAGAGGTCATTTGATGTGACTCGTAAATAATATCGTCATCCTTAAAGGGATGGAGATGTAGGATGTACACCCCTTCGGGATGTACATATAGCAATCCTCGGGCAAATAGGGGTAGAATGGAGAAAAACTAATAAGAGAGGAGTAAATGATAGATATATGAAACGCAAAGAAGCATTATTCTCTTTCCCACGAAAAATGAGAAAAATGGGTTCAACGAAGCAGAGCAGTAGTACAACACCACCCATTGTACACGAACCACCCACGGAGAGAAAAGAAGCATTTTCTTTAAGAAAACCCACAAGAACTACAAGCAAAATCAATGTGTTTAGGCCAAAAGACCAAAGATAAGAAGAGGTGAAACAAAAAGGGTACCTTATAAAAAAGAAAAAAAGAGCAAAGTAAATGGATGGGACAATGAACGGAGTGTAGGATGGGGAGAATGGGGAGAATGGGAAGGTTTATATAGAGGACACAAGAAGCGCTTTTTGCGGAGTAGGGGGGGTCTAACATGGAAAAAGCGCTTTCACAAGTCGGCGGTGTAGAGGTCTTCTCCAATGGGCGCTCACGAAGCAGGCGAAGCAGAAGCACGTCCAATAAGCTTTCTTTTTTTTTTTTTTTTTTTTTTTTTTTTTTATAAATTAATGAAGAAAGGCTAAAGAAGCTTTTCCTTGTTCTCTAAATTAATGAATAAAAAAAACTGTTTTTGAAATCTGCTTGTTATGACTTCCGGTTTTGTGAGATGATGATGATTGTAAACAACATGGTTTATGAATTCTTTTTTATTCATTCCAGGAGGAAGTGCTTCCGGTTTTGTGAGATGATGATAATTGCAAACATCATGGTTTCTGGATTCCTTTTTATTCATTTCAGCAGGAAGTGCTTTATTTTTAAGGCGGCTGACATTTAACAAATATATTTGTTATTTTTTGAGGATCAGTTTGAGATTGATGTATATATATCAAACATTAATTGACAAAATATGGTTGGGAAGAAATATATTGCAATATAGTTTTAAGAATTAAATTTTTATACTTTTAAAAATATAAGTCATAGGTGTTGATAGGTTTTTAGGATAATAGTGGGTTTTTTGGATTTAATCATTGATTTGATAAATAGTATGATCTAAGAAATGTAATTAGATAAAGAAATTGATCTAGAGGTAGAGAACTTATAAGCATCAATTTCTTAATATTTTTAAAAACATAATAGTTTAATTCTATATTTTAATATATTTTAGTAAAATTATATAAAATATATTATAACTGATTTATTGTAATATACTGAATGCGGCATTACGGACAAAAACAAATAAAAAACTTATAAGTAATATAATCTCTTCGCAACTTACAAGTAATGTAATCTTTGTGCAATTTCAAAAAAAACCTAAATTTTGTGTGAGAAGTAGTTGAAAACCTACAACTCATGTATGTTGATACATAAAGGATGTATAAAGATAATTTCTCGCTTAGCTTAATTAGGATAAAAGTAGAAAATTATATTAAGAGTTAAAAATGTACGGGGACACTCTCAACTATATAGACAATTTAGAAACTGACTTCTCAACTATTTTGTTTTTTATTATTAGATCTTCTTAACTTTTAATTGCTTCGCTTAAATTCTTACATTTAGTTAAATTTAAATTAATATTAAATATAATTTTTTTAGTCATTAAAGGTTAATTGGTAAAATTTTTGTGGCTAAAATCATTTAATTCCTTGGAATTAAAGGCAAAAAAAAATCTCAATCCAAAATAAAATATTTTAGGATTTATCATACGTTTAAAAAACTATATATATATATATATATATATATATATATATATATATATATATATATATATATATATATATATATATATATATATATATATATATATATATATATGCTACTTGTATATTATAAATAGGATATATATTTTACACTTTATTTATTTTATAATAAAATAAATTTTATTAATTATTTTAATATAATTAATAAAAAATTTATTTTTTTAAAAATAAATAAAAAATATATTGTACATTTTATTTGAAATATATAAATAGTATTATTTTTTCTTTTAACTCAAATTTTTAGTTTTCAACTCTCCCTCCGTTGATTTGAAATTTTTTTTTTTCTAATTTTTGTTTTCTTAATGTTTGGTTAGGGGATAAATAGAGGATAACTCCTTTATCCCCCTTTATTCTCCAAACACAAAAAAAAAGAAAAAAATTTGTTATCCTTCGGGTTATTTTGGAATAGCCCGTTAAAAAGGAGAATAACAATTCCTCCAATTGGTGGGAACAAGGTTGTTCCCACCCCGGGAACAATCATATTTTCATTTTTTTTAATTTTTTTAAATTTAAATTAAAATTTATAAAATTTTAAATTTAAATTTTTTTATTTTATAAATTTTAAAAGTTTTAACTTTAATTTTTTATAAATCTAAAAATTTTAAAAAAATTAAAATTTAAAAATTTAAAAATTTATATAAATTTTGTATATATAAATTTTAAAATTTTTTATAGAAATTTTTTAATTTATAAAAATTTAAAAATTAAAATTTTTACATCATCTTTTACATATTTTTCTAGATAATTAAAATTTAAATTTTTAAATTTAGAAAAAATTTAAATTTTATAACTTTTTAAATTGGTAATTTTAATTTTTAATAAATTTATAAATTTTAAAAATTTAAAATTTATACAAATTTTAAAATTTTTAAGTTTAATTTGAAAAAAATTAAACGGTATTATTTACTAAAATATAAGCATTAGTTTATACAAATATTAATTATTATTTAATTAATATTTTATATTAATTAAGTAGATAAAATATTATTATTTTAAAATTATAATTATTATTTTTTTTCACTATTCTCGCTTATTCTAATAAATGTACCAAACACAATTTTAGCTATTCCTAAAAAAAATAGTTTTACAAACTAAACACTATTTTTTTTTTTTCTGATTATTTCGAAATAGCAAATTATTTCAAAAATAAAAAAAAATTATTTCTAAATTTATAATTTCCGAATCAAACGTTACTTTAGGCTGCGTTTGGTTCGGGTATAAGAAAATTTTGGTTATACCGGGGATAGGTATAAGTTATGGTATTAGCAGGAACTAATGTTAATTTATGTTTGGGTGGGTATAAGAGTTATACCGGGTATAAAGAAAATTGTGTTTGATAAGTTAAAGAGGAATAAGAATAATAAAGAGGACTAAAATTTTAATTTATGATTAAAATTTTACTAATATGATTTCAAATATTTAATTTAAAATATTTATTAAAAAAATTATTAAAATTTATATTTTACTTATATATAAAAAAATTTATTAAAAAAATTTATCATATAATTTATTAAAATTATATGATAAATTTATTAAAAATTAAAGTTAAAAATTTTAAAAGCTATAAAATTTAAAATTTAAAATTTAAAAATTTTAATTTTAATTGTCTTAAAAAATTATAAAAGTAGAAGCAAAAATTTTATTTTTAAAATTAGTATAAATTTTTTAAAAAAATTATTAAAAAATTTGCATAAATTTAAAAATTTTAAAAATAATAATTTTTAAAAAAAATTTAGAAAAAATTATATTTTTAAATTTATTAAAAAGTAAGTTAAAAATTTTAAAATTTATAAAATAAAAAAATAAATTTTAAATTTTATAAATTTATTAAACATTTTATCATTAAAAAAAATAATAATAATAATAAAAAAAAAATAAATAAAATAAATTTCACCTAGGGGTTGGAATAGGCTATTCCCACTTCTAACGAATTATCTAGAATAACCTGTTAAAAATAAAAATAGTGTATTTCTACCCCTATAATTTTTGTTTGAGAATAAAGGAAGATAACTTCTTTATCCCCTTATCTCCGTTGCCCAAGGATGCTTAGACCTTGCGTGGAATTTATTGTCCATGAGAGTTACGTGTTGGAATTGTTGCCCTGTCCTGCCGCGCTACATTTTCGTGGTTTTTTTTTTTATATTCAAAGACTATGTACGGATGTTGACCTGACTCACATGCATTTGATTTGACCCTCTTGAACTCGAAGCCTTCTTTGTATTATTACCTGCACGGCAAGCATAAACATATCAACACACCTCTCGAAACTTGCCATAAGAAGGATTTTTTTAAAAGGAAAATGCTATGTGTACACCCGTAAGGGGTGTACATCTCACACCCCCATCCATCTAAGGGTGGGGGTGTGATGATGGATCACTTGATGTGATCCGTAAAAAATATCGCCACCATTAAAATGGTGGAGATGTATGATGTACACCCCTTCGGGGTGTACATATAGTATTGCTCTTTTTAAAAATGAGATTCTAAAAATTTATATTTTAAAAATAATTTTATAAAATTTATATTTATAAAAATTATTTTATGGGTCTCAACTGTATTCCATGTGTACCCGCCACGTGAATGGTCGAGTCTGAAGTGTAACAAATTGAATACGGGATTTGAATGACCGTGTTCTTCTTCCCTTCACACCAATCAGGCAATCGTTTTTTCAAAAAACTCAACTTATACAATTTTAAAGTAACAATAAATAATATAAAATTTTGAAACAAACCAAAAACAAGCAACAAAATATGATCAAACTATCAAATATATCATATCACACATTAGTACACAAAAAATAAAATTTTGCACAGCGTAGCACACAAAAAGTATCACATCACACAATAGTACAACACATCACACAAAATACATCACATCATACAATAGCACAATACAACAACACAACAAAGCACAACACAGCACATCACATCACATCACATCAAATACGAACCACAACACATCACATCACGTCATGAAAGAATATATAACATTGATAAAAGATAAATACAAATCATATCACAACAAAACAATATAAATATAACAACGCATAACGACAATGTAGACTAATCAAATGGCTCTATACTGGTCAAGATGTGAGATAGTCGCCTCTAGCTGTGGAGGAGCTGAAGATGAGGGCTGATCGGTATGGGGAGACCGCAACTGTCGGTGCCGTGTTCGCCTACGGTAAATAAGATCCGATCCTCGTTGATGACGACCCTACGGTACATACCCCGATTGTTACGGCTTTTTGTGTTGGCATATTTCGTGAGTTGAGTAGTTGAGTTGTTGAGTTGAGTCGGAGTCTTGAAGTGATCAAATTGTCAATCAGCAATTGAAGACTTAGAGAAGATTCAACAAGATCTCAAGTTGACACTCAGTGTTTTGAGTCTTGAAGATTGAAGTAGAAGAATTGTGGATCAATTACATCAATCTTAAGGAAAATGGATTCGGATTGATCAGGTACGTTTAACTAAATAATTTTGGTGATCCGAATACATTTGAGTGGTTTAGAAACACTTGGATAAGTTTTCATTGCTTAAAAATCAAAGACTGGACAAATTGGATGTTCAGAGTCCAGTTCAGAATTTCTGATCCTGAACCGATCCGGATCAGAATTCCGATCCGGATCAGAATTCCGATCCGGATCCCGAACCTTGTTTTTTCAGGAATTGCTGAAAAAAGACGACAGTCAGGATCGCCGTAAATCCGATCCAGATCGTCGTGCGGGAAAAATTCTGTTAAGTTAGTTTTTGATGCTTATCTCTTTCCAAAGGTTTCTAAACTATAAATAGACACTTAGGGTTTCTCAAGAACTACCGATTAATTGATAAAACACTTGAGAGCAACCCTAGAGGCTAGGTTTTTATCGTTCTTCTTTATAGCCTCTTTTAGGTCAATTCGACGGTTCTTCCAAGATCTATCTTTTGTCGAATTGATCTAGTCTTTGCTTAGAGATTTCTTCTACGGTTCCTTAATGAGAATCTAAGCAAAGGATCACCATCGAAGCCAATATTCTTATCGGCTGAGTTTGCGTCGTGGATTCGACGTGGCATCGTGGATTCGGTGTGTTGAAGGCGTTTCGTGGATTCGAAACGTGTGCTCGTGGATTCGAGTGGCGTTCGTGGATTCGAACGTATGCAGTGGACGTGCAATCGGTGAGCGCAAGGTCCGAAAAAGTTGAAGGAGGGGTTTGAGTCCGTGGAGTCGGTAATCACCTTGTTATTCTTCTATTCTTAGTGGATTGTTATTGCGTGTTGGTCCCGTTGTTTTTCTCCTGGATTGGAGTTTCCACGTAAATCTCGGTGTGCTATTTTTATTTTCCGCATTGGTTTTTATTTTGCACTGAGATTGGTTTTATAAGTATTACACCTATTCACCCCCCTCTAGTTGTTTGATAGTACCTATTTAGATCGGTGTGGATCCTCATAATATATAAAAACCTACAAGTGGTATCGGAGCGGGTTTTATGTTTATCTATCATGTCGGGTGAAAGTGGTAATATTTTTAGACCTCCTCTTTTTGATGGGACTAATTATGCTTATTGGAAAGTGCGGATGAGAGCTTTTCTCATCGCAATTGATGAGCGGGTATGGCAATCCGTGGAATACAGTTGGGTGCATCCTGTTGAGAAAGTAGGAAATTCTACTACCCCAAAACCTCGCTCTAGATGGTCCAAAGAGGAATTCGAAAGATCTTCTTACAATGGGAAAGGTATGAACGCTTTATTTAATTCTCTTTCCTCGACTGAGTTCACACGAATTTCCGCGTGTGAAACCGCGAAGGAAATTTGGGATATTCTCAAAATTACACATGCGGGTACAAATCTTGTAAAAATTCAAAAGCTCCAGATGCTTACAAGTCAATTTGACTCTATTCATATGGAAGAGCATGAATTGTTTACAGATTATTACACAAGACTTCAAGATATAATCAACACTTGTGCTAATTTAGGAGAAAAGATCCCGGAGTCGAAAATTGTAAGAAAGATACTTCGGACTCTTCCGGAACGGTTTAGGGCAAAGGTTACCGCCATTGAAACCGTTAGTCATCCGGATGAGATGAGAGTAGAGGAATTAGTAGGTGCTTTACAAACTTATGAGATGACTTTTCCTACTAATCAAGTTTCTTCCAAGTCTTCTTCTAAGCTTACAGGTGTTGCATTCAAATCAACAAAGGAAGAAGATGGCGAATCAAGTTCCGACGATGAAATCACTTTTGCCGATTTTGAAGAACAATTGGCGCGGATCGTAAAGAAATTTCGTCGAAAATTTTGGAAGAATCGAACCGATGGATCTTCATCCTCGAAATCATCTAAAGGATCATCGAGTTCTAAATCCTCTAACCTCAAAAGCTTTGCAAAACCTTCTAAGGAAAAAGATGAATTCGAAGGGGAAATCCGATGTTATAGATGCAAAGGCTACGGCCATATTTCGACGGATTGTCCTTCTCCGAAATCATATAAAAAGAAGGCTTTGCAAGCGAAAACTTGGGACGATTCTACTTCTAATGAATCGACCTCAAGTAAAGAGGAAAAAGTCATTGCCTTTCATGCTTCTCAAATTCCCTCTTCTAATTTTTGCTTATCATCTCTAATCACTGACTCTGCTCCTTTGATTTTGTATGAAACATCAACATCCGGCGGAGAGTCATCAAGTGAGGGGGAGTCGGACGAAGAAGAACTCGTTGAGGCATATCAACAACTTCTTACGGAATCAAAGAAGATGGCCAAGCATATTAAGAAGTTGAGGAAGCAACGACTTGAGATTCAAGACGAGAATCATGCTTTAAAGATCAAACTTCATGATCTCGAGGATGAACGAGAGCTTTTATTGGATAATAATAAAATCCTCCAAGAAACGATAAATCAATCGGAAACGATCGTTAATTCCCATATTAACAAGATTGATTTTCTTGGAAAACAGTTTGAGGAGATTCATGTCACCAACCAAGCTTTGACCAAGCAAGTTCATCAACTCAAATCCGACATACAAAGGATTTCAACCGGTTCAAAGAAACTTGATTGTATGTCCGGATTAGGTAAAACAAGCAAGGTTGGTTTGGGATTTAAAAAGAACCAAACTATGAAGGCTTCAAGTTCCACAACTAAATTGAAAGGAAGAACTTGTCACCAATGTGGACTTGAAGGATACTTGATGAAGACGTGCCCGAAAAAGAGAAAGAAGAATTCTTCGGCAACTTCATCTACGGAGCGAACTCAACAGAATCAAAAGACACATCAAGTTAAAGGAGTTCACTCAACCCACCAAAGGTCCGAGCCACAACATCAATCATACAAGTGGATCATTGCGAGGCAAAGACCTAAGGTGGACCAACAGTCAAAGCTATCATCTCCCGGCCACAACGAATCAAGACAACCCAAAATCCGACGATTTTGGATTCGGAAAGGTGATATCTTTCCTTGTCTTAAGTTCTAAGTAGCTTATGACTGTATGTAATGCTTTGATTGGTTTTCCTTTCATATTTTTCTGAATCTCTGCATTACATGTTTTCAATGCTCTTCGTTTTTATGTTTTGTTTTTTAAACAAAAGGGTTTTAACGAACAAGTGCATTGAATAAAAAGGGTTTCACTTTCAATCACTCCAATTTATTTTTATATGAATTATCAACTTTACTCCATAATCATAATTCTTGAAGATACTTCATTATAGGAGTTTTTGATAATTATATTCATCAAATTTTAGTAATCATGTGTGATCTTTAGATGATTAATCTATCTCGGTTGTGTGAGTTCTTTGTGATAAACATGAGACAACCGATCGACTAAAATTTGGAATTTAATTCTTTCACATAAGAGATTGTATTTTTCTTACAAGGGTAATGAAATGATTTGCAAAAGATGTGGAAAGAGTTACATCCGAAAGGAGTGTGAAAACTACCACCACATGTTGGAAAGAGCTGCCACCCCGGTCGTCCGGTTAGTGTGTGAAGCTACCACATGTTTTGATGCTTGAAAAATATTTTCTTGAAATTTTTAGTTGAAGCATTCGGAGATTTAAATTCAAAGTTCATATTTTGAACAATCTCCTGGTTGGTATAAGGTGGGATAGTTGAAAGATGCTCAAAGAGCCACCTTTAGGTATTTTAGTGCTTATCTCAAATTTGAAAGGGTAAAATTCAAAATTGATGTCATTTGGAAATCTCTCTAAGTCATCTTTGTAAATCCGTTACATCTTGATAAACTTTGGATCTCAAGATTATTTTTGATGACTTGTGTTTGACGTATATAATATGAAAAATGTTTATAATGTTTTATCTTTGTTTTTCATGATTTCGGAGTAAATCTTTTTAATTTTTGTAAAATTAATTGGATTAAATGACATCTATGTGATCTCATATTATTTTCAAGCACTTAAATTGTTTTCTTGATGGAATGCAAATCGGTATTTGAAAGATTTCAAAATTTGGATTTGTTTCAAGAAATTATTTGATTTTTGCTTTCGAGTATCGGTACGCAATCTGTGTTTTTGTTATATACCGGAACTGAGTTTTTATCTCTCTTTCACTATGAACTAATGCTGTTAGTGATTTCCTTTTGTTTAGTATGTTCACTGTTTGACAATTTGTGACAAAAAAGGGGAGAAGAGAAATGGGGGAGATGAGATCATCGAGATAGGGGGAGACGGAGATGAGATCATCGAGATAAAGAAAAGAGATGATGAAAAAGGACCTGAAAAACAAAAAGAACCAAAAGGACGAATCAAATGTAGGATTTACATTTAATTTCTAACGACTGACTTTTGATTTTGTTTGGAGTTTTGTCTTGCAGGATCTACATCACTTTAAGACTCCAAGTCCTAAGTCATAGAGTTTGTTCTAAGACTGGTTCAAATGTATTTTTGTTTATTGGATCTTTCACGCAAAGAAAGTCAATGTTTTGGTGATGACATTGAGTTTTGATTTTTTGGTTTAAGATGAGTGTCTTGAGCGTTTTATGTATTTTTGGGTTTTGTCACGAAATTGCCAAAGGGGGAGATTGTTACGGTTTTTTGTGTTGGCATATTTCGTGAGTTGAGTAGTTGAGTTGTTGAGTTGAGTCGGAGTCTTGAAGTGATCAAATTGTCAATCAGCAATCGAAGACTTAGAGAAGATTCAACAAGATCTCAAGTTGACACTCAGTGTTTTGAGTCTTGAAGATTGAAGTAGAAGAATTGTGGATCAATTACATCAATCTTAAGGAAAATGGATTCGGATTGATCAGGTACGTTTAACTAAATAATTTTGGTGATCCGAATACATTTGAGTGGTTTAGAAACACTTGGATAAGTTTTCATTGCTTAAAAATCAAAAACTGGACAAATTGGATGTTCAGAGTCCAGTTCAGAATTTCTGATCCTGAACCGATCCGGATCAGAATTCCGATCCGGATCAGAATTCCGATCCGGATCCCGAACCTTGTTTTTTCAGGAATTGCTGAAAAAAGACGACAGTCAGGATCGCCGTAAATCCGATCCGGATCGTCGTGCGGGAAAAATTCTGTTAAGTCAGTTTTTGATGCTTATCTCTTTCCAAAGGTTTCTAAACTATAAATAGACACTTAGGGTTTCTCAAGAACTACCGATTAATTGATAAAACACTTGAGAGCAACCCTAGAGGCTAGGTTTTTATCGTTCTTCTTTATAGCCTCTTTTAGGTCAATTCGACAGTTCTTCCAAGATCTATCTTTTGTCGAATTGATCTAGTCTTTGCTTAGAGATTTCTTCTACGGTTCCTCAATGAGAATCTAAGCAAAGGATCACCATCGAAGCCAATATTCTTATCGGCTGAGTTTGCGTCGTGGATTCGACGTGGCATCGTGGATTCGGTGTGTTGAAGGCGTTTCGTGGATTCGAAACGTGTGCTCGTGGATTCGAGTGGCGTTCGTGGATTCGAACGTGTGCAGTGGACGTGCAATCGGTGAGCGCAAGGTCCGAAGAAGTTGAAGGAGGGGTTTGAGTCCGTGGAGTCGGTAATCACCTTATTATTCTTCTATTCTTAGTGGATTGTTATTGCGTGTTGGTCCCGTGGTTTT
Organism: Tillandsia leiboldiana; assembly: GCA_029204045.2. Lineage (NCBI taxonomy): Eukaryota > Viridiplantae > Streptophyta > Magnoliopsida > Poales > Bromeliaceae > Tillandsia > Tillandsia leiboldiana. Next base: position 29,257,916 of record CM055068.1, on the reverse strand, counting down.
TCTCCTGGATTGGAGTTTCCACGTAAATCTCGGTGTGCTATTTTTATTTTCTGCATTGGTTTTTATTTTGCACTGAGATTGGTTTTATAAGTATTACACCTATTCACCCCCCCTCTAGTTGTTTTATAGTACCTATTTAGATCCGTGTGGATCCTCATATATTATAAAAACCTACACCGATGGAGGCGTAGTATGTGATGGTGCATGCCCCGACGTCAATGCTCCACCATGATCTGCTGGCTATGTCCCCGATGGACTATGTGATGGTGCATGCCCCGACATCGATGCTCCTGTTAAGGATTTTGTGTTGGCATATTTCGTGAAGTGTTTTGAGTCTTGAAGATTGAAGATGAAGAATTGTGGATCATATACATCAATCTTAAGAAAAATGGATTCGGAATAATAAGGTACGTTTAACTAAAAAATTTTAGTAATCCGAATACATTTGTGTAGTTTAGAAACACTTGGAATATGGTTTGATGCATAAAAATTAAAAACTAGACTTTTTGGAAGTTCAGGATCCGGACCAGCAACGTCCAGTCTGGACCCCGAACATGGTTTGGTTCATGCAATTTTCCAGTCCGGACCACCCTTGTTTCAGTCCGGATCCCGAACCTTAAATTCTGGAAAAATTGTATGAACAACCCGGACCTCCCCTGTTTCAGTCCGGACCCCAAACTGCGTTTTTCAGAAAATCTTCTAAAAATTGACGACAGTCCGGATCAGACTTCATCCAGTCCCGACCGCCGTGCGGGAAAAATTCTGTTTTGGAAGTTTTTGATGCTTATCTCTTTCCAACGGTATCTAATCTATAAATAGACTTTTTATTCATCGTAAAAAGTGAATTTTGATTTCTCGAAAAAAATTTTCTTTTAAGAAAGAGAAAAATTCACAAATATAGAGAAGAAAGGAAAACACGATTAAATTCATGTTTCTTTGTCTATATTGTTCGATTTGATTCTAGGGTTTCAAAACTCCTATTTTCTGTAGAATCAAATTGAAGAATATTTAGATGGTATTTCTTGTCTATCTTTGATCTAAGTATTCGGAGGATCACCACCAAACAAAAACAACGATTTTACCAAGAATCGGCGTGAGGATTCCGTGGCCTTGTGGATTCAAGGTTCTACTGCTGTCACGCCCCGGGTGTAAACCAGAACCCGGACCCGTCTACAGATCCGCCGTGCACACGAAATTTTCTGCGTACACGAAGCGCCAATAACCTGCTCAGATATAAGAGATAATAATAAAGAGCAATAAAAACAGAGCTGAACTAAAACTACTAAATCTCAGACTGAAGCTGGAAATAAAATACAGTACATCTGTATAAATGATACATCTGTCTCTCCCAGCTCACCAAAAATAAATACAACCTGCTGGCAAAAGCCAGTCCCAAAAGTAAAAGTACAACCGTCTGAGGAACATGGGTACACCAACAGTCCAGCTAACTCGCTCATCCTGCCTCGAGATCTATCTACTCAGCCGTCCTCTCTCCTCGACCCGCCGCTGAAAACCCAGCAGCACCCGCAGAAGACACTGCAAAACAAGGGAGAAGAAAAAATGGAAAGAAGAATGGGGGTGAGAACTACTAGTAAACCAGTAGCCTCCCCTAGTGGGTAAATCCTCAAACTCTGACACACCCACTAGGTCTACCAGAGGCAAAAGGAAAAGAAGAGTGGTAAGCAATAATGACTGCTGAAGAAAGGAAACTACCACTACTATGCCTCTAAAATGCAATCCTAGACTGGAATAACCGTATGCAACAGTAACCAACCGTCCCAGATGAACCCAATATGTATCGCCCTCATCAGCGGGCAAAAAGCCGCGCTGATGTGATAGCAAAACTCCTGCTGCCGCCCTCATTATCGGGCAAGTAAGCAGCGCCGATGTGATAACAAAACTCAATGCCTGTCCGGCACCTAGCTGGTGCCCCGCGCGCTCCGGAGTGGCACTCGAGGGGAGCGACCCAAACGAGGAAAGCATCACCGGGCATATAAAGCCGCACCGGTGTGATAATAAAACTCAATCACTGTCACAAGTATCGTAAAAGCAGGACTGGATCACAACTATACTCAAGTGGAACAAAACCCTCCACTAAAGAACCCCGATCCCCAATCTGATGCATAAGTAACCCTCTGGTCGACCGCCCAATATCCGCGGTCGCCGCAATACCCACTGTCAATAATCAAGCCCAACAACCTACATCCGGTCAACTGCCTACTATCCGCGGTAGCCGCAATAACCCTCAATCCAAAATCGGGTAAAATAATCTGTATCCGGTCAACCGCCTACTATCCGCGGTAGCCGCAACACCCCACAACCCATAATCAAATACCAACTGTCCCCGACCCCAAGGTCCCGGCTACACTATCCCGTACTGTAGTGGTCCAGAATCCCATGCAACTTTTCTGGTGAATCCATTGTGTAGAACACCTATTGTTGGTGTGTCTGGCCCATAGTGCATCAAAGGGATGCCACAGATGGACCCTGTGAGATATCTCTTGCTGTATTGGACTTCGGCTACCTTTGCTGAAGTTTTGAAAGGGTTTTTGGCGAAACTGAGGTTGGAATTGGATTCAGCACGGAAAAACGCTTGAAAACGGCTATTTGCTTGTTAAATTTGGAGTCCGGATGCCCAAAAACGGACTCCCGGAAGTTTTTAATGGTTTTCGGTGCATGGGAGGGGCCGTGGACCGCGGGAATGCCACGTGTCAGGTGCTGATTGGCCGGTCCGCAGCTCTCGGTCCACAGAGAGGCGCGGCTGGGTGCATATGTAGAGTACCGGAATTTCGGATAGTGCACCGACCCCGCAAGATGGCGTGGTGCGGAGAAATCGCCTCGAGCGTGTTCCATATTTGTTTACAGATGAGTTCGGGTTGATTTGGATCAACGCGGAAGCCCTAGTTTGATTCGGAGTTTTTCGGGCATAGTGCGCCGATAGAGGACCGGTTTTGGGAAAGCCTCGACTCCACAGTGGTGTGCAGAAAAATTGGAAAATACTTGGAACATGTGTACTTTATGATTACAGCGGAGTTCGGGAGGTTCCGGATTGATGCGGAGTCCCCGAAGGCAAAAAGTGAGTTGATGTGGCTATTATTAGATTATTTAATTAATTTAATTATTTAATGGATTAATTTGTGAGTTGCCTGGGATGAATTAGAGAAAGAAAGGATGTGAGAGAGAGAGAGTGGGAGTCCTATTTAATTAAATAGGCTACAGCTGCCTTCCACCCCAAGCATCTAATTATGCCACCTTAATTAAGAGAGTGCCACATCACCATCGTCCCCTTCCCTGCAACAGAGTAAATGAAAGAAAACAGAGGAAGAGTAGAGAAGGAGAGAATGAAGCAAGAGAAGAAGGAAAAGAAGGAAAAGAGAGAAGAAGAGTAAGAAAAGAGAAGTAATGGTGCTTGCGGCTGGGTTTTGACCCTTGCTAGAAGCCGAGAGGAGCCGAGCGGAGCGTGCGCGTCGATCTCCAAGTAAGGTAAATCTATGTAGCAGTTTTTTTGGAAGCTTGGATTAATGTTTATTTTTATGGATTGAGTTTGGCTTGGGTTTTGGAGGTTTTTGATTGTTGGATTTTGGTGTGGGGGTGGATTGCTTTACTCGTTTGGCAAGCAGCTAGCAGCGGGCACGCAGGGCGCGGGCGCGCAGGGCGCGAACGCGCAGCGCGCAGGCGCGGGCGCGCAGGCGCGGGCGCGCAGCGCGCAGCGCACAGCGGGCGCGCGCTGCGGGCCAGGGCGCCGCGCGGCGGGCCCAGGCGCTGCGCGGCAGCTGCGACGGTGTGGCGCGGCAGGCCCAGGTGCTGCGCGGGCAGCGCGCAGCATCGCGGCAGGGTGCCACGCGGCTTGTGGATGACGGCGCCTTGCGGGCAGCGGCAACGGCAGCGCAGCGCGCTGTTTTGTGCGGCCGCAGCGTGCGGCGTGCGCGTGCACGCGGGATTTTCGTCGGCCGGGCTGTGGTTGCCCGGGGTGTCGCGTGGATTTTCTTGTGGACCGTTTTGACAAGGTTTTTTCCCTTCTTGCTCTCACAGGACGTCATCAAGTTGCGCGGTTTTCGGCGAAGTGCCGTGCGGAGCTCGGATTGAGTGCGCGGTAGGGATGATGATTTCTGTTGGCTCGAGGCGGTGGAACTAGAGAGAGAGAATCTTTTTGTGGTATGTGTGAGCCTTATGTGAGTTTTGTACTTCGTGTGTGTGTGCAGAGGAGTTGCTTGTGTGTGCTGTTGGTCTGGGTGATGTGTGGATTGGTGCTGTGAGTGTGTGGTGTGTACAGGAGAGTTGAAACTTGAAAGTGTGGTGGTTTGTGTAATTGTGATAAGTGAGCAGATGTAAAGGGAACCTTGTAGTGAGCTGTGGACTAGGTGTGTGTGTGCAATTGGGGCTTTTAAGTGTGCTGTTGGCAGTATGTGGATTTTGGTAAATTATGTTTCGTGAATTGTTGTATGCTGATGGACTTGAGAATGCTAAATAAGTGTGCTATGAGTTACTTTATTAAGCTAGACTTGGATTCAAGTGGTTGTGTATATGTGAACATTATTAATTAGTGTGCAATTGGTGCATCAAGGGTGCTGTTGGTGACTTTTGGAAGCAGATTGGCTGGGGATCTTGGTGATGGTGTTGTGGTGTGCTTGAGCCCTTGTTTGTGCTGTATGTTGGCCGTGGAGTGAGCCGGAAGTTGCGCGGATTTTTGTGTGGACTCGGGAGGATTGTTCAAGCTTTCGGGGATTTTTCTGTGGTTCGTGGCAGTGTGCGAACGCGCGGCGCATTTTTCGGCGTTTCGCCAGATTGTGGAATCGGCGCTTCCCCGACTTCGGCTTTGCCTGCGGAAAGCGTTTCAGGTGGGTGCTCTGTCCCTAGAACCGGTGGACGGTTCTCTAATTTTTATATTAGAATGCATGCATGTTTAAGATACAATAATTGTATGTTATTGTGAGGTAAGCTAGGAAGGACGATTGCATAAGGGGATTTGCAAGATTAATATTCATATTAAATATTATCGACGACTTACAGCATTTATGTATTCACGATGATGAATTGTAAATGCTTACCTAAGGGACTTACCCTATGTGATTGACAGCATGCTTGTATGAGGTTATGGACTTTTTAGTAGCACTCGCATCTCCAGGAGACTAGATATTAGTAAATGGTTATATCTTGCATAAAGGTATGTGGTCTAATACTTTGGGAATATTATGTTATGGAGAATATCATGTTTTATCTGGTTGGAGATTGTTATGCATGTGTAAAGGTTGGCATTTGACATAATTGTGCACTGGACACTTAAGTGATAGTATGCCTTAGTTCTTGTAAGAATTGGTCACCTGTACTTAACTTGCTAAGTGAAGGACATTTGCATGCTTATATGGTCATCTAGTTAGGCCATCTTTTACTGCTGCACTACTTATGGGAACTTGACTTAGGAGAAACCATGCTTTTCCTTTCTCCGCCTTTGCTAGTCAAGTGGTCGGTGTTGCTCGGGTTCGAGCAGGGGTCTGGATAGTGTAGTCGGGACTTCGTGTCTGGGACAGGTTGGTTTAGTTGTGGGGCTTTGCGGCAACCGCGGATATTGGGCGGTTGACCGGATGTTTCTCTATGCACCTGATTGGGTACCAGTTTTACTTAGTGGATGGAGTTTCCCACTTATCGTTCAGTTGCATCCGATTGAGGTCGGGTCTTTCCTTGGTGGTTGAGTTTTCCCACTTTGATCTGATTGATGATCAAGTCCTGCTGTTTCGAGATACTGTTGATGTTGATGACAGAGATGCTTTACTCGTGTGGGTAGCTCCCCTCGAGTGCCGCTCCGGAGTAGGCTTCAGACCGTGTTGGGTTCCGGTCAGACCGTGTCGGGTGCCGGTCAGACCGTGTTGGGTTCCGGTCATTTGGACAGTGGAGATACTGAGTTCGAGAGATTGATAGAGCAGGCAGCACCGGGTTTTATACCGGTTCATTCGATTGAGTTTATTTCGGTCAAATACTTTTATTGTTACACTCGTGCCTGGGGGCCGAGTGTAGACTGGTAGTTGAGTTTAGATCAGTGTTAGTATTGTTGAGAGCCGTCTGGTTGACGGTGGTCCTGTGTTGTTGCGAGTACTTTGACCGCTGCGTGAGAGGTTGAGCATCATGATTCTATCCGTTCTGAGAGAGAGCGTGGATTTTGACCATAGCCTGCATGATCCTCTACTCGATAGCGAGCTAGTCCGTTTGGACGCCCTACGTAATTCCTGCCCGTCATCGGGAAGTGGTTGTAGGTGGATGCAGGTTTGACTGGACCAGATGTGGCAGTCAGCTCGATTGGGTCGATGGTGCACTTCATGTGCTAGTGGTTGCATACCACTGTTTGGTTCTCCCCTTTTAGCCTTTAGTTAGGGGCAGGGTAGCTGTGAGAGTCTTCAGCTTACTCATTTCAGTCTTATGACTTGGGTCAGTTTTTGTCTCTTGAGGACTTGGTGGGCAGACCGTCGGGTCTGGCGGTGGTACCCACTGAGAACTCCCTTTTTGGTGTAGTTCTCACACCCTTTGGGGGTTTCCCCCCTCTTTTTCTCTCCTCTCCTTTGTTTTGCAGAGTCTTAGCGGGTGTTGCCGACTCTGTGGTTGTTGATCGTGGCGAGGGAGTCGCGAGCTAGATCCCTACCCGGCGTTGGAGAGTAGCGGTACCCTTCAGAGGAGATCATCAGTAGATTAGCTGTTTCTTTTTCCTCTTTTGAGAGACTATTGTAGTGAGGATATTTTGTATTGAGAGACTGTACACTGTTGTATATATATTGGAGTTACCTCCCGGTTGGGTTTAGAGCTTGTACTCGAGGATATTGTATTATTATTATTTTGGGGAGGCAGACAGTGTTGTTTATTTCCAGTTGTACAGTGATTGATTTTAGTTACAGCAGATTTTCATTTATAGCTCTGATATCTGTTTAGTTATAGTACTTTTCTTGCAGGTAGGACGCTTCGCCTATGCAGGTTGGCATAGGTGGCGGATCTGTTTGGCGGGCCCGGGTCGCAGTTTCGACCCCGGGGCGTGACAGATTAGAGTGGTATCAGAGCCTAGGTTGTGGGTCATGGTGGACTTAGAAACCCTAGGCTTATGGTTTGACCCTTGGTTGACTTTGTGAGAGTCGCGATTTTTTTTGCGAGAGTCCTGATTGAGTTTTATACCTCTCCCAAGGGACGGGAGGAGTGATTGGCATGTTTATTCTCCTAAGTGATTATGTTGGCTGCAGACAACATAATGCTGTGGAACGGGTGGCATGCTTTAGACTTTCGCTGGATTGGGTCGAGTGTTGTTGTGTGCTGTTTTGTTGTTTTGTCGTGGTGAGCGGTGTCTCCCCAACGCTGGGTTTTGACCCGTGTGCATCCTGTCATAGCTGTTGAGCTTGAGCAGTTGGTTTTGGGCCGGATACCTGGATTGAGGTCAGAGAACCCCGGACCTAGATGACAGGATTGTCTGAGGCTTGTCAGCGGCTGTGGAGCAGCTGGTCTTGGTGACACAGTTGTCGGAGCACTGAGTAGCCCCCTCTGTGCCAATGTTTAGTGTCGAGGCACCGAGGCAGGGTGGATGGTTGACGGCTGGTGAGCTGTGGGACATGATCGACCTATTGAGCCATATTTGGCAGATGAACCACCCCGACTCGTAAGATTGAGTTTGGAGCCTTTGGAGGCAGAGTCGCGGCTGGTGTTGATGGAGTGATTAATTGAGAGCCTCCCTGTGCTTGTGAATGTATGCAGTTGTTGAACTGCGCGCTCCAGATTCGAGGGACGAGGCGCATAGGATATATGAGACTGGGAGTGGATTGCGCCAGGACACCTTTCTATTATTCTGTCCCTCCATTGTAGATTTAGACGCCTCGTTGGAGCAGGCTTTGTGTATGGAGCGTGGCATTGCAGTTCCTTTGGATAGGGATCTGCCGCCAGAGGTGAGTTCTGGATTTTGGCGCTTGGCGCCGGATGATGGAGGACAGATTGGCCGGCAGGGGCATGTCTGATTCCTTTTTCCTAGATAACGAGTTCCCGAGATGTCAGAGGTCGGGTGGACCCCAAAGGCAACATCAGTATTTTATTTATGTGGCGCAGCGATAGCGTGGATTTGTTATCTGCGGAGGATCTCGTTCGTCGCCTCAATGTGATCAGAGACAGAGGTCGTGCTTCCTAGTGATAGCCCTGATTTTTAGGCAGATTGAGCGACACCCACTTGCTTTGAGCGGATGAATCTGTGCCGCCCGGTTGTAGGACGCCACGGTAGTGGATTGAGTGTCGCAGATGGGATTTTACCACGGTAGTCGGAGTTAGAGCATGTTCCACTCTTACATGGGTTAGAGGCAGATTTGTTACCACGTGCACTAGAGGTACAGGTTCCTGTTGTTGTTATGCACGTGGAGGAGGCTTTTGGATCATGTCCAGTGCGGCCGAGACCGCGAGATACCGGCAGAATTATTGGAAATTATAGCAATTAGGTGTTTTGACCTGATGCTTGAGATTGTTTGGCACAATGCCACAGAATGTTTGACTGCGGCGAGAGAAGACTTTGATCTTCGGCAAGGCAGACAAGAGGAGGCTTGCTTGTTGAGATTGTTAGAGCACTCGGGTTTTAGCGACAGGGTGAGAGGTGCTTACGGCGGCACCGGGACTCAAGGATATCTCTGTTGCCCACGAGATCCCGGGTGTGATTTCACCTTAGTTGTTGGTAATGCCGCCGGTTAGGGGGATGGAGATTGCGTTTGGCGTGGTTTTGGAAACCGCGCCGACTTCGGCAGCACCTCATTGGATATCGCCGGTAGAGCTGAGAGAGCTGTTGGCACAGTTGCAGGATCTGATGGATCGAGGGGTCTGTTTGACCTAGTGCCACGCCGTTGGTATACGGTGGTGATGCCACGTCGTTGATACACGACTGTGAGGGTCCTTTTATGGTTCGAGTGTAGACAGGTCCGGGTGGTATCTATGACCTTTCGAGGGAACTATACTCAGGCTGTTAGTGTATGATGCGAGTACCTACTTGGAAGTAGATAGTTGAGGACTTTGCCTAGATGGCGTTCAGGACACGGTAGGGGCATTATGAGTTGTTAGCGAGGCCCAATGGAATGACGAATGCCCTGTGGACTTCAAGATCTGAGGGATTGTATGTCCCAGTTGTGCTTGGACGGACTGGGAGTGGTGTTTTCCGAGGTGACATAGAGTGTGAGAAGCACTTGAGGGTAGTGCTGCAACTTCTGAGAGAAGAAGTCGTACGCCAAGTTGATAGAGTATGCATGTTGACTTCAGAAGGTTGTGTTGTTAGGCCTGTGATTTCAGCTACAAGAGTGACAGTGGACCCAATGAAGAGTCATGCCATTTGGGTTGGGCCTAAACCTATGATAGTGACTGAGGTCAGAAGTTTTTGGACTAAGCAGGGCCAGTATAGCTTCGAGGAGTTAAAGCTGAGTAAGATATCAGCATCGATATGGATGATTGCCGGTGATAGAGAGAGCATGGAGTTATCCAGAGACCCTCGAACCTGAAGTACTTGGTTACTCAGGAGGATTTTGGTTGAGGCAACGCCGGTGGACAAAGTACTGGGATTGTAAGATTGATCTTATAACATATCATTATCCCGACGAGGACATTATGGTCAGTACGTCTTGGCTAGGCGAGCAGTGCAACCTTGGAACGAGGTGTTCGATCAGTGGGCGCCACTTTTGGAATTTGGAAATTGAGAGTTGGAATTGGGGAATGTTCCCGATGTTGAACTCCTTCCCCCGTGGGTGAATGTGAGAGTGCATTTGTGGACCTTTGAGCATTGTGGTTGCTAAGGAGCAACGGAGGAGTTATGCCAATTGTAGGCTTGGAGTTTGGTTTTGAAGACCATGTCTGTGGAAGCTACTATCCGCAGGGATATGTGGATTTGACTTTACGCGGGAGTTTAGACCGCGAATATTTATCTGATTGGAGGAAGTGTATTTGATCCCTCGCATGTTTGGAGTTCACTTCCTTGGAATTGGACGAGGATTTGGGTATCAAGAGCAGCCAATGCAAAATTCTTGCTTGTGAGGCAAAAGAATTAGGCAGTCGAGTTATACCTTGAGCGAAGGTTCAGTGGAGCCATCTTGATGAGTGAGATCGGCCATTAGAGAGCCTGAGGATGAGTTAAGTACTTCCTGTTCCTATCGGATTGAGACATTCTCCTGAGATTTAGACTTATTCTGGTTTCGAGGACGAAACCTTTTAAGGAAGGGAGAGTGTAGAGTACCGGAATTTCGGATAGTGCACCGACCCCGCAAGATGGCGTGGTGCGGAGAAATCGCCTCGAGCGTGTTCCATATTTGTTTACAGATGAGTTCGGGTTGATTTGGATCAATGCGGAAGCCCTAGCTTGATTCGGAGTTTTTCGGGCATTGTGCGCCGATAGAGGACCGGTTTTGGGAAAGCCTCGACTCCACAGTGGTGTGCAGAAAAATTGGAAAATACTTGGAACATGTGTACTTTATGATTACAGCGGAGTTCGGGAGGTTCCGGATTGATGCGGAGTCCCCGAAGGCAAAAAGTGAGTTGATGTGGCTATTATTAGATTATTTAATTAATTTAATTATTTAATGGATTAATTTGTTAGTTGCCTGGCATGAATTAGAGAAAGAAAGGATGTGAGAGAGAGAGAGTGGGAGTCCTATTTAATTAAATAGGCTACAGCTGCCTTCCACCCCAAGCATCTAATTATGCCACCTTAATTAAGAGAGTGCCACATCACCATCGTCCCCTTCCCTACAACAGAGTAAATGAAAGAAAACAGAGGAAGAGTAGAGAAGGAGAGAATGAAGTAAGAGAAGAAGGAAAAGAAGGAAAAGAGAGAAGAAGAGTAAGAAAAGAGAAGTAATGGTGCTTGCGGCTGGGTTTTGACCCTTGCTAGAAGCCGAGAGGAGCCGAGCGGAGCGTGCGCGTCGATCTCCAAGTAAGGTAAATCTATGTAGCAGTTTTTTTGGAAGCTTGGATTAATGTTTATTTTTATGGATTGAGTTTGGCTTGGGTTTTGGAGGTTTTTGATTGTTGGATTTTGGTGTGGGGGTGGATTGCTTTACTCGTTTGGCAAGCAGCTAGCAGCGGGCACGCAGGGCGCGGGCGCGCAGGGCGCGAACGCGCATCGCGCAGCGCACAGCGGGCGCGCGCTGCGGGCCAGGGCGCCGCGCGGCGGGCCCAGGCGCTGCGCGGCAGCTGCGACGGTGTGGCGCGGCAGGCCCAGGTGCTGCGCGGGCAGCGCGCAGCATCGCGGCAGGGTGCCACGCGGCTTGTGGATGACGGCGCCTTGCGGGCAGCGGCAACGGCAGCGCAGCGCGCTGTTTTGTGCGGCCGCAGCGTGCGGCGTGCGCGTGCACGCGGGATTTTCGTCGGCCGGGCTGTGGTTGCCCGGGGTGTCACGTGGATTTTCTTGTGGACCGTTTTGACAAGGTTTTTTCCCTTCTTGCTCTCACAGGACGTCATCAAGTTGCGCGGTTTTCGGCGAAGTGCCGTGCGGAGCTCGGATTGAGTGCGCGGTAGGGATGATGATTTCTGTTGGCTCGAGGCGGTGGAACTAGAGAGAGAGAATCTTTTTGTGGTATGTGTGAGCCTTATGTGAGTTTTGTACTTCGTGTGTGTGTGCAGAGGAGTTGCTTGTGTGTGCTGTTGGTCTGGGTGATGTGTGGATTGGTGCTGTGAGTGTGTGGTGTGTACAGGAGAGTTGAAACTTGAAAGTGTGGTGGTTTGTGTAATTGTGATAAGTGAGCAGATGTAAAGGGAACCTTGTAGTGAGCTGTGGACTAGGTGTGTGTGTGCAATTGGGGCTTTTAAGTGTGCTGTTGGCAGTATGTGGATTTTGGTAAATTATGTTTCGTGAATTGTTGTATGCTGATGGACTTGAGAATGCTAAATAAGTGTGCTATGAGTTACTTTATTAAGCTAGACTTGGATTCAAGTGGTTGTGTATATGTGAACATTATTAATTAGTGTGCAATTGGTGCATCAAGGGTGCTGTTGGTGACTTTTGGAAGCAGATTGGCTGGGGATCTTGGTGATGGTGTTGTGGTGTGCTTGAGCCCTTGTTTGTGCTGTATGTTGGCCGTGGAGTGAGCCGAAAGTTGCGCGGATTTTTGTGTGGACTCGGGAGGATTGTTCAAGCTTTCGGGGATTTTTCTGTGGTTCGTGGCAGTGTGCGAACGCGCGGCGCATTTTTCGGCGTTTCGCCAGATTGTGGAATCGGCGCTTCCCCGACTTCGGCTTTGCCTGCGGAAAGCGTTTCAGGTGGGTGCTCTGTCCCTAGAACCGGTGGACGGTTCTCTAATTTTTATATTAGAATGCATGCATGTTTAAGATACAATAATTGTATGTTATTGTGAGGTAAGCTAGGAAGGACGATTGCATAAGGGGATTTGCAAGATTAATATTCATATTAAATATTATCGACGACTTACAGCATTTATGTATTCACGATGATGAATTGTAAATGCTTACCTAAGGGACTTACCCTATGTGATTGACAGCATGCTTGTATGAGGTTATGGACTTTTTAGTAGCACTCGCATCTCCAGGAGACTAGATATTAGTAAATGGTTATATCTTGCATAAAGGTATGTGGTCTAATACTTTGGGAATATTATGTTATGGAGAATATCATGTTTTATCTGGTTGGAGATTGTTATGCATGTGTAAAGGTTGGCATTTGACATAATTGTGCACTGGACACTTAAGTGATAGTATGCCTTAGTTCTTGTAAGAATTGGTCACCTGTACTTAACTTGCTAAGTGAAGGACATTTGCATGCTTATATGGTCATCTAGTTAGGCCATCTTTTACTGCTGCACTACTTATGGGAACTTGACTTAGGAGAAACCATGCTTTTCCTTTCTCCGCCTTTGCTAGTCAAGTGGTCGGTGTTGCTCGGGTTCGAGCAGGGGTCTGGATAGTGTAGTCGGGACTTCGTGTCTGGGACAGGTTGGTTTAGTTGTGGGGCTTTGCGGCAACCGCGGATATTGGGCGGTTGACCGGATGTTTCTCTATGCACCTGATTGGGTACCAGTTTTACTTAGTGGATGGAGTTTCCCACTTATCGTTCAGTTGCATCCGATTGAGGTCGGGTCTTTCCTTGGTGGTTGAGTTTTCCCACTTTGATCTGATTGATGATCAAGTCCTGCTGTTTCGAGATACTGTTGATGTTGATGACAGAGATGCTTTACTCGTGTGGGTAGCTCCCCTCGAGTGCCGCTCCGGAGTAGGCTTCAGACCGTGTTGGGTTCCGGTCAGACCGTGTCGGGTGCCGGTCAGACCGTGTTGGGTTCCGGTCATTTGGACAGTGGAGATACTGAGTTCGAGAGATTGATAGAGCAGGCAGCACCGGGTTTTATACCGGTTCATTCGATTGAGTTTATTTCGGTCAAATACTTTTATTGTTACACTCGTGCCTGGGGGCCGAGTGTAGACTGGTAGTTGAGTTTAGATCAGTGTTAGTATTGTTGAGAGCCGTCTGGTTGACGGTGGTCCTGTGTTGTTGCGAGTACTTTGACCGCTGCGTGAGAGGTTGAGCATCATGATTCTATCCGTTCTGAGAGAGAGCGTGGATTTTGACCATAGCCTGCATGATCCTCTACTCGATAGCGAGCTAGTCCGTTTGGACGCCCTACGTAATTCCTACCCGTCATCCGGAAGTGGTTGTAGGTGGATGCAGGTTTGACTGGACCAGATGTGGCAGTCAGCTCGATTGGGTCGATGGTGCACTTCATGTGCTAGTGGTTGCATACCACTGTTTGGTTCTCCCCTTTTAGCCTTTAGTTAGGGGCAGGGTAGCTGTGAGAGTCTTTAGCTTACTCATTTCAGTCTTATGACTTGGGTCAGTTTTTGTCTCTTGAGGACTTGGTGGGCAGACCGTCGGGTCTGGCGGTGGTACCCACTGAGAACTCCCTTTTTGGTGTAGTTCTCACACCCTTTGGGGGTTTCCCCCCTCTTTTTCTCTCCTCTCCTTTGTTTTGCAGAGTCTTAGCGGGTGTTGCCGACTCTGTGGTTGTTGATCGTGGCGAGGGAGTCGCGAGCTAGATCCCTACCCGGCGTTGGAGAGTAGCGGTACCCTTCAGAGGAGATCATCAGTAGATTAGCTGTTTCTTTTTCCTCTTTTGAGAGACTATTGTAGTGAGGATATTTTGTATTGAGAGACTGTACACTGTTGTATATATATTGGAGTTACCTCCCGGTTGGGTTTAGAGCTTGTACTCGAGGATATTGTATTATTATTATTTTGGGGAGGCAGACAGTGTTGTTTATTTCCAGTTGTACAGTGATTGATTTTAGTTACAGCAAATTTTCATTTATAGCTCTGATATCTGTTTAGTTATAGTACTTTTCTTGCAGGTAGGACGCTTCGCCTATGCAGGTTGGCATAGGTGGCGGATCTGTTTGGCGGGCCCGGGTCGCAGTTTCGACCCCGGGGCGTGACAGCATAGGCCGGGCGCGGGACACGTGACGGGTGCTGGTTGGCCGGCGCAGAGTGCGCGGTCCACGGGGTTTGGCGCGGCGGTGCATGGACCAGGGCGGGGGACACGTGGCAGCCCCCGGTTGGTCGGTGCATGCGGCGCAGTCCACGGAACCCGAAATAGTGTGCGTGGACCGGGTGCATGGGACATGTGTCGACGTGTCATTGGTTGGCTCACCGGGCGCGGCGCATGGGGGCGCGGGACCCCGCCTCGGGGCGCGTGCATGGCAGGCGCCGCCTACCCGCACGTGTGACTGCAACACTGTGCAGGCCAGGTGGCGCCCCGCCATTGGCGGGCGCCACCTACCCGTTTGACCGGGGGAGGCGCCACGCGGCGACAGCAGGCGCGCCCCGCACAGCTGTTTGCTGTGCGGGACACGCGTCGGCCCCCGGGAGGGCCACGTGGCCGCTCCTGGCACGCCCCGCACAGCTATTTGCTGTGCGGGTGACGTGGCCGCTCCAGGGCGTTTCGGACGCATCCCCGCAGTATGCTATACCTCCGGTATCGGGCGCCCGAAATGTGGTCCAACGCCCGAAACCGGGGACAAATTGGTCATTTTCCAATTTGTTTTTGTGGGCCTATTTATAGCATGAGTCTCTTTCACAGCGGGCTTTTTGGCATTTCTGGGCCTCTTCTCTCTGCGATTTCTTCAGAGAAGTTGCTCCTCGTGCTGTGCTGCTTCCATCTGCAGAGGTTAGGGATTTTTCGGGGCACATTTTTCAAGATTCCCAATTTCTTGGCGCGTCGCGACGTTCCTTCTTCGGTGTTTCTTCCGTCGTGTTTCGGTGCACGAGCTCCCCCGGCCTACTCCGATAATCTTTTCGAGTGATTTCTTTGCCGTTGGATCCGCGACAGGTAAGGCTACGGTTTTGGTGCTCTCCGCATTTTCTCGTTTCATGCATTTCGAGGCGCTTTTCCATGCTCACTGAGGCCCCTATTTTCTGTGAGAATCTTCAAGGACAGCGGAGTGTTTTGAGGAGTTCTCCACGCACGAGCATCGGATCAAGACGAGCTTGTACACTTTTTTCATCTACTCGACGCGAGGATCATCACAGTATTTTTCTTAGATTTTTCCGAGACATTCCCGGAGGTATACATTTCTCTTTTTATCTGTACAAGAGTTTACAGTTGGATGGTTGTGAGATTTTGCGCACCGATACTGTGGAATTTGTAACTTGGCCTGCAGAGCTCGGAATTGGACGCGCAGGTACCTGTTTCGAAGGTCTCGACGCGAGGATCGCTGTGGTATTTATTTCAGAATTTTTGGAGCCTTATCTGCAGGTGAAAAATTACCATCTTTGCGACTAAAATTTCAGATTGTAATACTTGGTTAAATTTGGGATTTAAGTGTAACTGTAAACCTTGTTTTGTACCAAGGAGAGTTTGCGGGTATTGCTAGACCCGTTGGATTTGGTGTTTGGAGATTTCTGGATATTATCAGCTGTGGGACATCGGACTGTTCAGCCCTTCGAGGTGGGTGTTGTTGCGAAGCTCTTACTTTTGACTACCCACTAGGCTTATTGGAGTGTTTGCCATGTTAGGAAGTTAATTACACCCTCTGAATGATATTTGCATGCTTACGTGAGATAGATGGGCTATATGTTAGTACTTGCTTACTAATGACATTAGTGAATTAGAGTGGTAATATCACTTGAGAGATAGAAGGCTCTATTAGTAACTTTGTGGATATTATGCATGATTTACTAGTACCTAGGGTACTTAGGCCATTGTGATGAATTGTTGCCAGCATGCTTTATTTCATGGACACTTGCATTTATTTTACCAAGTACAGGACAATTGCATGCATGTTTGGACATCTAGTTAGGCCACTATTTACTGCTGCACTATCACATTGGGAAATGACTTAGGAGAAACCATGTTTAGCTGTTCTCCTTTCTATTCAGTTGCATGTTGCTCGGGTTAGAGCAGGGGTATGGGATAGTGTAGTCGAGGTCATCGAGTCAGGGTCAGATTGGACTCGATTATGGATCGTGGGGCATTGTGGTAACCGCGGACAGTAGGCGGTTAGCCAGATGTTGATTACTTTATCAGAATTGGACTTGTGGGGTGTTGCGGCGATCGCGGACATTGGGCGGTTGACCGGATGTTTTACTTATGCATCAGATTAGGTATCAGATTTCTCTAGTGGATGGAGTTTCCCACTTATTGAGTATTATTGCACCAGATTGGGGATCGGGGTTTCGTTAGTGGATGGATTTTCCCACTTTGATCATAGTCATGATCCAGTCATGCTATATTGTGATACTGATGACAGAGATACTTTACTCGTGTGGGTCGCTCCCCTCGAGTGCCACTCCGGAGGTAGGCTTTTCGGACCCAGCCTTGTGTGTCGGTTTGATACTTATTTTGGGATGTGAGCCGTGCGGGCCGATCCCGCGGTTTCGAGCCATGTGTGCAGATTTCGTTGAGCAGGCAATGCCAGTTTTACTGGTGGCACATGTTGGGTTATTTGGACAGATACGGTTTTCTGACGCATTCATACAGTCATCTCTTTTGATACTGCATTTAGAGGCATAGTAGTGTTAGTTTTCCTTATCAGTAGCCTTTATAGCTTATTACTGCTTTTTCTTTTTGCCTCTAGTAGTTCTAGTAGGCACGTCAGAGTTTGAGGTTTTCCCACTAGGGGAGGCTACTGTTCTTTATAGTAGTTCTCACCCCCATTGTCTTTCCCTTCTTTCTCCCCCATTTGTTTTGTAGAGTCTTCTGCGGGAGTTGCAGGGCCGTCTCGGGCAGACCGAGGTAAGCAGATCGCTGATTAGATAGCTTGTCTACCCCGACTTCGAGCTTAGTCGTGTATCAGTTGTACCCCTTTCTTTTCTCAGACAGTTGTAGTTATTTTGGGTCTGGCTCTTGCCAGCTGTTTGTACTTATTTGGTGAGCTGGGAGAGACACTTGTATATTTTGAGAGTTTTTACTATGCTTTTACTTTCTAGCAGTAGTCTGAGATGTCGTAGTTTTATTTTAGCTCTGTTTTATGCTCTTTTATTATATCTTGTATATCTGAGCAGGTTACCAGCGCTTCGTGTACACGGGAAATTCTGTGTGCACGGCGGATCTGTGGACGGGCCCGGGTTCTGGTTTACACCCGGGGCGTGACAGATTAGTTTGGTATCAGAGCTTAGGGATAGGTCAGTTGGGACTTAGGAAAACACTAGGCTTTTGGCAGACCCTAGGATGATAGGGCGTGAGTGGCGTGATATTTTGCGAAAGTCGGTGATTTTGGTTAGTTGACTCTTTCAGTGAGTGAAGAGGGATCGACATATCCTATTTATGTTGAACAATTATGTTGGCTGCAGACAACATAAAGTTGCAGAAAAAGGGGGATGTCTTTGGCTTTCGCTAGATTGGGTCTTGTGGGGTTTTGTTACTGATTTTTGGTTTCCTGTGGCAGGATGTCTCCGCGTCGGCGTTCACCCACCCGGGGTACCCCCGCACCTTCCGAGGAGTCTGAGCGGGCGGTATCCGCCGAGTTGGGAGAACTGCGGGCTTTAGTGACTCAGTTGGTGGCGAGGAGCTTTCGTCAGGACCAACGCCTGGAGCAGTGACTGGCGCAGCGGGGTGACTTGGCAGTTGGCGAGGGGGCCGGGGCTTCAGAGCAACGTCTAGACAGGAAACGCCCAGCCCCCGATGATGATGGACAGGCCAGTTCAGGGAGACCATCACGACCCCCGCGGCCCCAGCCTCCTGGCCGTGGGCGTCTTGATCGACGAGGACCTGGTGGATTTCAGAGGCCACCGCAAGAGCAGTCTCTACGGTCTCGAGCGTTGGCCCGGTGCGTTTTCTGTAGGGAGCAGTATCCATCTGATACTTGTGGCTTGAGGGAGGGTCGATGCTTCCGATGTGGGCAGCCAGGCCACATCCGATCTACGTTCCCCTTTCGGACTTTTGTAGCACCTTCTTCAGCATTGGCCCCTACCGCATCCCAGCGGGGGTCGCGGTCACGGCTATAGAGATGGCAGCGGCAGCAGAGGCAGCCCCAGCAGGCAGACAGGTGCATCATCTGTGGAGGTCAGCACTTTGTCAGTACTTGTGATCAGCGGCACGGACGCTGCTATCTTTGTGGCCTGTTTGGACATTTCCGGGCTACGTGCCCTCTGTCGGCACGTGCAGCACCGATTTCAGCATCTGTTCCTACCACTTCCCAGCTGCGATTGGGAGCTTCATCGACAGGTCTCCAGGCAGACCGAGTTTCGCCTCCACACCCTTCTGGAGAGAGACAGCCGATGTTGAGTGATCAGGGCGGCTTAGCGCAGGCGGGGGATTCTGCTACGGCTGACTATGTGGTGGCAGGTATGGTTTATTTCTGGCACTTGGATTCTTGTCTTATTCGTTATACGAGCATCACATTCTTTTTAGTAGATCTGTTGCATCATCGCATGGGTTCGAGGCAGGGCTTTTACCACGTGCACGAGAGGTTCGGTTTCCCGATTACACTGCACGTGGAGGAGTGTTAATGGTCCTGCCTGATGCAGATCGAGTCATGGATTTTGCCAGCGGACCTGATGGTCCTGTATCAGCTGTGAGATTTTGTTATAGTACTTGGGATGTTTGGCTGGCTTGCTATTTCATGGCAATTAATTGCGCCGCATGAATGGTGACGTTTAGCGAGCCAAGCCAGGAGATGATTGTGTAGAGGGTGCCAGAGTGCTTTCTTCACCTCGGTAGTTTCGACTTCCCGTGTGAGGCAGATGATGCGCAGTGGATGCGTGGCCTTTTTGGCTTGTGTGGTTAAGGAGCCTACGGCGGCACCGGGACTCGGGGGTATCCCTATTGTCCACGAGTTTCTGGATGTGTTTCCACCGGAGCTGACTAGCATGCCGCCGGATAGGGAGATCGAGTTTTCGATTGACGTAGTCCCAGGAACTGCGCCAATCTTCAAGGCTCCTTACCGAATGGCACCGGCTAAGCTGCGAGAGTTAAAGGCGCAACTTCAAGATTAAATGGACAAAGGTTTTGTGAGACCAGGTGTATCGCCTTTGGGAGCGCCGGTGTTATTTGTGAAGAAGAAGGATGGGTAGCTTCGATTGTGTGTGGATTTCAAGGAGCATCCGTGTTCACGAAGATTGATCTCCAGTCAGGTTACCACCATCCGAGGGTGAGGGTCGAGGACATACCCAAGACGGCTTTTAGATCCCGGTACGGGCATTATGAATTCCCTGTTATGCCTTTTGGTTTAACTAATGCCCCTGCTACATTTATGGATTTGAAGAACCGGGTATTTCAGCCGTACTTGGACCAGTTTGTCGTTGTGTTTATTGACGACATTTTGTTTTACTCCCGGAGGGATATAGAGCCTGAGGAGTGTTGGGTTATATGTAATGTAGATCTAAATAGGGGACAAAACACCTAGAGGGGGGTGAATAGGTGTAAATGTATAAACACTCAAAAATCGTTGCGATAAAAACCCAATGCGGAAATAAAAATAACACGCAAGATTTTTACGTGGAAAACTCCATCACCGGAGTAAAAAACCACGGGACCGATAACACGGCAGAAATCCACTAGAATTAAAACACGTACAAGGTGATTTACCGTACACACTTACGACTCAACCTTTTCCATACGCTCCTAGAGGATCTTCTCCGCTCGCTCCGCGACGCTTCTCGAATCCACGATCTGCGCCCAACGCCGAATCCACGGCGTCCAACGTCGAATCCACGACGTCCGACCGAATCCACGGTCTACACCCAATAGCACCCTTCGAATCCACGAACGTGCCTCGCTCCGAATCCACGAGAGCGGTTGTGTGACGCCCCCAATAGTCCCACATCGGATGTGGATGGATTTGTGATTGGGTTTATATGAGACTTGGACACTAGTAATAATAACTGGGCTTAAGCATTTTGGGCTGTGGTATAGGCCCAACGAGTTATTATTGCTAGTGGGCCGGGTCGTTACATTTGGTATCAGAGCCAATAACCAGCCGGAAGTGTGCGGCAAGTCTCGGCTGAGTCTGGGTCTAGATGACAGGACTAGCGAGACGAGTCTCACATCGCCTGGTGATCTTGGGCTTGTGTGTGTGTGTTTGGGCTGACGAGGACGTCAGGCCTAAACGGGGGGAGTCTGTGACGCCCCCAATAGTCCCACATCGGATGTGGATGGATTTGTGATTGGGTTTATATGAGACTTGGACACTAGTAATAATAACTGGGCTTAAGCATTTTGGGCTGTGGTATAGGCCCAACGAGTTATTATTGCTAGTGGGCCGGGTCGTTACAGGTTGAACCTTGAATCCACAAGGACACGCGAATCCACGCGCCGATTTTGGGGAAATCGTTGTTTTTGGGTGGTGATGATCCGCCGAATACTTAGATCAAAGATAGATCGGAAATACCATCTAAGTATTCATTAGTTTGATTCAACTCAAGATGTGAGTATGAAAACCTAGAATCAAACTAATCAATATAGATGAAGAAACATAGAGTATTCTCTAATGATTTCCTTTCTTCTCTATATGTGGATCTAGGCCGTATGAAATGATATATGAAAATGACGGCTATTTTCCTTTACGGCCTTATTTGGATTAACCCTAGAAAAAGAGTCATAGGGTCTATTTATAGGTTAGAAACATTTGGAAGGAGATAAGAATCAAAAACCTAACATTTCTGGAATTTTGACGGACGGCGATCCGGATCGGATTTGGGCGATCCGGATTGCAGTAGCAATAAAGACGGTTTCCAGAAAACAAACGTTCGGGATCCGGATCGGAATGCCTGATCCGGATCGTTCATACATTTCAGAAAACTCAACGTTCGGGATCCGGATCGTGAGATGCTGCGATCCGGATTGAAGTGATGTATGAAACAACAACCTTCGGGATCCGGATCGCTAGCTCTGATCCGGATCCTGAACATGTCCGAACACTAGTTTTTGATTTTTATGCAGTTAAAAACTCTTCCAGGTGTTTCTACACTACAAGAAGTATTCGGATCACCAATAATCTTTAGTTAAACATACCTGATCCTTTTGAATTCTTCTTTCTTGAGATTGAGTTAAATGATCCAACTTTCTTCACCTTCAATCTTCAAGACTTGAACCTTTCACGAAACTACGCCAACTCAAATTCCGTAATAATCTCCCCCTTTGGCGGTTTCGTGACAAAACACAGATCCACTAAAGAAAATTTAAAAAGATATTTTGTTGCTATCACCATACAACAAAAATTTACAATGGAGATCCGAAAATTTAAAAACATGAGATAAACTCCTAAAACAAACTCTAGACTTAGACATCTGTACTCTCTGCACAAAGAAATCATTCTTGACAAAAAGTGATCGTTAGATACCTCAAGAATATTTAGCATTCAAAACCTAACAGAGATAGAGTTTATGCTCACCATGACATTGAGTAATTCAGATATGTAATAAGATCACAATCAAGCATTGACATTTCTTCTAAACAATAAAATTCCAAATGTCATAACTTTGCTTTGTTAGTAATCAACAACTTGTTAGTAATAATACATGTCCAAATAGTTAGTCGAATAGTTAGTAGGAACATGCAACTTGTTAGTAATCAACAACTTGTTAGTAATAATACATGTCCAAATAGTTAGTCGAATAGTTAGTAGGAACATGCAACAAATCACAAGATGAAAACCAGAGTTGTGATACTTACCTTTCACCAAAGTCAAAGTTGAAGTGATACTTACCTCGATGTTCACATATTCACATCATCCAAAGTTCAATCATTGTTCAAGTTCTCTCTAAACTCTCTCCCCCTTTTTGTCACAAACAAAGCCATAATTACAAAAATCAAGGAGAGTTAAATAGATCAGAATAAAGAAACGTGAGAGCTGAATAATAACAAAAACTTAAAAGTTAAAAACCTGCACAAAAGAAAGATTAAACATATGCATAAACAGAAATTGGAAGGATATGGATCATTCAGATTCATCTGAACTGATACAGCCGAGAATTTGGAAGATTTTCTTTAATCGCTTGTTCATTGATGATTGATTCTTATTTACCTTCTTTATTTCTTCCTTTACCTCAATTAGTTCATTTGATATACGTTCTTGCTCGTTGGAGAGCCTTTGCTGTTCTTTATAGATTGAGGTAACAGATGCATCATCATCAGAAGTTGATTGAGGTGCTTGTTGTGCTGGATGTGCTGGTTGGACTGGAGGAGTTGCTGCCGGTGCAGAGGTTGTCGCTTGTTGTAGTTGTTGTGCTCGTTGCCGGTGAGGAGGTATTATGGGTTCATCTGGCTTCGTCGAGAGAGACTTTACAATTGTTGTTTCATTGATCGTTCCTAGACTGTGCATATAGGAACTTGCATTTGTGTCAGCTTTAAATTTGCGAAGAATGCACATGATGATCATTGGATAAGGTAGTCTCTCTGAAGGATGAGCATGCTCCACATATCGCGCCATCTTTGTCCAGATGACGTAAGGAATGTTTAAGTTAGTTTTGCAAAAGGAATTTGAGTTGCATGAGAGAGACTAAGAATCAAATTAGTTTTGCAAAAGGACTTTTAAAAATAGATCAATTGCATGATTTTCGAAAATCCTTATTATATGCCCTAAAACTGAAATTTTAGAAATCGAAGCCTAAAAATCCATTAATAAGGAGAATACATAGCATATAATCAAAACTAATCTACCCAGAGTTCTTATTTCAAAAGAAATTTGATCAAAAACTATCCACAAACGAAATCGATCCAAGAAATTCATCACGTTTGAGGAGGAAAAAGAAAAACGGTGAAAAACCGAGATTTTGATCAATAAAACTTACTTGTATTCGAAGAACTTGAGTTTGGAAAGCTCCAAGGTGCAATATTTCTAGAGAGAGAGGCTCTAGAGACTTGAGAACAAAAGATTAAGGTAAAAGAAATCAAAACCCTCTTGTTCTTATTAAAACCCTAGCCGTGATCCGGATCGGATCGAGATTTCGATCCGGATCGGCCAGCCGCAGGAAGAAGCCTGCGTTCGGGATCCGGATCACCTTGCCCGATCCGGATCGGCTCCAACTTTTTCTTCAGAAAAATTTTAGAGAAATTCAAGAAAAACCAGAAAAAAGTATGTAAGCACAATTGTGTATCAACTTTAAACAAAAATCATCGTTTCATACAACAAGAACTAGATTATGCCAAATCTATCAATAATATCCAAAAATGAAACGAGGATTTACAAAAATTAAATCCCTTAAAGTTAAACGCCTTCAATTACATCAAACTTGATCTTATGAGTAATGCCTTTATCAAATCATCAATTCAGTAAAGAAAATGAAATACAAAGATCAATAGATGTTTGAAATCCCAAATATAGTAGATAATGTATCTAGACAATCTGTTGAAGAGAGTGGCTCTTTGAGCATCTTTCTTTAAAAAACCCACCTTATACCAACCTTGAAATTTGACGGAGTCAAGTATTTCAACATGCATTTTACTTAATCAAAAATTGAACAACCATGCTTGGTATACAAGTGGTAGCTGCACACAATACTCGGACGACCGAGGTGGTAGCTCTTTCCTCAATGTGGTGGTAGTTTTCACACTCCTCATTGGGATGTAACTCTTTCCACATCTTTTGAGCATTTTACATTTCTTTGACTCCCCCTCAATTGGCTATCAATTATTTAAGATATAAAGTATTCAACCAAAAATTGATCTCGATTTCATACTCGACTAAGCAGTCAAATAAGATAATGACTATACCAAGAGATCATTGAGAGAGAAATTGACTTTGATCACTCAGAAGATGATTTAATTAACATAAATGATCATTGCAACAGTGAAATATTATGATGGCAAAAGCATAATAAATTTCTAAATGTGCGAAAAGATGCAATTAAAGTCAATTATGATCTATGCTCAATTAATGTCCTATGTACAGACATAGATAATGAACAAAACAAAACAAAAACAAAACCTATCCTAAGCAAAGGTTTCAAAAAGAAGTTTATTGCAAGAAAAGCATTCCAATTGCTTTTCGCAAATGAATAAAACGTTTTTCATCCAAAGGTTTTGTTAGAATGTCAGCTAATTGATCCTCAGTTGAAATATATGAAAGTTGAAGAGTATTTGATTCAACTAGCTCTCTAAGAAAATGATATCTAAGTTCAATATGTTTTGTTCTAGAGTGCAACACAGGGTTTTTGGAAATGTTAATTGCACTTGTGTTGTCACAAAGAATTGTTACCGAAGATGCTGAAATCCGGAAGTCGCTCAATACGCTTTTCATCCAAATGAGTTGAGTTGAACAACTTCCAGCTGAAATGTATTCCGCTTCGGCAGTCGAGAGTGCTATGCAATTCTGCTTTTTACTGTGCCATGCAACAAGGCAATGGCCAAGATAGAAGCATGAACCACTCGTGCTTTTCCGATCATCCACTGATCCTGCCCAATCGGCATCTGAGTATCCAACAATATCCAAACTTGTTCCCATAGGATACCAAATTCCGAAATTAATTGATCCTTTGACGTACCGGATGATCCTTTTCACCGCTTTCAGGTGAACCTCCTTTGGTGCTGATTGATATCTCGCGCAAATCCCAACACTAAAGGATATATCCGGGCGACTAGCCATGAGGTAAAGTAGGCTTCCAATCATACTTCGATACAGTTTCTCGTCTACATTCTCACTTTGTGATTCACTTCCAAGTCCCTTGTGGCTAGTTCCCATTGGAGTCGGAAAATCCTTCGAATTTTCAAGATCAAACTTTTTAACCAACTCCATTGCATACTTGGATTGACTCAAGTGAATACCTTCATCATTTTGTTTAATTTGCAATCCAAGGAAATAAGTCAATTCGCCCATCATGGACATCTCAAATTCGCTTTCCATGGTCTCCGCGAATTTAGAAGCATCATTATCTCTTGTTGCGCCAAATACAATGTCATCGACATAGATTTGTGCTACAATGAAATTGCTTTGATAATGCTTCACAAAGAGAGTCCTGTCAGCTCCCCCTCGAGTATAGCCCTTCTCCAAAAGGTGTTTTGTCAACCTTTCGTACCATGCTCGCGGTGCTTGTTTTAGACCGTAAAGAGCCTTTTTCAAACGAAAAACATGGTTAGGTTGTTTATGGTCCACAAAACCTTTCGGTTGAGCCACATAAACTTCCTCATTTAAAAACCCATTTAGAAACGCGCTCTTAACGTCCATTTGAAATAATTTGATTTTAAAATGACAAGCAATAGCAAATAGTATACGAATGGACTCGAGTCTAGCTACAGGGGCGAATGTTTCATCAAAGTCTATACCTTCTACTTGAGAGTAGCCTTGAGCAACTAATCGTGCCTTGTTCCTGATGATAGTACCATCCTCATTTTTCTTGTTCTTGAAAATCCATTTGGTACCTATCACATTATGTTGCTTTGGAGGCTTCGTTAATTCCCAGACTTTGTTTCGCTCAAATTGATGGAGCTCTTCCTGCATTGCTTTAATCCAGTAGTCATCCTGAAGAGCTTCATCTATGTTCTTTGGTTCGATTAAAGATACGTAGCAAGCGAATCCACAAACCAACTGCCTCCGAGTTCTAACTCCTTCTTGTGGATCTCCAATGATGTTTGATTCAGGATGATCCTTGGAGATTCGTAGCGTATGTTGAAACGGAGTACTCGGAGGTATATGAGATGATTCCTGCACATCAGATAAACTTGAAGAGCCATTAGATGCATCATTAATATTGGAAGTATTATCATGAGAAGATGCACTTACAGGAGTATCATCATCTAGAGAGATATCGAGGGTAGATTTTTCAGATGCAAAGTGAAAAGCTTCATCTACTTTAACATTTATAGATTCTACAATCGTTTTAGATTCGATGTTAAATACTCGATATGCTCTGCTATTTGTAGAATAACCCAAAAAGATCCCTTCGTCACTTCGAGAGTCAAACTTTCCAAGATTTTCACGGTCACGTAAAATGTAACATCGACTCCCGAAGATACGAAAGTATTTGATATCCGGTTTTCTACTAAACCACAGCTCATATGGTGTATTTAAAGTTCCTGGGCGCAAATACACTCGATTAATGACATAGACAGCGGTGTTCACAGCTTCAGCCCAAAAATGTAGCGGTAAATTCCGGCTATGAAGCATCACACGCGCCATCTCTTGAACAACCCTGTTTTTGCGCTCAACAACACCATTTTGCTGAGGTGTATAGGGTGCTGAGAATTCATGTTTTATGCCGTTGGAAGTGCAAAAATCAATGAACTTGGAATTTATGAATTCTCCACCTCTATCACTCCTAACACGAATGATCTTTTCATTCTTTTCAATCATAATACGATGGCAAATCTCATGAAAAGAGTCAAACGTATCAGCTTTCTCTTTTAAAAATGCTACCCAAGAAAACCTAGAGAAATCATCAACCAATAAGAAAATATACCATTTACCTCCCAAAGATGGTTGACGGGTCGGCCAAAAGAAGGGAAAAAATAGTCTACATAAACTACACAACATTTAATCGTAGAACGATTAAAGACAAGGAAGGATTTCACCTTTGCATACCCAAACCTTTTGAGTTTTGGAGTATGTCGGCAATGGTTGAGAAATTTTCCTTGATGAAGACGTTTTGTCTGATTGATCTTTTTCTTTTGTCATCGTCTTGTTTGGAGTACTACCAACGTTCTTTTCTTTTGAAAAATCCTTCTTTGAATTCCGGGGAGTGAACTTATTGGTAGCAGTTGCAAGATGTGGTTGATTTGATCTTTGAGCTCCAATCTTGCAATTTCTTTCAATGTGCCCTGCAAAATTACAACGAAAACATACCTTTGTGCTTGACGATTCCGAAGAGGATGAAGTAGGCTTGTTGTCGTTGGTTGTCGTGAATTCCGGTGTCGGAGGAGGAGATACCGACTGAGGCACAAAGACTGTCCCAACCGAACTAAAATTGTCTTCAGTTCGATTGTATCCGAGGCCGAACTTGTTTGTTTGACCGAGACCAAGAAGTTTATCCAACTTACTCCTTCCAGAAGAGAATTGCTGTAAGTCATCCTTGAGTTGGAAAATGGTCTCTGTCATTTCCAATTTTTCTCGTCGTGCCTCGCCGTAGAGCTTCAAGAAGTAGTTCGCTTTGTTCACCATATCTATATAATTCTTCTCGAGTTGCTCATTGGACTCTTGAAGGGAAATATTTGCTTTTATCAGATTATCCCTTTCCACTTCAAGATCGGTCGAGAGAGAAGTTACCCTTTTTACTTCTTCTTCGAGATCCTGCAATCTCCCTCTCAACCCCTTGTTTTGCTTAGCCGGTTTCTTTGAATCCCTCAAAAGTCTGTGGTAGGCTAAGGCAAATTCTTCACCTTCCGAATCATCCGATTCGTTGTCCGTTGCAATCTTTTCAACAGTGGAGTTGGTCAACGACTCGGATGTACTTGCCATAAAGCACATGAAGGGTGAAGATATGGACGCGTGGAATGCCGTGGAGCTCTTTTCTTCATCACTTGAAGACGACTCATTTGACGTTGAGTTGTCATCCCAAGTGACGACTTGCATCGCCTTCTTCTTTGCCGGATACTTGTTGGGACACTCCGTTGCAATGTGGCCGTAGCCTCGACATTTGAAGCATTGTAGTTGTCCCTCTGAACTTTTCTTATCCTTTGAAAAGTTCTCTTGCTTTCTTGACTTGTAGCTTGAAGTACCCTTGCCTTTGTTCGACTTTCCGAAGGATGGAGATTTACTTGAATTACCCCTTCGAAAGTTCCGGCGAAACTTTCTTGTCAAGAGAGCGAGCTGCTTCTCAAATTCCTCCATAGAAAGGTTCTCGTCATCGTCTGAGGAGGATGTATCCGCGTCTTCTTCCTTAGTTGTTTTCAACGCATAACCTGAAGACTTAGAAGAGGATGCTTTTCCAGAAGAATTGTTAGTAGTAAACGTCATTTCATAGGTTTGTAATGAACCAACTAATTCTTCTACACGTATTTCGTCCGGGTGTTTAATAGTTTCAATGGCCGTAACCTTTGGGCGAAATCGTTCAGGAAGAGTTCTTAAGATCTTTCTTACAATCTTAAATTCTGGAATCTTCTCTCCCAGGTTAGCACATGAGTTTACGATGTCTTGCAATCGTGTATAGTAGTCCGTGAAAGATTCATTTTCTGCCATCAAGATAGAGTCAAACTTGCTCGTAAGCATTTGCAGTTTCTGAATCTTCACGAGGTTAGTTCCCTCATGTGTAACCTGAAGAACATCCCAGATTTCTTTCGCAGTCTCACATGCCGAGACGCGAGAGAATTCAGTTTGAGATAAGGCATTAAAAATAGCATTAATTCCCTTGCCATTGTAAGAAGATGAATCTAACTCTTCCTTGGTCCATTTCGACCTAGGTTTTAAGGTGCGAACATCAGAGATAGTTTCAGTTGGATTAGACCATCCTAATTCAATTGATTGCCACACCCTTTCGTCGATGGAAATTAAAAAGGCTCTCATTCGCACTTTCCACTTGTTGGGTTATATGTAATGTAGATCTAAATAGAGGAAAAAACACCTAGAGGGGGGTGAATAGGTGTAAACGTATAAACACTCAAAAATCGTTGCGATAAAAACCCAATGCGGAAATAAAAATAACACGCAATATTTTTACGTGGAAAACTCCATCACCGGAGTAAAAAACTACGGGACCGATAACACGACAGAAATCCACTAGAATTAAAACACGTACAAGGTGATTTACCGTACACACTTACGACTCAACCTTTTCCATACGCTCCTAGAGGATCTTCTCCGCTCGCTCCGCGACGCTTCTCGAATCCACGATCTGCGCCCAACGCCGAATCCACGGCGTCCAACGTCGAATCCACGACGTCCGACCGAATCCACGGTCTACACCCAATAGCACCCTTCGAATCCACGAACGTGCCTCGCTCCGAATCCACGAGAGCGGTTGAACCTTGAATCCACAAGGACACGCGAATGCTAGATTCATGTATATGGTCTTGCAGCCCACTCTGTTGGACAGGATTAGGGAGACACAGAGTGAGGACCCCCACTTGACGAGAATCAGATCACAGCTTTGGGCAGATCAGATAGGGGATTTTGCAGTGGACAGCTCGAGAGTACTACGGTACAGAGACCAGAGTTGAGAGGGGCCCATTATACACCTTTTACCATTCATTATAATAGCACTAGGATGTATAAGGACCTCAAGGCACACTTTTGGTGGTTCGAAATGAAGCGGGACATTGGAAGATTTGTGACTCACAGTTTAACTTGTCAGCAAGTGAAGGTAGAGCACCAGGTTCCTGCTGGCAAGTTGCGAAGTCTTCCAATTCCCGAGTGGAAGTGAGACCACATCGCGATGGATTTCGTTACAGGACTGCATAGGGCACAGAGTGAAGCCGAAGCGATTCGGGTTATCGTGGATAGACTCACCAAGTCTGCACACTTCTTGCCTGTATGGATGACTTGGTTGTTGGAGCGTCTTGCATAGTTGTATTTGGATGAGGTGGTGAGGCTACACGGTGTACCCGCCTCGATTGTATCAGATAGGGACCCGAGGTTTGTGTCGCATTTTTGGGGGGGTCTACAGTCTGCCTTGGGGACCCAGCTCCGATTTGGCACAGCGTTCCACCCACAAACCGATGGATAGCCTGAGCGCACCATACAGACCCTCGAGGATATGTTGAGAGCGTGCGTTATGGATTTTAGAGGAGGGTGGTACCGGCACTTAGCATGGGTTGAGTTTGCATACAACAACAACTATCAGGCGAGCATTCAGATGGCTCCGTTTGAAGAGTTGTATGGACGCAGGTGTCGGTCGCCCTTGTATTGGAGTGACGTGGGTGAGAGGAGGACTTTGGGACCGGAATTACTGTTGGAGACAGTGGAGAAGGTCAGATTAGCTCGCCTACATCTTGAGATCGCCCAGAGTCGTCAGAGGAGCTACGTTGATACTCGGTTGCGAGACCTCGAGTTTCAGATTGGTGACCAAGTCGTTTGAAGGTCTCGCCTTCGAAAGAAATCCGGAGATTTGGAGTTCGTGGGAAGCTCAGTCCCCGCTTTATTGGACCCTTCGCACGTGATCGACTTCACTCCTTTGGAGATTGGTGAGGACCTTGGATTTGAGGAGCGCCCGTTGCGAATTCTTGCTCATGAGATGAGGGAATTGCGCAATCGGGCCATTCCGTATGTGAAGATCTCGTGGAGCAATCACGAGGAGCGTGAGGCTACTTGAGAGCTAGAGACAATGATGAGAGATACCTACCCCTTTTCTGTTCGAGGCTTCCGGTTGAGGTACGTCTGTTTGTTCTTTTTCTTATTTCGTGGACGAAACTCCTTTTAGTGGGGGAGGATGTAGTGGTCCAGAATCCCATGCATCTTTTTTGGTGAATCCATTGTGTAGAACACCTATTGTTGGTGTGTCTGGCCCATAGTGCACCAAAGGGATGCCACAGATGGACCCTGTGAGATATCTTTTGCTGTATTGGACTTCGGCTGCCTTTGCCAAAGTTTTGAAAGGGTTCTTGGCCAAACCGAGGTTGGAATTGGATTCAGCACGGGAAAACGCTTGAAAACGGCTATTTGCTTGTTAAATTTGGAGTCCGGATGCCCAAAAACGGACTCCCGGAAGTTTTTAATGGTTTTCGGTGCATGGGAGGGGCCGTGGACCGCGGGAATGCCACGTGTCAGGTGCTGATTGGCCGGTCCGCAGCTCTCGGTCCACAGAGAGGCGCAGCTGGGTGCATAGGCCGGGCACGGGACACGTGTCGGGTGCTGGTTGGCCGGCGCAGAATGCGCGGTCCACGGGGTTTGGCGCGGCGGTGCATGGACCAGGGCGGGGGACACGTGGCAGCCCCCGGTTGGTCGGTGCACGCGGCGCGGTCCACGGAACCCGAAGTAGGGTGCGTGGACCGGGTGCATGGGACACGTGTCGACGTGTCATTGGTTGGCTCACCGGGCGCGGCGCACGAGGGCGCGGGACCCCGCCTCGGGGCGCGTGCATGGCAGGCGCCGCCTGCCCGCACGTGTGACCGCGACACTGTGCAGGCCAGGTGGCGCCCCGCCATTGGCGGGCGCCACCTACCCGTTTGACCGGGGGAGGCGCCACGCGGCGACAGCAGGCGCGCCCCGCACAGCTGTTTGCTGTGCGGGACACGCGTCGGCCCCCGGGAGGGCCACGTGGCCGCTCCTGGCACGCCCCGCACAGCTATTTGCTGTGTGGGTGACGTGGCCGCTCCAGGGCGTTTCAGACGCATCCCCGCGGTATGCTATACCTCCGGTTTCGGGCGCCCGAAATGTGGTCCAACGCCCGAAACCGGGGAAAATTGGTTATTTTCCAATTTGTTTTTGTGGGCCTATTTATAGCCTGAGCCTCTTTCACAGAGGGCTTTTTGGCATTTCTGGGCCTCTTCTCTCTGCGATTTCTTCAGAGAAGTTGCTCCTCATGCTGTGCTGCTTCCATCTGCAGAGTTTAGGGATTTTTCGGGGCACAGTTTTCGAGATTCCCATTTTCTTGGCGCGTCGCGACGTTCCTTCTTCGGTGTTTCTTCCGTCGCGTTTCGGTGCACGAGCTCCCCCGGCCTACTCCGACAATCTTTTCGAGTGATTTCTTCGCCGTTGGATCCGAGACAGGTAAGGCTACGATTTTGGTGTTCTCTGTATTTTCTCGTTTCATGCATTTCGAGGTGCTTTTCCATGCTCACTGAGGCCCCTATTTTCTGTGAGAATCTTCAAGGATAGCGGAGTGTTTTGAGGAGTTCTCCGCGCACGAGCATCGGATCAAGACGAGCTTATACACTTTTTTCATCTACTCGACGCGAGGATCATCACAGTATTTTTCTTAGATTTTTTTGAGACCTTCCCGGAGGTATACATTTCTCTTTTTGTCTGTACAAGAGTTTACAGTTGGATGGTTGTGAGATTTTGCGCACCGATACTGAGGAATTTGTAACTTGGCCTACGGTGCTCGGAATTGGACCCGCAGGTACCCGTTTCGAAGGTCTCGACGCGAGGATCGCTGTGGTATTTATTTCAGAATTTTTGGAGCCTTATCTGTAGGTGAAAAATTGCAATCTTTGCGGCTGAAATTTCAGATTGTAATACTTGGTTAAATTTGGGATTTAAGTGTAACTGTAAACCTTGTTTTGTACCCAGGAGAGTTTGCGGGTATTGCTAGACCCGTTGGATTTGGTGTTTGGAGATTTCTGGATATTATCAGCTGTGGGACATCGGACTGTTCAGCCCTTCGAGGTGGGTGTTGTTGCGAATCTCTTACTTTTGACTACCCACTAGGCTTATTGGAGTGTTTGCCATGTTAGGAAGTTAATTACACCCTCTGAATGATATTTGCATGCTTATGTGAGATAGATGGGCTATATGTTAGTACTTTCTTACTAATGACATTAGTGAATTAGAGTGGTAATATCACTTGAGAGATAGAAGGCTCTATTAGTAACTTTGTGGATATTATGCATGATTTACTAGTACCTAGGGTACTTAGGCCATTGTGATGAATTGTTGCCAGCATGTTTTATTTCACGGACACTTGCATTTATTTTACCAAGTACAGGACAATTGCATGCTTGTTTGGACATCTAGTTAGGCCACAATTTACTGCTGCACTATCATATTGGGAAATGACTTAGGAGAAACCAGGTTTAGCTGTTCTCCTTTCTATTCAGTTGCATGTTGCTCGGGTTAGAGCAGGGGTATGGGATAGTGTAGTCGAGGTCATCGAGTCAGGGTCAGATTGGACTCGATTATGGATCGTGGGGCATTGTGGTAACCGCGGACAGTAGGCGGTTAGCCAGATGTTGATTACTTTATCAGAATTGGACTTGTGGGGTGTTGCGGCGACCGCGGACATTGGGCGGTTGACCGGATGTTTTACTTATGCATCAGATTGGGTATCAGATTTCTCTAGTGGATGGAGTTTCCCACTTATTGAGTATTATTGCACCAGATTGGGGATCGGGGTTTCGTTAGTGGATGGATTTTCCCACTTTGATCATAGTCATGATCCAGTCCTGCTATATAGTGATACTGATGACAGAGATACTTTACTCGTGTGGGTCGCTCCCCTCGAGTGCCACTCCGGAGGTAGGCCTTTCGGACCCAGCCTTGTGTGCTGGTCTGATACTTATTTTGGGATGCGAGCCGTGCGGGCCGATCCCGCGGTTTCGAGCCATGTGTGCAGATTCCGTTGAGCAGGCAATGCCAGTTTTACTGGTGGCACATGATTGGGTTATTTGGACAGATACGGTTTTCTGACGCATTCATACTGTCATCTCTTTTGATACTGCATTTAGAGGCATAGTAGTGTTAGTTTTCCTTATCAGTAGCCTTTATAGCTTACTACTGCTTTTCATTTTTGCCTCTAGTAGTCCTAGTGGGCACGTCAGAGTTTGAGGTTTTCCCACTAGGGGAGGCTACTGTTCTTTATAGTAGTTCTCACCCCCATTATCTTTCTCTTCTTTCTCCCCCCTTTGTTTTGCAGAGTCTTCTGCGGGAGTTGCAGGGCCGTCTCGGGCAGACCGAGGTCAGCAGATCGGTGATTAGATAGCTTGTCTACCCCGACTTCGAGCTTAGTCGTGTATCAGTTGTACCCATTTCTTTTCTTAGACAGTTGTAGTTATTTTGGGTCTGACTCTTGGCAGCTGTTTGTACTTATTTGGTGAGCTGGGAGAGACACTTGTATATTTTGAGAGTTTTTACTATGCTTTTACTTTCTAGCAGTAGTCTGAGATGTCGTAGTTTTATTTTAGCTCTGTTTTATGCTCTTTTATTATATCTTGTATATCTGAGCAGGTTACCAGCGCTTCGTGAACACGGGAAATTTTGTGTGCACGGCGGATCTGTGGACGGGCCCGGGTTCTGGTTTACACCCGGGGCGTGACACGTACCCCTGCTCGAACCCGAGCAACCTGACTAAAAGTCTACATGAAAAGGGAGAAAGAAAACAAGCATGGTTTCTCCTAAGTCAATTTCCATTATGATAGTGTAGCGGTAAAAGATGGCCTGTCTAGATGTCCATACAAGCATGCAAGTGTTCTCAAGGAAAAATAAATTAAGTCATTGATCATTAACAGTATCCATCTATGCATGTCACCTATCCTCAAGTAATACCACTAACAGGATAAATCATCTTGACCCAATATAATAAACAATTCCACATGCAAGGTCAAGTGCTAACACAGAAATCTATATACCGACACGAGCATGCAAATATTCCACCATCAAGGTAAATTACATGGCCTCAATATTATAATCAAATCCACATGCAAGGTTTAGTGCTAGCATAGCAATCCATAATTCCACACAAGCATGCATAAGTTCCAATTACAATTATGTTTCCCATATAGTGATTCCCTAATAACATTTCCAACATGATGTGTCTAACATGACAAAATCATAAGAATAGCAATTACCGATCATAGATGTCCCAAAAGGATCTCTCTAATACTCCTAGTGGGTAAGTCAGAAAAGAGGGATATAGCAACCACCCACCTGAAAATGCGCAATCCACAGCTATAAAAACCTCCACGCTGTCCAATAACCGTAGTCCACGCAAAACACCCAACTGTAACAATAACCAAACGGCAGACAATCAATCTCAAATAACATACAACATGCTGCTGTCTACACAACCAGCCCTGAAGATGGCTAAATCTCACCTACGAGATGAACTTGGAAAAATCTGGAAAAATAACCACTATGTTCGCCGCGTCGAGCCGATCGGAACGAGTACCTGCACGTATCAATCCGAGTTTCGTACATTAAGATAAAAATCCGACAAGGTGACCCTCTCAAAAGAATCCTGTACAAAAGTCTGCAGCACTTAGCTCTGGAAAAAGGGATTTTTCACCTTCGGAGAAAACTCAAAAAAATCCAGGAAAATTCGAGGACGTTACTTCCGATGTCTAGATACAAAACGACTATAGGCACGCCTCCATCCGATGCCTAAACGCGAAGATATCACCGAAAAACTATGGTACTGTCCAAAACTCTGCCAAAGAAAATAGGTCAAAAGAAAGCTCGGGAAACTCCAAGAGAAACTCGAAAAGAGGGGGAGCTCAAAACACGAAGGTCGTAGCCCTACCTATCGTGAAGCCAACGGCGCAAGAATCGCCGGAAACGGAGGTCGGAGTAGGCCGGGGGAGTCCTCGCATTGAAACGCGACGAAGGAGGTCACAAATGAACGAGCATCGCGCCGCGCCGTAAAAATTAAAACCTCGAAATGCGTGCCACAAAAAAACCCAGGAGTCCTCTACAAGGTGTAGATCGAAGAGGGGACCAACTCTTATGTAGAAGTCTCACAGAGAAAAGGCCCAAAAAAACCAGAAACGGAGCCTTTTTGGGCCTATTTATAGGCCCAGCACAACAAATGGGTTAATGACCATCAGGTCCCTGGTTTCAGGCGCCCGAATCCTTCGGGCGCCGAAACCGCGCCGAATCACGGCCGTCCATCAGCGCCCGGATCGTTGACGATGCGCCACGTTGCCCCATAACAGGCAACAGCCGATTCGGCCATCCCACGCGTTCCGTGTGGCCAGCGCGGAAGCCGACGCGTGGCACGCCCACGCGCGGGAACCGCGCGTCAACGCGCGCTGCCAGCCCACGTGCGCCCTGCGCCCGCCGCCTGCGCCCCCTGCCAGCCACGCATCCCAAGGCACCCTCTCACTGCTCCGTGGACCGCGACCACTGAACCGACCTCTCTGCCGCTGCCACGTGCCTAAGGCCAACCAATGAGAATCCGCCATGTGGTGCACTCCCCCGCTGCATCGCGCGCCTGCCCCCGTGCCTGCGCGCTGCCCGCGCCTCTGCCCGCCGCTGCGCCGCCGCCGCCGGCGCTGCCCGCCCGGCCGGAACAATACCCAAGCCTCGAAATCCGTGCACGGGCATCGGAGCTTCGAAAAATACAAATAAATAGTCCATTTTTATCGTTTTCGTGCGCTGAATCCAAATCCACTGTCCGATTTGCCAAATTCTAATTCCAAAATTTGCCGAATGCATCCAGACAAGTGCTTTCAACCCAAATTTTGCGCTGAGTCCAATTCTAATGCCAGTCCCACGCGAAACCACTTCTAAACATCCGACAGGGTCATCCGACTACTCTCGTGATCCATTTAACACACTGAGTCCATCACTTGTGTCCAATTTGCTCATAAACACCGCCGACACTCCACATAGGCCTCCAGAAGCTTCAGATGTAACAGTAATCCTTACGTGGGATTTTCGGGTCCTCACATCCTCCCCGACTAAAAGAAAGTTTCATCCTCGAAACTAACATAACTCAAAAGGTGTCTCAAATCAAGGGTAAGTACTCAACATCACCGTCTCCAGCTCCTAAGTCACTACTCACTCCCCGTGATTACTCCTCAACAACAACAACAACAACAACAACTAGTACGGCATAGCCCGGTTGCACAAACCTCTAATCTCGCGAGCCAGAATTTGCAACGGGCGTCCCTCGTACTCCAAGCACTCACAGATCTCAAATAGAGCGAGTCAATCACGGGCAAGGGATCCAAAAGCAAAACACTCCTGAGCTGAGACATGAAACACCACAGGGGCTCGATCAAAAAGTTGGGGGAAACAAAATAACCACCAGTGCAACACGCACCAAACCACATCCTGTGTCAACTCAACCAAGGCAACCCGAAGCATACCCACACTATTATCCAATAAGAAGAAGAGCCCTAACAAGGAGGGGTCCTAACTCTGTAATGTACCAGATCTATGGTATATAAATAAATATAAATAAAAATGGTATGAAATACCATTTTTATGAAAGTTGGGGAAGTAAAGAATATTTGGAAGCGAGTTGGGCCCAAATCGGGATAAAATAAAGAGATCTAGAATTTTATTGGAGAAAGGGGGGCCCAGATTTTTAGTGGAAAATTTACAGAGTCGGAAAATTCAGAGAAAATTACGGGAGCTCCGTAAATATGTTTTAAGGCCACAGTAAAAGT
Organism: Tillandsia leiboldiana; assembly: GCA_029204045.2. Taxonomy (NCBI): domain Eukaryota; kingdom Viridiplantae; phylum Streptophyta; class Magnoliopsida; order Poales; family Bromeliaceae; genus Tillandsia; species Tillandsia leiboldiana. The sequence goes on along the minus strand of CM055068.1, from coordinate 29,220,582 downwards.
TTCGCGTTGATCGGATGCCCGGATTGTGAGAACGGGGTCCGCCAGCAATTTTTGATACAACGAGGCTTTTGGTGACCCAGAAATGGCCAAACTCAGCAAAAATACTTGTAACATATTTCAAATGTAATTACAAGTGAGTTGGAAGCATTTCGAATCGACGCAGAGGCCGTTGAGTAGAAAAGTGAGTTGTAAGTTGAGAATTTGAAGTTCTAAATTCTAAAGCTTAAGTTCGCCGATTTCTGGAAAGTGGCGAAACTCAGCAAAAATGCTTGTAACACATTTCAAATGTAATTACAAGTGGGTTGGAAGTATTTCGAATCGACGAAAAGCCGTTGAGTCGAAAAGTGAGTTGTGGTTGAGAAGCGAAGCCTCAAATTTGCAAAATTTGGACTCGTGTTCGCCGAGTTCGCAAAATGGCGAAATTCGGCGAGAAGGCTTGTAACGTGTTTTAAATATGATTACAGTCAAGTTCGGTGCGTTTCGGGCTGACGCGAAGGGCATCGGGTCGAAAAGTGACTTGAACCCCGAGGACTTAGCAAATTCTGGAATTTCTGAAATTTGTGATCACGAAGCATTTTCGGGGCCCTGTTTCGGACACCTAGATTAGTCCAAAAATTTAAAAGAAATCGTGGGGTGTCTCAGAAAAGTTTTCTGATTAAAATGGGTGAAAAACCTAGTTGAGCGATTAAGGAACATTTGGAGCACGAAGCGAGGAAAAATGCTTCAAGAATTCTGAAACTGCAGTTTTTGCTGACACAGTTTATCGCGAAGCTTTTTCGGGGCTCTCTTTCGAGGGCTTAGAGTAGCCCAAAAATTTAAACAAAATCGTGGAGAGTTTAAGAAAAATTTGTAGAATAAAGGGGAGAAGAAAAATTTTATTTTCGATCTTCCCGTTGACGGCAAAACGCGGAGAAAGAGGGGTATCCGAATTTACTCACTGCAGGGGAAAAACTGCAGGAAAAAGGGGCAGTTTTGGGATATTTTTGAAAGTGAGGGGCAAACCAGTAAATTCCTTTTCCCAACCACCACTGCAGGAAATAAATGCTCTCTCTCTCCCTCTCACACTTACTCCCTCTCCCTCTTCCTCTGTGAGCAGGAAACGAAAGAAAAAAAAAGGGGAGAAGAAGAAGAGAAAGAGAAGAAGAAAAAAAAAGAAGAAGAAGAAAAAGAAGAAGAAGAAGGAGAAAGAAGGTATTCTCTCTCTCTCTCTCTCTACCTCCTCTCTCTCTCTCTCTCTCTCTCTCTCTCTCTCTCTCTCTCTCTCTCTGCCTTCAGCAGCAGCTTATGCTGCTGCTGCCCAGCGCAGCAGCAGCTGAGGCTGCTGCTGCCAGCAGGCTCGACAGCAGCAGCTCATGCTGCTGCTGCCATGCGCAGCAGCTCATGCTGCTGCTGCCATGCGCAGCAGCAGCTGAGGCTGCTGCTGCCAGCTGACTTGGCAGCAGCAGCCTAAGCTGCTGCTGCCTGCCTTGATGCCCAGGCAGCAGGGGAATTTACAAAAAAAAAAGAAGAGAAAGAGAAGAAAAGAAGAAAAGAGAAGGAAGAAGAAGGAAAAGAAAAGAAGAAGAGAAGAAAGAAGAGAAAATTTCTTCTCTTCTCTTTTCTCCGATTCGAAAAATGCAATTTCTCGATTTTGCCAGATGCAAAATCGGTAAATTGGGGGAAATTGCTCAAATTGAGCTTTTCTCAAATTTTTGAGAGCATTTCGACCCCGGATCGAGTTGAGCAAGTTTCTTTTTGGCGATATGCCATGGGATGACTATTCTCCTCTCATTTTTATGAACCGATCAAAAATTAGCCTTTTGGTGGGGGAAAATGACCAAATATTATTCTCCTCTCAAAAATTAAGCTTTTCTCAAATTCTTGAGAGCATTTTGTTGGGTCGTATATAATACGGATCTAAATAGGGGAAGAAACACCTAGAGGGGGGTGAATAGGTGTAAACGTATAAACACTCCAAAAATCGTTGCGATAAAACCCAATGCGGAAAATAAAATAACACGCAAGATTTTTACGTGGAAAACTCCATCACCGGAGTAAAAAACCACGGGACCGATAACACGGCAGAAATCCACTAGAATTAAAACACGTACAAGGTGATTTACCGTACACACTTACGACTCAACCTTTTCCATACGCTCCTAGAGGATCTTCTCCGCTCGCTCCAGACGCTTCTCGAATCCACGATCTGCGCCCAACGCCGGAATCCACGCGTCCAACGTCGAATCCACGACGTCCGACCGAATCCACGGTCTTCACCCAATAGCACCGTTCGAATCCACGAACGTGCCTCGCTCCGAATCCACGAGAGCGATTTGAACCTTGAATCCACAAGGACACGCGAATCCACGCGCCGATTTTGGGGTAAATCGTTGTTTTTTGGGTGGTGATGATCCGCCGAATACTTAGATCAAAGATAGATCGGAAATACCATCTAAGTATTCATTAGTTTGATTCAACTCAAGATGTGAGTATGAAAACCTAGAATCAAACTAATCAATATAGATGAAGAAACATAGAGTATTCTCTAATGATTTCCTTTCTTCTCTATATGTGGATCTATAGCCGTATAAGATGATACAAGAAAATGACGGCTATGTGGATTCACACTAGAAAAAGAGTCATAGGGTGTATTTATAGGTTAGAAACCCTAGGAAGGAGATAAGAATCAAAAACCAACCATTTCTGGAATTTTACGGACGGCGATCCGGATCGTGATAACTAGGATCCGGATCGTCACAACGAAACAGCCAATTCCAGAAAAACGAAGGTTCGGGATCCGGATCATGTGACTACGATCCGGATCGTTCATACAGTTCACCAAACATCAACGTTCGGGATCCGGATTGCGAAGCAAGATCCGGATCGTTCAAGGTAGATGGTAAACTCAACGTTCGGGATCCGGATCAAGAGACTACGATCCGGATTGCGACGATGTATGAACGAACCACCTTCGGGATCCGGATCGAACAACCTGATCCGGATCCTGAACATGTCCCAAGTCCAGTTTTTGATTTTTATGCAATGAAAGATTCTTCCAAGTGTTTCTACACTACAAGAAGTATTCGGATCACACAAATTTTTTAGTTAAACAAACCTGATCCTTTTGAATTCTTCTTTCTTGAGATTGAGTTAAATGAATCAACTTTTCTTCACCTTCAATCTTCAGGACTTGAAACTTCACGAAACTACGCCAACACAAATTCCGTAACAATCTCCCCCTTTGGCGGGTTCGTGACAAAACATAGATCCACTAAAGAAAATTCAAAAAGATATTTTTGTTGCTATCACCATACAACAAAAATTTACAAAGGAGATCCAAAATACAATACATGAGTTAAACTCCTAAAACAGACTCTAGACTTAGACATCTGTACTCTCTGCAAAAAGAAATCATTCTTGACAAAAGAAATCGTTAGATACCTCAAGAATTTTGTACTATCAAAAACCACAAACAGAGATGAAGTATAAACTCATTTATACTTACCATGACTTTATATTCAGATATGTAAACTGATCATAGTTAAAGAAACCCAACATATCTTCTTTGCACGTAAAAACCAAATGTCCATGAACATGTTTTGACAAACTTATATATATATAGATAGGTAATTGATCAGAGTTAAAGACCAACATCTCTTCTATGCAATCAAAACCAAGTGCACAAACTTGTTAGTGAACATCAACTTGTTAGTTATATACATGCCCAAATAGTTAGCAAATAGTTAGTCGAGGCATGCATTCATACAGCTGAAAAACCTCAAGTTGAGAAAGGAAGTTGGAGTAATACTTACCTTGATGTTCATCCAGTTTTCAAACATTGTTCCACTTACCTTGATGTTTCATGCAGTCAACATTGTTCAAAGTTCTCTATAAACTCTCTCCCCCTTTTTGTCACAAAATTAGCCAAAAACCACAAAATTTAAGGAGAGTTAAAGATTTCAAAAATGTTCCGAAAAATAAGAACTAGAAACTAAAAGTAAGTCCTAAAAGCTGAACTAAAGTCTAAAAAGATAAAATCCTGCACAAAAACTGTTAAAGCAAAAATCAGTTATCGGAGTCTGAATCTTCAGACGCACTAAATCCCATTTTAGTGAACATGTTTCTTGATCAATTTCCTCATTGAATTTACTTTCTTGGTCAATGTAATTTGAGATGCCGTTATGATCTCGAGTTCTTCAGACATTCGCCTTTGTTCTGATGCGTGTTGAGACTGTGAGGCCGAGGTGCCGACACAAGGTTTCTTTGCAGTGGAATGTGTCGGAGTAACATGTGGCAATTTGTGAAGTGACTTCACAATCGTTGACTCATCTATCATCCCCCCAACAGTGTTGATAAGATGTCGAGCTTATATCAATGTCAAACTTTTGTAAGATCCTCATGATGATTAACGGAAACGGAAGTCGCTCAGAAGGATGAGGATGCACAATATATCTTGACATTCTATTCCAAATTATGTAGGGGATATTCATGTTCAATCCTACAGCCTCAGAGGGATGACCTAAGAGATATAGGAACAGCAGTCTCTCCCATCTCACGACCTTAGTCTGCATGTTAGGTAGAATGTTGTAACACGTGATGAAATTAGAAATCGGTACTCCAGTCGAAGATGTTTGGATTTTACACTTTTACCATTAGCTGAATTCGTTCCTTCCAAACAAATTTTATCTATCACTGTTCGCCACAGGGCATTCGTCAAACTTTTTCCTTTCAAAAAGTTGACCCCCGATGTGTTAGATTCCATTCCAAGAACTTCGCCAATTAGCTGCGGAGTGATTTTAAGTTTCATCCCTTGGATAATTGTATAGAAATGCATTGATCCATGTTCTCCTTCTTGAAGATGTGTTGCATTTGTGTAAAAGGTCCTTACACGATACAAACAATACCCAAGTAGTTCGGGGAATCGGCAGACTTGGATGAGATTAGCTTGCTCAATCAAGGTTCCAAACTCAGGTGAGTGATTCGGAGAGCTTCAATGTTTGACATGACGTTCACACAC